>CM074183.1:47029384-47369384 GCA_037179385.1 Holothuria scabra
AAGATATCCAATCCCCTTTGACCCCAGCCCCCTCCTTCCCTTAACAAAGTCTTGGGTAAACTCCTTCATCAAGCTATGACAATGAGATTTCCATGAAAAAGTTTTATTTTTTAACCTCCAATATATTTTTCAAATTCAAGCACTGACTACGCATTAAAATCCTTTCTTGTGTCACTTGAGGATCTGGAAGAGGATAACATGAGACAAATTGTCAGTTACTTGCACCATTTTTTTTTGGGGGGGGGGGCCTTATCGGTCCAAAGGATAAAAAGTTGTTCTTACCACCATTGAAGCACAGCTCTTTCTCAGCAATGGGCATGTCTTTACACTTCCCATATGAACACCAGTCAGGCTGGGCTTGATAAGGAGGACCATGATCTTGAGGCTGAAATTACCACATGATCATAAAGAGTGCTGGCTCCTCCTCTGCCTAAGTCTGTAGCAGTCCTTGCATAAATTTTCAATCATAACCTATTGCAAGAATGAAAGGTAGCAGTCAAATATTTTTGTACAGTGATAATTCAATGTTTCACTGTAGATATTTTACTTCCTGCCAAGGCTGAATATCAAAATGGGTAAACGGCATTTATTCATTGTCCAAGTCAGTTCCAATCCTCCCAATTGTATTCCTAGCCCCTCACAGAGCTGTCTCTACTCCTTATCCAAACTCAATCCTTATATATTGCTTCACGGCATATCCTGATGAGTATACAAGGCCAATCAGAACACTGTCAATGCATTCTGTATAATATGAGTCCGTACGTACAATTAATTTTTGGTTTTGATGCCGGTCAAAGAGTTGTGCCAGTCATGAACTTTTGTAGACTGTGAGTGAGATTTTAGTTTGAGGAGATTTTATATGTCTCTGGCTACACCAGCATGTGATATGTAGAGATGAATTTGCCATGGCTCATTATTTGGGGTCTCTATTATGAAATGCTTTGTTTTAGACAGGTGTGGGAGGGGCTTAAAGACCCAATTCTCTCACCCCAAACAGTACACTATCGACTCTCTTAAACTCCTAACTTAAGCCCCTCGGACAATTTTGTGAAATTCATCCTCATCCAGACATAAACTTATATTATTGCTTCAAGTTGAGTATAAAAAATTAATGTGTATAATCAAAGCACTCTTAGTATATTTCATGCTGCATGATATAAGCTATGGTTCTCTGCATTGTTGGGATATGCTGTCATTCAAAGAGCTGAGCCTATGGAGAATTTTGGTAAACCCCTACAAGAATTGGAGTTTGGGGTGAGATGATTAATTTTTGGAATAGGTAGGTTAGGAGAATTGGAACTGTTTGGGGTCAGAGGATTAAATTCCCACCCTGAGCTGGTTAAATTTTATTTGTAAAATGTGGCATTTTGTCTGAGATTGAGCATGTACAATTGTCTTGATAGCAAGCACATTGTAGTTGTTTATATTTACCTCTACCAGGCTATAACAGACTGCTACAGCAGTGTTGGCAATGCAAGACTAAAATAATTTCTCCCATCCATGTTCTTGGTTGGAGTTCAGATAGCAGGAATGCCTTTACTAAGGGACTACAGTGTGTAATTTATTTTTACCCAAGCATTATTAATTATATATGTTTTAATTTTTGACAGTGTCAATTACTGAAATATTATGGATGAAATATTGAGATTAAGACTACAGTATGTATTTTATATTTAACCCGAAAAGCATCATTATGTTTCAGTTTTGAACACCATTAATTACTAAAATATTATGGACAGAGCTGTGATCAGGATTGTGTGAGTTACAATGATAATAGAATGTATACATACTCTTAGTCCTTCTCGTCTCTCTCTTCTTCTCTTATCTTGCTGATGCTGCACATCAACAGCCTTCACACGCAGATATACAGTGTTCTCCGCAGGTCATTTTTTTGTGTTTGTGCTGTTGAGTGGTCGCCGTCCTGGGGGAAAAGTTTTGCTTCCAGACGGGTGGCTTGATGCAATATGGTGCTATCTTTGGTGCATGATTTGAAGTGAAAATAAATAAAAAAAAAATCTACTTTTTTAAGGAATGTTTTGACTTTATTCCTTATCTTTCAATAGAAGGCGCGGAGACAAAGATATGGGGCAAAACTAAAAGTTGGTCTCAAAACGATCGCCATGTTCTGAAACGCATAGATCTGCAATAAAAAAAGTAAAAAAGAAATCAAAATGGCCTCCGATTTGACCTCGGATGACCTTTAAATTAGTGCCATTTTTTCGGAACCACACGTTGTCCCCATATACCGAGTTTAGTCAAATTTCTGAACAACTGTCCATAAACAGCTGAAAGAGCAAAACTAGCTGCATCATCCACTAGTTTGCCAAATGAAGACAATTCTAGCCTGACATGAGTCCAGTGGCAAACTGGTAAGGAGTGAAATAAATATGCAATTTACCAAACAAGCAATTCCTCAGGTAGCATTCCCATATGGGCCCCATATATGTCAAACCATATGGGTCCCATATTATTTTGCACCCAAGACCCATATGGGCCCATATGGGCCAGCCCAGTATGCCCTTATGCCCATATGGGATAGTACTGGGGGTTTAACTTTTGCTTAAAAAAATATTACAAATTCGTCGTCAAATCAGACGATCTAAGGCTTCACGGCGGCCATCTTGGTGCGCCGTTTTTACCCCAGCCGGTGGCGACCATCTACGGATAGGACGTATACGTTACATGCTGTCTTCATGTATACAAGTTCGTGGTTTTTCCCCTATTTCATCAAGTATCTGTAGGTGATAAGTCATGTTTGTACTATTTCCAAATTTAATGAGTGTTGAAGGTTCCAGTGACTTCCGGTATGGATGCTTGGGAATTCAGCTCAGGTCTCAATTTATAATTGTGTATAAAGTGTATCCGTCTCTTCTGTGGCCTGGAATGAGTGAAAGGCAGCCCAGGTGGGGATGTTGATTGATGATTAATAGATCAATAATAGAGACATAATTTGGGAAGTGAACATGAATAAAGATTTAGCCCGTTAGATGAGACAATACGTTTGTCGGATAGCGGAGCGACGGACCTCGGCAGACCGTTGTAGAGGACAAATATTATGACATAACACGGATGTATAATTGGTAACGGAAATGAGTGTATGAGGTGATGAGAAATGTAACAGAGATATAGGGGGGGGGGGGTAGATAAAAGAAAATTTCAGAGTTAATGAAACAGGAATTACATTTCATTCTCATTTTTGTATCAGCTCAACTCATCTGAAAGGCATTATCACTTTTTAGGACTGCTTTAATCCATTAAAAGAGCAATTGCAGATGTGAGATCCATATTTTTAAGACTAGGTACATGCAGCTAAGAACACTCGGAAAGTCAAAAACTTTCTCGTACGCAAGGCACCAACCATGAGTGACGCTCTGCTTGCGGGATAGTCTATCTCTCATGGCTTCCTCAATATTTTTCTGTTCCGCAATGCCTGGTATGATCACTGGGTTTGGAAAACGTTTTGCATTACAATAATTCTAGCTTGGAGGATTGGACACCTTTAATGACCATCTTCCAGTAAAACCTTTTGAGACAGGTGGGCATTCCTGTGTTTTTTTTTATTTACGACATTTATAAAAAATACTACTACATTCCAGTGAAGTGGCTTAGGGTAATAACAAGGTCACCTTGAATGCCTGCGGTCAAATTTTATGAGGATGGAACGGGCGATCGCCCGGTCAGACCTCTGGTATCCCAAGAGTCACAATACTGTAATGGTCGAGAATTGTGACACAATTTTGTTGGGAAGATTTTTAACCACCTCCCCCCCCCCCCTTCCCGATTGAGAGCTAGGCTTTTTAGTTACTGTACGAAACCCTCTTGTTCTTGAGCTTGCAGTTGGACATTTTTCTATTTTGGTGTTTGTACCTAACATTATTACTCACCATTTTTATCTTCAGTAACTAAAATTTTGACGAAAAAAAGTACAACATATTAACTAAGGTTAAACTGGCAAATTACTGTAATGTGCAGTTGAAATACCGTCTAGAACTAATTAAGTCAACCAAACATTTACAAATATTCCTTTCTATTGGAAGTTTATCTTATTTTCTCCCCACATGGGCCCAATGGGCGGGGATGGGTACGTATATATGTTGTGGGCTAGCCGCTATCATCTTCTTCCTTTTTGCCCCTCCCCTTGTTCCTCTTTTATTTTTTTCCTTATTAAAACTCCTGGATTAATGAAAATGAGCCGTTAGTGTGACGTGATGCGACCACATCTTCAAATCAGTCCAAGTAGGCTATTAAAGCTACAGGATCCAGACTGACACTATCCGTAATCATGATGGGGGTTGGGGGTGTTTAATTTCCCTTGTCAAATCTCTGGTATTAACGAATTTTTTTGCCATGCCTATAAAAGTCACATGGGTGAGAAACTCATCTTCAGGCCAGTCCAAGTTGGCCAGTCTAGCCACTATTACCACTCTCAATCATAAACTGATTCATACCCGGGAGGGGTATAACATATACACTTCCACCTCTTCGCCCAGCCTACCTTTCATCCAGCCCCATCCCTACCCCTCCCTACCTCCACCCTACCCCCACCCTAGAAGTACTTCAGTTCCCTTATGATAGTAGTTCATAGTGTCTTTTCATTGTCATTACTCTTCCAAAAAAGAAACTTTTGCGGTAGGCATTTATGTTACAAAAAGGTGACAAGAAAAAAATAGCTCCTGAAAAGAATCTGCCCAAAAAGCCAACCCTCTATCATTGTGCAGGATCAAACTAATTATGCAACTCCAAGTGAGTAATTTTTGAATTTTTACGCCCATCGTAGGCTTCCAAAT
This sequence comes from Holothuria scabra, assembly GCA_037179385.1. Lineage (NCBI taxonomy): Eukaryota > Metazoa > Echinodermata > Holothuroidea > Aspidochirotida > Holothuriidae > Holothuria > Holothuria scabra. The sequence goes on from CM074183.1 coordinate 47,034,172, forward strand.
TGCTTAACTGCATTTTCAAAATTCTGACGAAAAAACTTTCAGAATTATCTCTACTGTAACTTGCAGTAATAAGGTTATGTTATGTACACTAACTGTAGTGTCAAATGTGTTGGCTTCACTTTTTGACATCGTTCATAAATTCAAGAGTATCAAAACTTGTCAACTTTATACTCATTTCATTAAAATAGCAACGAGAAATGTGTAAAACAAGTAAACTAAGACCTCTGTAACATTTTCGTACATCCTGCTCGAGTAAATTTACGATGTGGTATTTTTTCTTCAGTCCCTTGCTTTTCTCTTGTACGTTATCCTGACAAGTGTCCTCTTAATTGCTACTACAAATCTGATGAATGCAAAACAGGAGGTCTCAGCCACAGAGACGCTTTGCATGTGCCTTACGCAGAAGTCTTGCCAGCTCAATTTGGTTTGCAAAGTACTGACGAACACATTTCACATTCACGTAAAACTTGTGGTTTTCAAATCCAAATAGCGAGCTCGGAACACTGGAAGTTTTAACGTAATTTAAGGGCATATTTTCTGGAAAAGTTACGGCTGGAATATATATTATTTGTACTAGTGGCATGAAATTGACGAATGGCTGTGATGTCTGGAGGCACTGGAGCCATAGTCAGACGGCCTTGCCGCTATATTTGGCCGCGAACTCTTGAATATTGCAGGGCACCGAGACGAACTGTAGGGGCAACTGCGCGGCCCTCGCCGCGGTGAAATTCGAGGCCTGCCGTTACTGTCGTTGGGTCTCAGCACACGCTCAAATTTCATGAAAATCAAAACATGCAAAAGGTAATTCATTTAACTGTCACATTATGATGAGGAATATACGCGGGCTCCTTAATTTTATGACATTCGAATAAAAATTAGAGTCATCGTAGTTCGGTCACGAAATGGCTATGCACTCTCGTTCGCGCCGAACGCGATACGTGGACAGGGTAATACATTGAGATTACCAACCCGGCGCTGTCCGCTAAGACGCAAGTCAGCGCCGACTGGCCGTCCGTATACAGGCCGCTTGTCTGTACACATACTCCATTGACTATATCGTTGAACCAGACTCACCAGTGACGCGATATTTTTCGATATTTCCGATGTATTTTTACAGTCTGATTCACTGGATCGCCGGCCGCTAATTTGTTGTCTGTGTGAAACACACTGACTATCAAATATAACTGCATATCCAAAATATCCACATCCATATTTTTGTTCGGGCGGCAGCGTTTTTTGTGCGGGCGGTAAATTTTTGTACGGGCGCTGTCGTGCCCTTCTCAGATTTTGTGCGGGCGCAGCGCCCGGACAAAACGGCTAGTGGAGAACACTGATATGATATGCTTACACTTGCGTTGTAATGTTTGGATGTACTACTCCTGTTGAACAGCTGATCGAAGTAAGTGCTGAATATGCATGATTAGTTGGTGTAATACGTAATGGGCATGGCTTATACACGATAACGAAGACCGTTATTTTGAAAAAACCTTCACAAATCCTGCTGATTTTTCGTACTTTCTGAGAGTGCTTGCTAGAATTAATGGTTTAGAAGCTCATAAATTGTGGACATGGAGTCTTGAAAAGTGTTTGTCTGTAGCTGCAAAATAAAGAAAAACATTGGGGTGTCGATCGTATAATGTATTTTTTTGTACAAACACACAAGGTCACTTTAAAGGGCAGGAGCAGTCATCCCAAATTGAAGAAGTGTACACTCTAAAAACACCGGGGTTAAATTTAACCAGGATCGGTGTTCTAAATTTACCAGGAATAACTGCTTGGTTTACCTAGAATATGCAATGGTAAAGTCATAAAATGTTATTAAAGATACTTTGAAGAGAAATAAGATGAAAATTGAGTTATTTATCTATTCCATCAAAATAATTTTTGGCGGGGCTGCTCTTTACCTTTAAGTACATTAAAAAGAAATACTCCATTGTTCTTGGGCAATATGTACACAAGGAAGTAATGTGTTATCGTTCTAACATTATAATAATGAATGTTAATCAATTTTTCCCGACCGCAATCTTTCCAGGAGATGACCCAATAAATCTTATGAATACAGTTAATGTTTCGAGACCTGTTCACCGACCCGAATCAGATAAATACACATTTTCTTCCTTATTTCTGTACATTCCTTTGTCAAGTGATATTTACGCTGATTTTTTTAATCTTTAAGTTTGCGATGCAAAGGACTTTTTCCTAATGAACACATTAAATAACACCGATTTTGAGAACTTGTGAAGTTGCAAAACAGATACATGTCTGCTCATGTATTTTGTTACTTCCTGAACAGTTAGATGAACTTTTATAGGGCAAACAAATGAAGGTGAGTTTACATAAGTTTTAACAGGCAAAGTTGCACGACTTTTCTTGCAGCCAAGTATAACCAATCTGTTGATATTTAATCAGAAAGCCAAATGACTTAGTGATGCCTTGGCGTTGAAATGTAAGTCTTTTTTTATATTGACAGTGTTTCTTAAACGACCAAAACAATAGTGCCATTTTTAATATGGATAATACAAATGATGCAACAAGTAGAGACCCATCACAGTTAGTTAGCTTCATTGACATATGGTGTTTATCTATGTGCAAGGCACATTCTAAGTATGAGATCTCTCACTGTGTGTACAATCAATTTGTAATGGATGGAGGCCAAAGGTCATTGCGGTCATTAGAAGGCAATTGATGCTTGTTTGGTAAATTGTATATTTATTTCACTCTTTGCCAGTTTGCCACTGGACTCATGTCAGGCTAGAATTGTCTTCATTTGGCAAACTAGTGGATGATGCAGCCAGTCTTCCTCCTTCAGCTGTTTATGGACAGTTGTTCAGAAATTTGACTAAACTCGGTATATGGGGACAACGTGTGGTTCCGAAAAAATGGCACTAATTTAAAGGTCATCCGAGGTCAAATCGGAGGCCATTTTGATTTCTTTTTTACTTTTTTTTTTTATTGCAGATCTATGCGTTTCAGAACATGGCGATCGTTTTGAGACCAACTTTTAGTTTTGCCCCATATCTTTGTCTCCGCGCCTTCTATTGAAAGATTAGGAGACACCCCCTCCCCTTAGACCCCTCCCCCAGGACGGCGATCACTCAACATCACCCGCACAAAAATGACCTGCGGAGAACACTGTCGGGTATCTGGCACAGTTTTGCTATAATATTGATTGTAGTAACCTTGCCGCAATATTTAAGAGAAATTGACCTCTTGTGACGCCTTTCTGCTAACTCCCAGGTACGGGCCTAGCTCTCAATCGGGAGGGGGGGGGGGGGTTAAAAATCTTCCCAACAAAATTGTGTCACAATTCATGACCATTACAGTTTTGTGACGCTTGGGACACCAGAGGTCTGACCGGGCGATCGCCCGTTCCATCCTCATAAAATTTGACCGCAGGCATTCAAGGTGACCTTGTTATTACCCTAAGCCACTGCACTGGAATGTAGTAGTATTTTTTATAAATGTAAATAAAAAAAAAAAAAAACACAGGAATGCCCACCTGTCTCAAAAGGTTTTACTGGAAGATGGTCATTAAAGGTGTCCAATCCTCTAAGCTAGAATTATTGTAATGCAAAACGTTTTCCAAACCCAGTGATCATACCATGCATTGCGGAACAGAAAAATATTGAGGGAGTCATGAGAGATAGACTATCCCGCAAGCAGAGCGCCACTCATGGTTGGTGCCTTGCGTACGAGAAAGTTTTTGACTTTCCGAGTGTTCTTAGCTGCATGTACCTAGTCTTAAAAATATGGATCTCATATCTGCAATTGCTCTTTTAATTGATTAAAGCAGTCCTAAAAAGTGATAATGCCTTTCAGATGAGTTGAGCTGATACAAAAATGAGAATGAAATGTAATTCCTGTTTCATTAACTCTGAAATTTTCTTTTATCTACCCCCCCCCCCCCTATATCTCTGTTACATTTCTCATCACCTCATACACTCATTTCCGTTACCAGTTATACATCCGTGTTATGTCATAATATTTGTCCTCTACAACGGTCTGCCGAGGTCCGTCGCTCCGGTAGCCGACAAACGTATTGTCCCATCTAACGGGCTAAATCTTTATTCATGTTCACTTCCCAAATTGTGTCTCTATTATTAATCTATTAATCATCAATCAACATCCCCACCTGGGCTGTCTTTCACTCATTCCAGGCCACAGAAGAGACGGATACACTTTATACACAATTATAAATTGAGACCTGAGCTGAATTCCCAAGCATCCATACCGGAAGTCACTGGAACCTTCAGCACTCATTAAATTTGGACATAGTACAAACATGACTTATCACCTAAAGTTACTTGATGAAATAGGGGAAAAACCGCGAACTTGTACACATGAAGACAGCATGTAACGTATACGTCCTATCCGTAGATGGTCGCCACCGGCTGGGACAAAAACGGCGCACCAAGATGGCCGCCGTGAAGCCTTAAATCGTCTGATTTGACGACAAATTTGTAATATTTTAAGCAAAAGTTAAACTTGAATGGGAAACAATATCATATTCCTGCAATGCGTGAAGTGATTTTGGCCTTACGTTGCAATATTTCAAAAAATATTTCAACTGTCTTGCAAAATACAGTGACATACTTGAGCAAGTCCAAACTTTCACACAAGATCAAAGCAGACAGCCATCTTGGTGCACTTTTTCTTACACGTACGGTAGCAACAACATATGAGGAATGATAAAGCGGTCCTCTGCAATTTTCCTAATATTTTGTAAAAAAATAGAGCTTTTTTCTTTCTGAAGGCGGCTATATGCTGCACATAGCATACGTATAACATGAACATGGTAACCTCTTAGTTGTTCCAGGAACTTGTTGCAACTCCCTGGTTCTTCACAAAAGCACCGAGTCTTTTATTTTCAATGGATTTGCAACATTCCACGAACTGTGGACATTTACGATACGGCCAGTGAGTTAAAATGTGCCAAAATAAACAAAATTTTATTTATGCAATTCTTCTCTTGACCGATCTTAAGCATTATTCACACCAGATAAAGATTTCTGCGAAAAAGCAGGACAAAAAATCCTTCAGTTATGAATGACCCAACTCATTATTTTATTCACCCGAACAAAACCTACTGTACTCACTTTACGTTATTTTTAATCGTTGTAGAAACAATAGTCGTGCATGGTTTCTGCTGCAATATGTACATAAAGTCTTGATGGTTAATTGTATTTCAAAATAAAAGAATAAAGTTTTGTAGCCCCTAATTGTTCAACTAATCTCATCTTACGTTCTTCATATACCTTGCTGAAGACAAGGCCGACCTAATGTCATGCGCTACCGCGACAAAGTACAGAGAGCGGGCCGTTTCACAGTATCAAAGCGCAAAACATGTCTATGAGCGTAGGGTGCCAGGATATGATGAGAAAAATGCTTATCAGATTCCGCAAGAAATAGAACTTACAAGGTCCATTTTCAATGTAACGGACTTCAGTCAAAGTAGGTATGAAAATAGAGCAAAACCTGTTCGAATTCCAATGACAAAAAATTAGCTTAATAATGATAAATTGTTCAAATAGTTCTCAAATGGTAAGAAAGCTCGGCTGGATAGAACAGCTTGATTATTGAAGATGCCTTTCATACATTTAACAAAATGACGATGTAGTTAGATACAAAAGACAAAACTAGACATAAAACTTTAGGTACATGTCAACATTTTAAAGAAAGCAGCATCCAATATGCCCCATGTTTTTAACACCCCGGGTAATTTACTGCCGTAACGTTTACGGTATTTTTACAACAAAATTTATCATGTTTTATAACAATAAGTCAATGTTTTACCTACATGAATGTATTGCTCTGATTTGCAACAATTTTTTTTACCTCCAGGCCGGGGTTACACACGTCCATGCTTGCTTTTTTGCTACTTGAACATGAGGGACTATATTATTCTTAAATCCACTTAATGTCCTTGATTTGATGCAAGTAAAAAGCTTTCTGAACGTGTTAGTAATGATTTTCTTTTTAAACGTGCTTGGAAATTAACTAGAAAAAGAGACGTGAGAAAGGGCATGGTATGCGCATTTTTTTTACTAAGTAATACTAACAAGGTTCAAAAAGTAAGTACTCGAGCCCATTATTGATCCATGAGTAAATTTCATTGCCACGTGTAACTGTACGTTGGGATAAGATTGTGGGGGAGGCAATTTTATGCGAGGTGATGATGTGATAAAGCTAATTGAGTACCAAAGTTAGGGTTTTGTGAAGCTGTGAAAGAGTTTGTGCCAAGCACAGGCCTTCGAAAATTGAAAAAGCAAAAAATGCATAGGCTATTTATCTTTTGTTTAATGATAAAAGTGTCTGTCGGATAGCAGTAGCGTATGACTGAGTTGCCAAAAGTGGGGGGGGGGGGGGCATAAAATTAAGACAAATTTACAGACATCAGGTAGTCTATGCACCTACACTTGTCAACATGGTATCACTTTACAAGTAACCCTACATTTGCGTAGCCGTGACCCTAGACTGCTCCATCTACCCCAAACAGAAGCTTATCCAGGAATTCTGACAGCGGGGACACCGGCACCTCGCAGGAGACACTTAAAAGTATGACGTTTATAGTCATTCTAACATCCTAACATCCTAACAGTCCTAACATTGATGTTTTATCATGACTATATACAGCTAGAATTCAGGCAGTAGTACTTCGTGGACTTAGTGAACCGGAGAAAACCTCTTGTGACGTGCTCCCTCTAACTTTGAGCCTTTCCCCCAGCTTTAGCTATGTAGTTGGCTAAAACTATTGTTCTCAATCAATATATAAGTGCTACAATAGGTTGAACAACTTCCAATTCAGATTACTACCGTGCCTTAGGAACGAATAACCTGTTATGTTTAATGGGAAAGGCTGAGACCGATCTTTGTACCTTTTGTCATATTAAGATTTTAGATTGTGAGTTATAGTTTTTTGGAAGGCAGTTCATTTTTTCTAGAAAGGCCTTATTCTTCGGACAAATATATGTTGCTTGTGATCCTATCAATGTCATCATTTTGCATTGTAAATACTATATCTATAACTGTTATCTCAATAATTCCCTGCCCGACTGCAACACTTTTTCCATTAAATAAAATTTATTATTGAAGTCGAAAAACATATAGCTCTTAACAGAAATACTCCGAAGGAAGAAGTATAAAGCGTAACAACGATGTCTCTCGCACTGCATCGAAGACCTGGAAAATTAGGCTTTTACTGAGTGGTGATCTTGTAAATTTTGTGTGTGAAAGAAGTTTGTGGGTATCCTTTCCGGGCGGCCGTAGCATGTTTACTTTGTATACCTTGCTTACAATTTCCCCTTTGTATTAAAGCATGCAAACTTCTGATTTCTATCTAAAGTTATTGTAAGTTTTAAAGTGGATATAATGTTTACCATGGTCCTGAATGATATTGAATCAAATATATATTATTAATTTAATATAAAAATCCACACAATGTTTAAATTCAACGTTATGTATAAAATTGTATATAACTAACATTTTATGTAAATACCGTATTTTCAATATTGAGGTTTTGTAACATTCGCACTATTTGATCTATTTTCGAATAAATGAGATGGTCAACAAAAAAAAAAAAAGTTGAACAACTTCGATTGTGACTATTGCACAGGAAGAATGCCGACATTTGGAAATTGGAGATATTTATCTGGCATGGTGAAACCAGCTAAACGGACTTGACAAGGTAATGAAAGGACATGCGCAAGGAGTATTCAAAGATTCCGGAAGGGATTCAGCAACCCGAAGCCATCCAGAAATTATACTGTTTACCACAATTCGCTGAAAAGTTTAGACCTGGAGTTCTGTTAAAACAATGAAAATACTTAGCTCATTGACAGGTGGAAATTTGGGTTTATTAGGTTTAAGTTTCCTTCTTCATCCCAGCAATTTCAATTTCCCAACTAAATTATTACTCACCCTAAAAGCTGTCTTGACCCTCTTGTTCAGACAAAAACTCTATTACGCCGCTCATGTCTTACTTGGCATACATGAAAGGTCATACTGTACATGTTGTTTTGTACAATGCAACTTTTGGATTTGACGGCAAAGCCAAAAAAGGTGGAAAGATGGATAACTCCCTTCTTCTACCATGGACTCCGTGTAGAGACACTTACAGTTTCATACGCAAATATAATATGATTGTGCATTTGTGTTATGAATCTTCCAAAAAGAAACAAAATGACAATAGAAATTCTTAACGCTTTGGACCATTACAAATTGTATTTCTTAAGGATAACACACATGATACGAAAGAACAATATCATAATTGCAAAACTATACCTTCATACAACCAGCACCTTTTAGGCTGATGTTAATCTTTATATAAAGCTTAACTGAAGATGAATGCGCACAAAGAGTTTTTTTTTTTTTATTTCTTTTTGTCAATTTCTGCAGATGGCGATTTTTTAATATGCGTTATCCGAATGTTTTTGCCACAGTTCACCCTCTCTAGATTTAACGACAAAATCAGCCAATGTACATACAAAACATCCCAAACCTCAAGTGGAGCGACTGCCCCCTGCCCCCTTTCTTTACGCTATAGACAAAACAATATCGTTGGTGGCTGGCAGAAGTGTATGGAAACACTTGATCAGGAAACGTATCATGGCTATACCTGACAAAGAAACCATTACGTTGGGAAATTAGCAGGAAAGGCCCTTGTAACAATGGGAAAGAATTTTTTTTAAATATAAAGCCTAACCCAAAAAGGTTTTGGCAGTTTTCAAGCTGGAGAAGTAAAATTAAGCCCGGTATACCCAATTTGGAGATGAATCAAGCTATTGGTGAGACTATACTAACAACAACTGATTATGATTAGACTTCGTTCCTTGCTAATTTTTTGCGGTGTTTTCATTGATGAACCGAAAGCCCAGTTCCTTATTATAATCTGTTCAGATAATATGGACAATATGATGAATAAGTCCGACGTTTTCTATTTACCTAAGGATTTGAATGTAAATTAACCACCAGGTACCGATGGGCTACATCCGAAGACATTTAAAGCTTGAACTTGCTCAGGCTATTGCAGAACATTTGACTAAAAGATTTATTCTCTACCTATGCACTGGTAAAGTTCTAGGTGCTTGGAAAGTTGCCAATATTACGAAAAAATTATGATCCCAAGAAAGAATAGCCCATCCAGTTAACAAATGTACTATGTAAGCTACTTGAGCAAAAAAAATTCATAATTAATGGAAGACCACAAAGGAACAAACGGTGTTAGTATTAGGCGGTTTTGAGCGGTTTTATATTTAGTAAGAAAGTAAACAATACTGCAATGATTGTAGGTCATTGATGTGTGGAGGAAAGGGGTAGATAGTGGTGGTTTTGTTAATGTTTTATGAGTGGACTTAATAAAGACCTTTGACAACGTTCAAATTTGAAGACGTAAGGAAATACTCAAGGCATTTGGCTTAAAGGGAAATATTGCGTTTGTTTTACAAGGAAATTTCATCCTTTTAAAACCAATATTTATTGGCAAGGGTGATAAATAGTAAAAAAGGGCAGTTTGGTAGTCTTTTTTCATAAGATAAGATTTTCTAAGATAGATATTCAGTTGCTTGTTGCTCAAGAATAGTTTGTTCACCCAAACTTTCAACATTTCAAAAGATGCAACTTTCAAAACTTTTATTGTGCATAATATTTTGAGGAAACAAAGCTATTGTTGGGGTTTATTGTTGAGGCCAAATTATTTGATTAGAGCCAGTTTATTTTAATGCTATGTTGAAGCATTTTAAACGCAATATTTCCCTTTAAGTATCCACGTTAAGGTGGTGGGTTGAATATTTTTTAAAAGGAAGAACTTAGCCAAAAGGTTTGTTAAGTAGTTGAATATAGTGAACGTAAATTAGCAAGTGGTATTCCTTAAAGCAGTGCTGTTGGTGCTGTTTTGTTTGTACTTTATTAATATGATTAAGTAAGTGTGTGAAAGATACAGTCCACTCATTTTCAGATGATACTAAAATATCCAAAGAAATTGGAAGAATGAATATGATAATCTATAGAGAATTTGTAGAATGATCTTCATCTGCTCCAGGGTTGGTCAAACGATTGGCTGCTGATGTTCTATCCTGATAAGTAAAGTTTTAACATTTTCTCCAAATAGGTAACGTGGTTTTTCCTTATTATGCACCATGATAGTGAAGATGAAGTCTTGGAAAAACAGATCGGGAGAAGGATACAGGCCTTTTTTAATTTAAGACAGTAGTCCAAGTTGGCTTTTCGGAGCACATTCAGCACCACGTGAGCAATGTGAATAGAACCGCAGGCATTTTAGACACAAGTATACATTTGTGGAAAAGCACATCTTAAAGTTATTATTTCAGGCAGTTAGAAAGCCGCTACGTCTTTTTTCAACGTGAAATTGATGCTCTTGGAAATGATCAGAAGAGAGAAACTGGGTTGATTTTATTCTTTAAGGATTCAAGTCATCCAGGAAGTTTAAGGAACTTTAAATGTCATCCCTAAAATATCTTTCACTAAAAGTGACTTAATTGAGAATTGTTTCAGGTGTGTATGATAGAGATGTTAATGACAGAAGCATTTGTTAAGTTAACTGCAATTATTCATACAAGTAGTCACAAACAGAAGTTACTTAAAGAGTTTTGTGTACATAATTTACATTTTGTGGAGTTTTTGACATTTGGAATGAGTTATCCTGAAGCACAACAGTTGGTTTTAATTTTGAACACTCGTGTCTTTTGTCTCATTTAACAATTCACTTTTCCCATCTTTTACTAAGCAGAAACGTACATAGATTTCACCTAGTTTTAATGTTTACCGGGTTTTACTTTGCGACGAACTATCATTTAAAACTTAGCAAAAATCTGCAAACGACTTTTATTTGCTTGATGGATGGAAAGTGCTAGATATCAATCTATCATTCATTCTGATAGGTGTTAGGAAACTGTCTAGAATAGTAAGAAGATTCTCCCCCTGAACTGGTAGGATACACATCTCGTTCAGGTCGTATCGGGTTGTCGCTTCCACTATATACCCTGCATGAATAATCGGAGTTGGGTTCGGCTTCATCCGCAGTGTGACAAACTTGCCTTGCTGGACCTCCAGGCATCTCAGAAATGCAGTCATACACCCTCCCAGACACAGACCGAATTAGAGGTTCTAGAGGCACGTCTTGTGGAAAGGTCTGATTTTGATAACCTGCATGACCTCCGTATAAAGGTAAACGATTTCCATCTTTCTGCCTTCGTCTATAAGACATTAAACAAAACACTGCAAAAACGCCTATGATAACAACAACAACAACAGCAACCGCCACTCCGATAATGAGAGGCCAGCCTGGATCGATCTCAGTATCTGTTAAGGAGGGAAAATAGGATGCAATACTAACTATTAAACTATTTAGAAAGGAAGGAACCGGAGGAGAGAAACAAAATCTTTCTTTTCTCTTGAAAGAATTTTGAAATTTTTGAGTGTTATCCCTTGATATCGTGTGCGTCGTTTACATTTCGACTTATACATACTTCAAGCTCACGATGTAAAAGGAACTTAAACGATCCTCAAAAACGGAAATAAGTATATTACCCAAACTGCACCTAAGATGATGACGGAGAAATTGTTAAAATATTGATACAAGTAGGACGTATACTACCGAATTTAAGATTGCATGTGTCTTCCACACCTGTTACATTGGTAGAAAAGTCCTACTTTTAGCATCTGACTGCTAGCGTGGAATAATGACCTTACCTGGATTTCCCTTCGTAACTTTGAAGTTACACGAACTATTCAAGTTGAGATCATCAATGCACATACATATCACAATGGTTTCCCCATCAAGAAACATATCCCCTGATGAAGGTAAGCACGTTGATATCAATTCGCCATCCTCCTGGTCAAAACAGGGAGGTGATGTCCACTCCACCGGCCCATCAGCATCACCGACGAACAAGTCCTCTGGGCATGACGGTTGACCTGGTGCTAAGTTGTAGTCTGGAGAAGGTATAAAATTCTTAATTGAACCGATTTGATAGAGATAGCTGTTTATAGTCTGATCTCTTTAAAAAGAACATTTATAGCGTAAAACTCAACATGACACACAAATTGAGCATATTCAACTTACGCAAACTCTTGATAAAACTTGGTATCATTTTTAAGCCTAGGAAACTTCAAGGCAATTGAAGCATTAAAATGAAAAACATTCTGAATTATACAATCCGCAATGGATTGCACTAAAACCGTCTAATTGTTAGACACACACATAAAGGAGAAACATACATCCAGTGGCCGAGCTGGTCATTTCGGCCAGAGTAGGTGAAATTAACCTGTAGGTAGATACAATGAACCTCTGCACTACCTAAGTCATGGTTTCAGGATTAAAAAGTCATCAGTGAGTCACAAATGGAAAAAAGGCCCTGACCGTCTCCACTTGAACCAATTGGTTGGAAACTGGGCCGTAAAATTCCTTCAAACCATCTAACCCAAACTTTTCATCTCATTTTCCTTACCTGGTAGAAATGTATCCTTCCATTCATCTTCCCTTGTTAGTTGTATTAATTAAAACATATTCAAATTTTGCAGCTCTTTCTTGTAGGAGTGCATTACGTTAAAACATTGGCGTAGCTAGTCATTTTTCCCGGAGCTGCCCCCAAATTTTCCGGATTTTTTTTTATAGTGTGAATACCATGTCTTTGGGGAGGTAATTTGCAACCCGCAAAGCGCGCCAAAAGTTTTACTCTTTTTTTAGCAAATGTTTGAAAATATGGAGGTTGTATTAAAAAAATATTCTGGGTTAATCTGAGATTTCAAGGTGACCAAAGATCGTTGTTGCTACACAATGTTATCCAAGACATACAAATTGAGGCTCTCCGACAACACGTAAAAAGTCAAGAGAGGAATTTTGGAATGTAATGAAAAAAATATGAAAATAGCGACTACGTTAATATCTGTAAATTGCAAAGTGCGCAGAACATTTTGCACTTTTGAAACATATAAATACAACAATAGAGTTCTTATTCGAGAAAATTCGATATGTCGTTAAAAAGAGAGTTCGGAAAACCTCACTGTAGTTGGTGCCACAAAATGCGAATTTCCTAATTTTTTAATTTCAGAGCCAATCCTGCAGCTACGCCACTGCTTTAAAAGCTTAAAAGTGCACTAACAGGCGATTCTGTTTCGTTGAGAGAAGGGGAGAGTGTACAATTAGCTCTAACCATACGGTAACTCAATAACTACCTAGACCGACAGTTATGATGGATTATCGCAGGTGAGTTTAGATCCTGGATTCCCAAATGGTTGTTTCAGACCCAGATACAGGTCCACGTCCAGATCTGGGGTCTACAGGGGTCGTTTACCTTGCAATGAATTTTAAGTAATTATCTCTTTCAAACTGGCTTGCACTTGAATCAAGACTGCGAAATTGTTTTCAATTATCTTATTCTGTGTGTGAGTTCCAACATTCTCAACTATAGCTCACCAACTGCCTGGCCTTGCTTGAAGTGAACGTTGTGTCCGGCTTACGTCTCTAATATCCCCATTTGTTTTACAATTTCATGATCATGAAACGTCATGGACGTTAAATATAACACGTGTTGGATGAAAATGGAAGATAATATGTTTTCATCTCATTAGTCTTCCCACTTAGGCTATCACGGTATTACATGAAATATTTACACCATCCTTGCAGAAATTTTCTGTTCATGTCTTCTGACTGGCTCTGTTAAGAATGCCAAATCTTGCCATTTGGTTCGCTTTAAAACTAGGTGGAAATCATTGCTTTGGACATCTTAGAGGATTTTCATTTTTACCACATCCACATTTTACCACACAAAATCACGTACTCACTTCATGACCTTCAAAGGGAACTGTCTCCCTTATAAGGGATGCGGGGGCAGTTTTCCACAAGTTCAATTACGACAACAGTTTCACAGTTGACACAGATGAAAGCTGCTTCAAAATGCTTTTCACCAAATGCGAGTAAAATGTTTGGATGGGGCCATAGATTTGTATAAGTTAGCAAAAGTAGCTGGAAGTCACCTATGCATAAGCAAAGTTACGGAAGATCAATTGTTATGCTAACTGAAGCATGCAATCTTCAAGGATTACAAGGGACTATTTTAGATAAATCACGGTTTGTAAACTTCAAAGGACTAATCCATCTCATGTGTTGGTTGCTTATTGAAAATGTTACATCTTAGTTCGCATATGGGAATAAACTGCATGGCAAAGTATTTTGAAATCGTTGAAAAAGAACTAAATAATAGTTAAATTAATGTACCTTGTGTTACAAGGTTGGCTGAAATTAAAAGAATGCCTTTAACATGAAACTTAAGCCACAAAACTTGGCCCGACGACCTTTGCGTCAACACATATTCTTCCACAATTCCGTTTCTTTGAAAAAGCGGAGGAGAAGTCAGTTCGTTTTCTCCAAGGGTTAGATTCACTTCAACATCATCACTTTCTGTTCTGATAAAGAAAAGGTTTAGCAAAAGATGCGCCTCTGTTATGTTGGTCGTGAAAATAAGAGATTGGCTGAAGTCTCGAAGTTGTCGTTCGTATCGACCCTCAACCAGAATCGTAACTAGAGAAATAAATAGTGGAGTAAAAGTTGAATTGCATTCTATCAAAAAGAAGGGATAAGGTCGTAGAGCATAAATATTTTCTTGAGTTCTATTAAATAATGAGTTAAATAGTTAGATGAGATTAAATCACACACGAACACGAATGTGTTATTTAGCGTTATCTAGATAAAACGGTTTAAGTCCATCCTAATGATAAGCTCACCTGAACGAAAGTTTGTCCCTTTTGACGCAAATTATTTAGCTACAGCTAAATTATGAATAAAACTGATAATGTGGCTAAAACGCAAAATGGTGATAACCTTGATGATTTGAAACTACAGACTTTTAATTTTTTCCAAGTAAAAAGAAGGCTTTATCCGTGTTATATCATCCTTTAAACGGGCTTGATTTTCTTTAAATGCACTTTATAATACATGTCTACCGCATGTGGAACTATCTCACCGGAAGAAATTTGACTACCCCTTCAAATCCCAGAGGATTCCAGTATCTTGAAAACTAAGGCAAAGTTTACAGAGTGGATATCATTTAAAATGCGCTGTTTCGTAACGTAACCTTTCACCTTACCAAATAAAAATTAACTGTACCTTACCTTCACAACCATATTGATCATCACTTTCGAAACAAATCGGTGATTGGCCACATATATCCTGGTCGGTGGGAAAACAAGCTTTTCCGTCACTGCAAGGAGTTTGACCATCGCTACAACGGGCTGTCGAAATCCAAGGAGGATTTGAAATTAATTGCAAAGCTGGCTTTGACAACCCTCTTTAATTTAAAACAGCGAATGTAAAGACAAGGAAACTTACGAAAGCTTAGTAGTGCTACCTATAAAAATAAACCTGTAATTACAGATTAATAATCTTTTAATACAAATTATCAATCTGTTAAGACAGATTAGTAATTTGTAATTACAGGTTGAAAATATTAGACATGTAGGTGGCACTAAACAGGCGTTCATAAAAACGTGATTAGGAACGTACAAAGAGTAAAAAATAATTGATAATGAAAGTATACCTCCAGTTAAGAATTTTAAAAATATATATTTTATAGACACGCAAAATTAATTGTAGTCATTGAACTCCCAATGTCATATCTCGTTTCACCGTTGAAATATAAAATATTGAAATTTATTCACATAAAACACATTATTCAACTGCACAATAGTTTGTGACTTTCTTGTAGTACAACACTCATTACCGCTTTGTTCCCCTTTTAATTAAAAATGTAATTATCACCACGAACACGTCCTGCTGGCTTGCATAGCTTTTTGCTCAGAGAGGGCTTTATAAATTACATCACCCTATAAGGGTTAGAGTGCTCTCACATCTTCGTACTAGGTAGAGCAACTTTCAGAAAATAAAAAAAAAAAAAAAGATTGGAATTCGAGGGGTGCAACATTGACATCACAAATTATTGCATAATGTATCATTTCAAGTTGAGTGAACAAACTTCAACATTTTATATCTTACCTCGGGAATATTTTATGAAAATGGAATTTGGACTATTAGAATTCATTTTTCTCTTTAATATATTTTTTGACAGTTTTGACTTGAGATACACTGTTATGTGACAAGTGTAAACAATGGTGATGGGAAATTTTCAACAAAACCTTTTTTACATGTAAAACAACAACCAAATCTTCACAGTGTGGGGAAATTTTCTTTCAAGTATTGTCCGAGATTTCAGCAAATGCAGTTTCCAAATGTGTGTCGAGGTGAGCTTGAGGGCAGCATATTAAACCACTTACTCACAATGAAAAAGAATGTTCTGTTTCCTTTGGTTTTTTAGACTGTTGTGCTGACCTTAACGTTCATAATAATAGGATCTCCACAAAGGGATTGCAAAGTTTGAAAATGTCTCGCCCCACGTAGACATGCAATAACATTTTGATAACATGGGAATGTTTAGGAAAACAAACAAACAAACAAACGAACAAAAACAAAAGGCTATCCATTAATGTGGGGATATGGTGTTATTTGTGCTTGCTTCAAGTTCACTTTTTGTTGAAAATATGACAAGTTTACTTGTTCATGTCTTGAGAACCACACATATGATTTCAATGCAAATTTCACCTACATGCTTAGAATAAATACTCCCTAACATATAACATTTTGATATAGCCTTCAACCCTTCTTTTAAACCAAACCCATGATCACTGGAAAACGTCCCTTGTTCGAAATTACTTAGCTATGTACTTTTGGCATTTTTTTCAGTTGAGGTGTAAACCTGCTAAATACCTCTGCAACGACTTGATAAGAGCGCTATTCATCATGCTGATTTGGTCACTTTACAGTTTTTTTTTAATCAAAATTTGCTTTCCTACTATTCTTTTGAGGTACTTTTCGTCTCACGAAACATTTAACCAAATCGGGTTAAAAATTCCAAGCAAAGCATTTACTTTTCCCTTACTTGTCCTACCCTGTTGGTACGGTATACGTATAAGTTGAAAAAGTTATAGCTGCAGAGATCACAAGCAACATATATTGATGAAAAACGTTTGTATCACGTCACTTGTTGTTACAAGGTCAAGTATCCATCTTTTTTTTTTTATTTATATTCATTTTTTATATTATTTATATATCATTATTTATAAATAAATAAATATATATATATATACATATATATACATATATATATATAAGTGAACCAGCACTGGTTCACTTATTCATATAACGTCGCTTCGTCACTCGACTTACTTTGTATATATGTATATATATATATATATATATATATATATATATATATATATATATATATATATATATATATATATATATATATATATATAAGGGCCAACAATGTAGGTCCTCACTTCTCAGAAGCCTGTAGTTCTACTTCAGGCCTCTGAGGAGTTAGGACCTATATTGTTGGCCCTTACGAAACAGTTTTGTAAGGCTATGTTGTAAAAACCTATTGCAACCTTTTCAATATTACAGCTCTCTTCACATGGTTGAGCACTTTACCATTTCCTATTTGACATTATTACTTTTTACTATGACGATTATATATATATATATATATATATATATATATATATATATATATATATATATATATATATATATATATATATATATATATATTGCCTTTTTCGTAGCGATGAGCTGAACGAATAAATTCGCCCACCCCGCGGGCTAGCACATACATGGCACCCTTTAAGTTACGTGTGTAAATATATAGTTCCTAATGGGGTAAGAATGGGCCACTGAACTGCATGTACTTATGCTACTTGGGAAGATTCTGCTTCAATAACAAGAAAAAGAGCTGGAAACTGTTAAAACATCAATTCATCCATCATAAATATCACCTCAGGCGTTTTTGATATGACGAAGTTATCAATTATCAGTCTGTTATAAAATATAAACATCGTGTACATGGGACAAATACATTGTGAATCACACACTCCAAAGCATAACAAGAATCTATAGCGCCTAGTATTAAGACGATCATGTATGCAGTCGTAGCTGTACATTACGTAAAGTTAAATTGTAAAACAGCATAAATCTATTTAAGAATGAAATCACAAGACATTTTAAAATCATAAAAAAAGCTCTTTGTTGGCAATTGTGCGTTGAAAGGTAAAGCAAAATAAGAAAATTTTCTCTCAATTTTCTCCTGAAATTTCTCCTGTGGAAAAGTGGCTGATTCGACCTCCGCGACATTTGGCATTAACTTACATAGACATGGCACCTCCTCATCTTGGCCACCGTGACAGTGTTCAAAGCCATCACAGTGTGCTCCTTCCGGAATACACACGCCAATGTCACAATGAAAGTAGTCATCGTCGCACTGAATATCTGCGAACAACAATGGGTAATAATTTTTGAAGACAGTCCAATTAGAAAAACCGTTATAAAGAATTAAAAGTCAACTCGACATTGAAATGATTGTTCGCTTTACACTTAATTCCAGGTATTGTAAATGATATGTTTCTATTACCAGCAATTTTTATTTCTAAAATGATATCTGAAAGATTAATACTTAAACCAATCACACAATTGTCTGAACTATTCATCCTTATCCAGACAGAACCCCAGTTTATTGCTTCAGGGTAAGTCTAAATAAGCACAATGTGTATAATCAAAACACTCTTAGTACAGTTCATGTTGTGTAATATAAGCTTTAGTACTCTTCATTGTTTGAAGTAGCTAACACGTAAAGAGCTCATTAGCTAATTGAGAATTATGGTAAACCCCTATATGAATTGTAGTTTGGGATGAGAGGTCTGGTCTTTAAACACGAGAACTACTTTTACCTTGTGATAGATTTGCCCTATTTTTGGTTTATATTCCTACCTTCTTGTGTGTTTATACTCCAGACAGTTGCAGCAAATCCACGTCCATTGTTTGTCTCATCTGATGTAAAGTGCACCCAGATTGCGGAACCCGATGAACGGACCGTGAGGGGGATTGAATCATTGAAGACACCATACCAGGTTAGTAGACGGTTGTGCCTTACGTCCACTCCATGCCCGACGCGTATTAAATCCGCTGGATCGTCAGCCTCAGTGTCGATGTCACTGAACTGAATTTCTAGCTGCATTCCAGGTTTGGTCGTAAAATACCATGTGTAATGATGATTATTGATGTAGCCTCCCTCGTCGTAGTATAATGATTTGAACTCTTCTTCTAAGTCCACAACAATAGTTTCTGTTATTTGAAGAGAAGGAAGGTGTTTTCCTTATGTTGGTCTAATTATATTTCAATATACTGAAAAATCCTTTCCATTCGATGAAAGTAACGTTTAGTACCGATGAAAGCCGTATGAACACGAAACATATATAAATAATATGCAATTCATAAATTACTGTTCCAATATTTCGAAATCGGATTTAACCTGAATGATCAGATTTTGCTATCGTATGGCTCATTTTTGAGGTAAGTATAGAGAAGTTTGGAAAGATCTGAATTAAATAAAAAGTTTAACCGGCTTATTTTGCTTTAGGAACTTGAATTGGATGAAACCATATGAATTTTTGAAAGCACTGGCTCAAGTAAACCAGTACAGAAGAACGCTCAACCCAGCCAACATGCCCAGTTTGGCCCTAAATAGGCTCCATCCGTCCTTCAGGTGGTAAAGGCTAACACGCATGGGGCCAGGCTGGAGTTCATTCGGGGTACAACTTGGCACGGTGGCTGGGAAGGAAAAGAAAACTTACTGAAACTGAACTTACTGAAACAGATTTCATCGTTTCCGTTTCCGCAATCCACGAAGCCATTACAACGATCATATTTTCCCAAGCACACACCATTATTACAATCAAAACCAGAGCATGAATCTGAAGAAATTTAAAGAGAAATTTCTATTATACGCATAGAATTAACTAACCAGGAAATTTCACTACAGCGCTTTTGCATTTAATTTTTGACAGCAACTATTTTTTGCATTTATAGCGGTCTATGTATACAGCTAATGTTGTTTAACTTCCCACTTTTTAAGTTTCTTCTTGAAAAAGCTCCCCACTTCCAAAATTACCAATGAAAAAAAGAGGTGTTTCAGTAAAGCCTTAAAATGATGAGGGCGTTTTCAGTACTTGAATTATACTTTGCATTTGAGAATTAAAAAAATATGAAACTTCCTAAGGGCAATACTACCGTAAAAGAAATTATTTTATAGTACCAATACAAACAAAATACTGACACAATTTTACGAAATGTGAAAGTCATCCTCACCAACATACGAATCGCTAACTGCTTCAACCTTTCCTGAAAACCCTTTCTTATTCAGTAAGGAATCTGTCTGAAAATACATGCAAAGGTTGTTTCCAGAGCTCAGAACTGTAGGTGCAGTTTTGTCACCACTTCTCGACCAACGAAGAAGTTGGGTATCTTCAAATGAAGAAGAACTCTCCCACACCATGATAAAGTCATATTTCTTCTCTATGTCAATGTCGTTGAAACTAAGAAGCAATCTAGATTCACTATCAAAGCACCAGGTCTGGTTATAGTTGTTCGGGTAATTTTCGGGGTAATTTTCGGAGGTGAACGTATAGGATGAATGAACAGTAATAATTTGCGCTGAAAACAATTAAAGCAATCAGTAGTGAAGAAACTGTTAAGTAATAAGAAAATATGAATCGAAATATATTGGAAAAATATCTTGAATGATTCAAGATTCATGTTTCGCTATATATGTATATGAATTATATAGATCGGATGAAATGTGCACAAGAGCGGATGTTGTTTTTAGTCTTTTTAAAATGACTGATTTCTTTTTCAAGACTCATTTGCAACCATTTAAAAGAGATTTTAATCTCATTCTGTGACTTTTCCTCTTGAAAAAGTAACATAGATACCCTAGAAGGTCAAAGGCAGTATGGCGTGAAAAGTATGTGAGTTTGTTACACGATCTGTGGCCTCACATATCTATGCTTTTATCATGATAACACTACGCGAAAAGCATTTAACATATGCTTGACTGGCCTGTTAGCCTACCCCAAATTTTACGTAACTTTGTGTGTGTTTTAATATATCTGTTACAGTAGACCAATTTATCAGATGTTAAGCATGACTGTACAAAATGTGCATGTCACGTGAACTTTATTTGCTCCCTGAAGCGATAGAAGTAAGCAGGAAAGTTTCATCATTTATCTTCGGAATGTTTTGGTACACATTTAGCTAGTTTGGTCTAGCAATAGAACATCCGCCTCCTACGCGAAGGCCCGAGTTTGATTCCAGGTCGAGCCATACCAAAGACTCTAAAGTGGAACCTACTGCCTTTGTGAGCCAGTGAGCCATAACTGGAAAAAAGTCGTGGCCGGCTCCACTTTAACCAGAAGGTTGGAAACTGCGTAGTAGAACTCCATCTAACTAACAAAACCTACATTCAAACATGTACAATTTTGATTTTCACTAGTCACTTGAACGCTCCTGTTAGTGGCTAGCTCAGGGTAACAGATAATAAAATTAATTTCCAGAAAATCAGCCCATACCTTTACTTGTCAAAAACTCTTTTCAATACCAATTACATGTTTATTTGAGCATTTAAAAATAACCTTGCAAGTTGACATTTGAGGGCAGTTTACCTCAATTAAACCAAAAGGAGAAGATATAACCCTAAAATGTAATATAAGCCATTTCATCCCCTTTTGATGGCATCCTTAATTTCACAGTTGCTGGCTATTTGCTATGTACACCCGGAAGTTGTTGATGCTGAAAGGCATGTTTTCATCATCCCAACCAGTTCCAATTCTCCCAACCTACTAACTTCTAGCCCCTCCCCTTTTTATCTAAAACTCATCTTTATCCAGACACAATCCTAGTTTATTGCTTCATGGCTTGTCCCAGTGGCTATACAAGTCCATAATGTGTAATCAAGACACTCTCAGTGCCCATGCTGTGTAATTTAGCTATGATGCATTGTTTGAATGTGATGCCAATCAAGGAGCTGTACCAATTGTGAGTTTTGATATATGCATACTGAAACTGTAGTTTAGGGTGACGAATGACTGCCTTTAAGGAAGCAGACATTGAGTTATGAACTAGTGTTCGGGTATTCAAATGGGGAACCACAGATTTTCTTCAAAGGCTTCTGCACCAATGACGAATTTCCCCTATAAAGCCAAATATTTCGTCATGCTTAAATGTAAAGTGGTTTCTGAGTTGTGTTACTGTAACAAAATAGTCATGATAAGTCAGCAGTTCAAAAAGAGGAAAACTCAATGGAAAGTTTGCTTAGAAAAAAAATTTGGTTTATTGGTGAATTTATACTAAAAGATTTGTTTGTTTCCATTACGTGATATGCCTTTCAAGAGCAAAATTAGGTAGTATGCCGGGTGAAAAACAGAGCTGGCTTTGATTATTTATTGTACGGCGCATCCATCGAAATTGGAAAATTTTGCCACTTTCAACAATCTTAAAGACACTGTATCGTGGGGCGAAACGGAGGCGGCACCATGTTTTTAAAATTGTTCTTTTCTCCTTCGCGCATCAAAAACTGTTACAGCGCCATCACCTTCCTTGGCCGTGAAAAATGTTCGTACAATCGAGGGAAGATGAAGCATAGAAGTACTAGATGGTACTCATTCGTGCTGACGTAGACTTCCGCGAGACATTTGCAAATACCACATAAAACGAACAATCGTAGGCAATAACAAGAAAAATCGGCGAGGACAACTTTTCCCAAAATTAACAAGACATTGACGGCCCGGCTTCCATGCAACGCTTTATCAACGTTTAATAAGGAGTAACTTGTGATGGTTAAAGCTGCGAGAAGGTAAGGAAAATAGATAAGAACAAATACGATGGCAATTAGTAGACATTGGCAGTAATTCTGCGAAAAACCCTTTGTTTGGAGATGTGTAGTATTACGTACGTGTATATGCCATATAAAATTGAACAAGGAAGCAATTTTCCCAAGATTATGGGCACAAATTCCCAAGGTCCGATACAATACAGCAACAAACAAAGAACTGCCATCACGTTGCATGTGGATCCTTGTTATTTTGTTGAGTGTATAATTAATGCTACAGTATTTTCTACCAGGATACACCTTCAAATTAAGGCTGATATATCTTATACAGCTGTGAAAAGGGACAAAATGTTAGTCATTGCCAGTATGAAATTACTTCAGGCACACCTCTTTGGCCTACAATTGAGTTACATAATGTTTTAGTAAAATATATCCAACAATTAGAAAGAGTTATATGCGTTGACAGATTTCAGACTACACTCTGATCACATATGATGGCCTAGCTAGCTCAACAGTTGGCTTTTCACCCCCTAAATTAGGACAAAATCAAAAAAGAATAGTTGTGTGATGCACAAAAGTTTAGGAAGGGTTTGCTAGATGAAAGCATATTATACAGTATGATTAGAAATAAATTGGACTGACCATGTTCAAAGGATAAGATGCTATCCAACCAGCTCAGTACTGTTGTAATAATGCCAACAATTTCCACTGAACACTTAATTAATTGACATGTGATGGCAAATTGCATCTAGGGATAGCCTGGCCAGGATGGTTGTCTGAAACAATGCTTCCACACCAGACCCCAGGAGAACTTAGTTAACTAGACCAAAGACTTTTCAGGGTGCTTGCCATAATCCATTACCTAACCTCATTTTAAAATATCAGGATAATAACTAGCCCTCAAACAGGGCTATGTCTTCTATTAAATGGCCTAATGAAATGCTGTGCATGTAAAAGAATACACATGCAGCCCTGTTAGCTAGGTAATTGCATTGGCTTCAGGGTTGGGATAAGGACTGGAGGAAGAAGGGGGGGGGGTGGCAATAAGAACTTTGCTCCACTGATACCCGAAGTGTAACTGGATATAAGTCTATCTATCATTTAAAGCTCCCCCCCCCTTACCCTCCCAATTAGGAAAAAAAGGTTCTAATTACCCCTTGTCAAGCTATGTTTGACACTGCTAGACTTCTTAAATTAAGCTAAGATAGCTAAGATCTTTAGCTCATCAAAAAGCAGACAAACTGTTGGTAAGAGACTAACCCTGTCAAGTAGCTGTCATGTTTAATAAGTCAGAACAATTGCAGTGCATTCAACTGCATGTTGTAATGAAAGCATTTTCTGCCTACTGCATCTTCTGACTTTGTCAATGGAAGAACATTCACTTATTGCAAAGGTTACTCTCTCATAACTAATCGACCTGGTGATGAGTGTCCATATTTTTTTAAACTGATTCCTGTCACAAGCTAGGGTACATCTCTAATGTTTCATATGATATTTTGCATCTTAATTAACATCATATGAACTTAACATCATATGAATCAAGGCCTATGTGTCATTCATGTAACAGCTCAGTAGCCTCTACCTGTCACAAGAAACTTCAACATGGCTATATGTACAGAGCATGAAGTAAATTAAAATATCATATACCAGAGTAAACTAACATTCATGTCTACAACATTTTTCTTAAACTGTCTCCTGAAACTAAAAAGTTGTTACTACATGTGACATAACTTATTTATATTGTGCTCTTCTTTGTTTCCTTGAAG
This sequence comes from Holothuria scabra, assembly GCA_037179385.1. Classification (NCBI taxonomy): domain Eukaryota; kingdom Metazoa; phylum Echinodermata; class Holothuroidea; order Aspidochirotida; family Holothuriidae; genus Holothuria; species Holothuria scabra. The sequence continues at coordinate 47,058,665 of CM074183.1, forward strand.
GTACTAGCACTACAGGAACTGCATCAACTTTTCTGGAGAAAGAATCACCTACAATACCTACTATATGGCAGAACTCATGCATGGGAACCTACCATTATCTTCTTGTTAGGCTGGAAGGAAAATGTCTTCTCTTTAAAGAAGAAAGTGCAGGCCAGGTCTGTATGGTGGCTTTGAGAACTACATCTCCACTGCAAGCTGATTGCCTAGAGAATTCAACTATTGAAACTTGCTTCGTATGCGTACTTACTTAATGCAATATTCTGAGACCGGGGAGGCAACCGGTGTCATCATGTTAGGATACAGTGACAGGAGTGCAAGTATTGGGGTGGAAAAACCAGAAGTTCATTGAAATGGGAATGGCATATCATGATATCAGTAACAAAAAATGTACTTGTAGACCCAAACTATCCTGCAAGATATATCATGAAAGTTGCATGTAAGCCTCGAATTCCTACATTTTTAAAAACTTCATTTCCAAAGGTGGTAGCAGTTTTTATATCACTTGAAATCTAACTTCTTTTCTAGAAAAACACCGTAAGTTTCTGTACCATTTTTGAAGTGAATTCATAACTGCATGCAAAATAGAAGAGTTATGTTTTGTTTGGGAATTAATCATAGTGTCTATTATTATAAAAAAAAATAGGAGCTTTCCACTGTCCTGCTTGTTGATCAAGAAATGTAGTATGGCATGTTGATGGGAAATTTTAAGTGTAAAAAAATAAAGTGAAACAGCTGGTACAAGATTCCAGTAAGAATATGGTACTCTACCTGATTTTCATCTTTTCTTTTATGTAATATTTCTGTCAATTGACTTTTTAGGAATTCCAGTAATTATTATAATTTTGTCAAAAATCATTTAATATTACTATGAGATATGAGTGAATTACATATTTCCTATACCTTTACATATGCCTTGAAGACTAGTTGGGTCAGTCTATTCACTTACAGAGGTATATCAGAAAAATGATGGGGTATTTACAGGATGTAGAACAATCTATTTACAGTGGTTTACAGCAGTTATGGTAGCGTTATAAATTGCATTCACTGGAGCAAGGACCTGTAGCACAGATGTATAGCCTACCTACCATATCTTTTGAATGAGAATAATGTCTGTTAATGACAATGGCAGTTTTGATAATTTTGAGTTTGCAATTAATGAGCCGTTCATTCTCATATAGAATCAAGCCTGCACCTAGCATATTTTATTAGCATTCTGGACCAAAATGAGGGGAGGGGGGGAGGGGGAGAAATGAGGAGGTGATACTTACCATGCACACAGCTGTCCTGCAGGTTGAAAGGCTGACAAGAACTCCTACTCCTCCAACATCCCTAGAAAATGTATTGCCCAACTTTCAATAGATCACATTCTGCTTTTTCTGAAGGGCAGCAAGGTTTTACATAGTTTTCAGACTTCAATAAGGATCACAATGAAGCCCTATTTTAAAAGCTGTGTTCTACACACTCTGATACCTTCTCCAATTTAAACAAGAACACCAGCCTAGTGCACCTCTGCAGTTGAACTTCAGCAAAGCTGCATTGAGTTTCAAAAGTCTACAATTACACACTTCATTCTTAGTGGGGACTTCTGGGTAGCAGTAGGGTGGACCTGGGTGGACAATGCACAGGGGTCCATGGAGAATTCAAACACCTCAGAGCTTGTGTGTGCAAGGTTTCATTCCTATCCAATACTCCCACCCCCACCCATGAATATTGGAGCTAGAGGCTTTTAGAAAAATGAATTTGGGCACCCCTTTGCAGTTTAGCTTCCCCATGCATCTAGAAGGCCTCTTGATATGCCATTGATTGAGTTTACAATTATCAGTACCGTACCCCAAAAAACATTTATCAATAAGAGTGGAGTAATTGTTTCAATTCATATCCAAATTTAACCAATTGGTACTGATCTTCATGTGTAAAGTGCTATATATTCCTAACTATCTTTGTGGATATGCTACATTCCCTTCAAGTATGGTGGTGCTGTTTGTAAGAAGGGGCATATACTGTATGCATGCAATTTGCACAAATAAATTTTCTCCTTCTTATAGCAACAACTTAATTCTGCATCAAAGCAAAATCATTCTACGTCTAAATGTACAAGTCCCTCCATACAGTAACTAACAGCAAACAATGATGGATACTAGGACATATATGAGACCCATCGAAGCAGTACCACAGTCTCCAATTAAAGAGGCACCATGGCATGCACCAGCATGCACCTTTAAAAGGCTGGTTAAATGGCACTCAGGTGTGGACACATAAAGTACTGCACAATATCATAAATAAACAAGCTTGTGTTTGGTGTAGAATTAAACCAAATTAGTGGAAGAGAGCTGATAAAAGAGTTCTCATGGAATGCTCAATACTAGAATTAAATGTAATCAAAATTTTTATTCAAGTCATATTTGGTCCTTGGGATGTTGGCATAACGTACATGAATGTGGCAACACAAACCCAAAGTATGTCATGACTGAACCTGAGGGAAGTACTGATCAAGGAGTGATGTCAATGTTTCAGCACAGATGGGCAATGCTTACAGTAGCAAGTCCTGATTTTACAATTTCTCTTATTCAAAATGAAACAAAGGGATTTGGTTTTAACTCATTAATAGAAAATGTCAAGATTGAAAAATTTCTGTGTCCCACTAATCATGGCGAGGGCTCCAAACATGACGATAGCTAGGAAATGTGTATTTTCAGCACAAATAAAATTTACATTGGAAATTAAATGTTTGTCTATAAAAAAAAAATTCTTCCAAATTTTCAACAATTCTTGGCAAGGAACTTCCCATTTTGCTGGTTTTTCCAACCTTGCTCATGGCATATTCAAATCTAAGAAAAGAAATATTTTGATCATTTGTAAAAAAAAGTTTTAGAAAACACATTTGATCAGTGCAAGTGTAGGATATGAAACACAAGCTTGCTCCAAGTTCACAAAAATTGAATTAAAAATCTGATAATTTTACTTGCATATATTTTGAGCATCCCAAGAATTGAGTTCAGAATTTTTAGCGCAACATTCTACTTCACCGTATTAAACATAAATTTATTTGAAACATTCTTTTACAGGATATATTTTAAATGAGAATTAGGGTCTACCTCTGGAGGTAGATTATTCAAGCTAGGCCAAGTCCTCTCACTACTTCGTACATTCTCCCAACTTGGTTAATTCTAGCTACCCACAGCTGTTTAAAACTTTTCATTGTGCAGACACAATCCTGGTCTACTGTTTGAAGGGTATATCATCATAGTGAGCATACAAAACCCTGTTGAATCAGACTGCACTCTCTGTCGGAATATAAGCCACTCTGCATTCTTGAATTTGATATCACAGATCAGGATGATGCATGAGTATTTCTTACACAGTACAGTTACTACAAATAAATAAACTATAATTATCAATCTGAGTATCCTGAACATGCAGTTTCAAACTTCCACTTCCTTTGGCATACCAACGTCTCTATTAAACAAATGACTTAAACACCTTTAGAAGGGTTTCTACCATCATTGAAAACCTGAAAAGTCATGAAATTTGAAAAAAATATTTGCCAAGGCCTGGTAAATTTTTCCAATTCAAAAAATTGTGTTAACTAAGTCATAAGAAATTCATGGAAATTTTCACAGATTTTCATTACTTGATGTGTAACAGCCCCCCCCCAAAAAAGTTGTGCAATTTCTTTTAATATTTGGTCCTGGAAAAGTGAAAATTTATTTTCCAGAAATGTGGAAACCCTGCCTCAACTTACGATTCATTTGAAGCTTACAAAAGACACATGCTCCACTGAGTGCACCCAAAATTGTTCCTAAATTCTTGTTGTCTTTATTATGCATGATATGATAGTCCTATTAGTTCTTTCATGCTGTTTAGTAACTGGAATAAAATTCAGACCTAAAGTTTCAGGTAAAGCTGATGTTATAACATATAAATGAAAGGCTTCAATACAGTTACAAGCTGGTTGGCAATACTGTTCCAGTATCACACCATCTTCCTATTCACAAAACTTCATTCACAAAACACATTTGGCCAAGAAAAATTGCTTTTGTGATGTAAACCATAAAAATGGCAACCAATCTTTCCAGTATTGATGTGGTTTTCTGGGTTCTGCCAGGATACTCAGAATCATGCATAACTCCATCCTGCTTGGGAAGCATCAACCAGGTGCCTTTTACACCCCAATTGTAGCTGAGATTTTGAATCTTCAGTCCAGTTGACCGTGACACTGTAAATGACTAGCATATGCAAAGGTGAACTTGACAACTTTGGGTGGATCCTTGGGCTGGTCCTCCTGTGCTAAAAAAAACAGAATAATTTATGAAATGCCCCCAGAAATATTTTTTCTCTGTTTTGTTTTGTTCACTTGCTTACTTGAAATTTTTCTGGATTGCTTAATAATCTGCATTGGTACTTCTCCAAATTAAATGTAATAAGCAGGCTCAGCTGGACCTGGAAATGTATGAAAAACACTTATAATTTTTTTCTTTATTCTCCTTGTCACAAATTCGAAAAAGATGAAATTGTTCTCATATTTCTCACTTTCTTGAAGAGAGAGCTACTCATAAAAGATTTCTTTCAAACTTGTGGTGCCAAAACTTGCTTAACTGGACAATGCCAGAGCCTCAGAGGTGAGGTTGGTATTACTGTCAGTAGGTCTTGGAACTGGGGATAGGCATACTACCATTCTGGAAATATTTTGAGCAGAATCCAGATCAAAATGGAAACTCAAAAAATGTAACAAAAACTTGATATTTTTCCATCAGGTACAAGGTTTCTCTTTTCAAAGAAACTGAATTCAATGCATAGTGAATTTACCTAGATAGTCTACTTTCATGTTTAGACTTGACTGCTTCCTCCCACATGATATTGTCTGCCTCTGCCTCATCAGTTTCATTTTCATTTTGGCAATCCAGGAAATCTTCAACTGAACTGTTGACAAAATAGATTGTAATGCACTTAGACCTGTACTTCACGTCACCTCTTGTCCAAGCAGGCAACAGTAATGCAAAGTTCGGAAACTACATTTTATCCTTTATATCATATTTTGAAGATGAATGAAGAAACAAACTGACAAATGGCAAAAAAATTTGCAACTTGTGTAAAAGTATTTTTTATCCATGGATGAGTTTATGCCAAATGCAAATGCAGTTTCATGATACTGTTTCAATCTAGAGATATCTCAGATCCTCTTTTCTGCCCTTTGATATCAAAGCATGATCAATGAAAAGCTTAAAGGGCAAGTGCAGTCTCCCCAACTTGAAGTAGTGTAGTATACCATCCCTCAGGCTGTTTCATGATTGGCTCTTCACAGTCATGTGCCATTTTGGGGGGAGTCACTGCTTGGTTTTCCTATAATATGTAATATTGAAGTCCTAAAAAATTATTAGAAATACTTTTAAGAAATTAAGAGAAGTGAAAAGAAAATTGTGAGCTTTAGCCTTTGCTTCAAAATACAGTAAGTTTGGGATGGCTGTTCTTGCCTTTCAATGTGGAAAACTGACAACAGCAGTCATGTACATTGGAGTAGTATGGTTAAAATGGGAAGACCCAGTGATTGCAACATTTCGAAAGCATGTTGGAAAACACGTATATGTTTTGCAAGCATGTGACTGCATTTGAAAATGGTCAATCAGTTATCACTAGAAAAAAAACTTGCATTTTCAGAGTTAACACCCAAAGAAACAGATTGGGTAGTATCTTGTTGGAATAATAGATAAAATAAGTAATAATACAAAAACATAGGACCTAATAAATCCATTTTGAAATGATAAGAGTAGCCTAGCTAGGTTACAAAATAAAAGGAAATATAACTACTGTGAGTAGAAGAGAGATGCATGTATCTGACAGTCAAGCTACAGTATGGTGCTGTACTTCAGAAGAAGTGCTTACTGTCATGAAAAAGTCAAAGCTTTCGAACTTTATGAACAATTACAGTAAGTATAGCACCCTCTTCTCACACTGTGACAAAGACATCACACTTCCACTGCAGAAAGACAAGGAAAGACTGCATGGCATCCTATACCCCCATCCCTTTTTGTTTAGGTAGAGGGCAAAACAATTCAGCTAAAATCTTGAATGACCCTTTGTGTTTTGGCAATTTATTTTGCCATAAGTGTTCAGTAAAACCAGGAGTGCCAGAGAGGTGCTAAGGGGAGCGAGGTGGGACAGGGGATGCATCTGAAGGTTATGATGGATGGTCCCCACTGTATATAGGAAACATTTTCCATTCTTTTCAAGGGAGAATAGATGGGTATGTTATTTATTGTCCAGAAAGTGGCAAGTAATTCAAATGGTGTATTTCCTTCTAATTCTTGAAGGAAATGCAATTGTCCTTTAATAAAAACCACAAAACTTGAAATTTAATTTTGAAATCCAAATCAACATTGAATTTTAATTCCAAATATTCAATTTTTGTTTCACAACATTTTATTCAAAATAATTCCCAGACAAATATCTGGGTTTGGCCATAGATTTGGGCTGCTTGTGCCTCTTATGAAGGATTTCATTATTCCCTTGGAAAGAGACTGCATGGCACCATGCCAGCCAGATGTTGTGACTTCTTATATACAGCACGTACTACAATGCTATAATCATGAGTGAAAAGAGTTGTGAAGCTGAGAAGCTCCTTCCCAGGAAATTTGGACATCTGGAAGGAAATTTCCCTTTTCTGTTCATGAAAATGCAGGGAGAATTGTGGGAAATTTTACTCTCTTTCTGGGAAATAATGCAACTCCCTTCCTGGGAAATAAGCCTTTTTTCCAGCCCTGGCTGTAATACATGTTGTAGTTAGTTAGATGGAGTTTTACGGCCCAGTTTCCAACCTATTGGTTCAAGTCGAACCGGCCACGGCCTTTTTTTCCAGTTGTGGCTCACTGGCTTGTTTTCCCTACCCCACTGCTTACACGGAGCATCGATCACGCAAAATGGCAGTAGGTATTGGTATGACTCGACCTGAGAAGTGAACCCGGGCCTTCCGCGTAAGAGGTGGATGCTCTATTGTTAGACCAAACACACCATCTGTGTAATACATGTTGAATCAGGGAATGGTGCATGTATAGAACATGCATGATGTTTGTCTGAACTCAATGAACTTGCAGCTAGTCTTGGGCAATAACCATTGGTTTGAATTGGTTGAACAGCCATTTGCAATCCTCCCTGTGTTTGGCTTCCATAATTAACTGTAGTTGCTGTTGAGGGACAAACTGGCTCTAAAATACTGTCATAGTGGCCCTTGACAGGAGTAGATTTCAATGCTGCAATTCAATGGATCGGAATATCATATATACAGCTGGTGATGCAAGTTTGCAGCACAGGATGAACTGTGTGGATGATGTTCAATTATTATAACCACACTTCTAATTACTGTAAACTTGATAATAGGGCAAGGTTTGTTTTTAAGGAGGTATCTCACAATTTTCTTCTCATTCCATAAATATTGGATATTCAGGCAAACCAAGCAATTAAGTAAATTTCACATTTAAGGAAAGAATATATTGTCACCTGACTCTATAGCCAATCATTAAACAGGGCAGTCTAACCACTGTACACTACTGTACTTTATACTGGGGTGACTGCTCTTGTCTTCAATAAAGGGAGCACATCATATCAACATAGCAACTAGCCCAATTTGCAAATGTAAACTATTCAAGCACATGACATTCAACCTTATAATTCTGAAAATGTTGGCAATGTCAAAACATTACCATTGTGGGTATACCATCTAACATTGTGCAATTGGGAGAAAATAATATTCAATCAGGCTTTGTGGACAACTAATTGATACTGCAACTCTACATCATTATCAAACAAGTTTGATAAGGGTAGGCGGTGCCACTATCTGACGTTACACTCGGTCGGTGAACTTAGCACATTTTTGGAGGAAAGCCCGAAATCATCGTTCGTGATTTCATGCGAAAGATGTGGTAGCCTTTGATATTGGCCGGGAGTAAATATTAAATTTGTTGGTTCTTATGACCAAACTAGACCGGTTTCTGCTGTCCTGCTCATTATAACAATAATAATGGCGCAGCTTCTTCTGTAGTAAGCCGTCGTTCGCGGCGTGAGTTAAATATTTGTAATTGCTTCTAATAGGCAATCGAGTAAAGTTTCGTCTGAATCTTGTTCATTTCCCCAGAACTCGTAAACCTTGATTTAACAAGGAAATCTTTCAGATTTTTTGGCCTTTTGTAGGCAATAATTGGTTGTTGGGGGAATAGTTTGGGTAATCGCGGGTTTTGGCTGATAAGGTGCCAATTTTTCGTTAAGGCACGTTTAATGTTTGCAGATTTAACATGCGGAGTGTAAACAAGTTTAAAAATTAGTGGAGGCGTTCTTACTTTTGGTTTCTCAGTTAGGAGGGTTTTTCGGTCAGCATAAGCCACTCCGCTGGTGGCGCTGTTAATTTCCTCATTTGAGTAATTTCTCAAAAGTAATTTTTGTGTGAAGGAGTTGCATTTCTCCTGGAAGTCATTTTCATTGTTGCACAGGCGGGCGTATCTGAGTACTTCGCCTTTGATAAAGCCTTTGAAGGTAGCTAAGGGGTGTGCGGAATTACGATCTAGATATTGGTAGGTTTCAGTTGGCTTGGTAAAGACTTTAGTGTCAAGGAGGCCACTTACGTGGAAACGTTCACCTTTGAAGATTTGAATATCTAGATATGTTACTTCCGTGTTAGAAGCTTCAACTGTGAACTTGAAATGTTCGTGAGCTTCGTTCAGACAGGCCACTAATTTAGAAAGTTCCTCAGGTGTGCCATTGTACAGTAAAAGGATGTCGTCCCTATAGCGAAGCCATTTAATTATGTTGGAATCTGTCGGTATTATGCGATTTTCTAAGTGATGCATGACAATATCGCAGATTTCAGGTGAAGCTTGGCTGCCCATTGCGCATCCAATCTTTTGTAGGAAAAATTGGTCATCAAATTCAAAACAGTTTCGAGTAAGAATTAGTTTGACCAAGTTTCGCATTGAGTGGGGTGATATTTTTTTGATATCGTAGTAGCTTTGCGGGGCTTCCGCATATGCTTTTTGAACAACATCCAAGGCTACCTCTTGTGGAGTGTTTGTGTACATAGACACCACATCAAGGGTAGCGAGTAAGACATTTTGTGGTAAGGGGGTAGCTTCCAGAATTTTAAGTATGTGATTTGTGTCTTTCACGTATGTTGCTTGTCTTGTGACAATAGGAAGCAAGAAATAATCCACAAATTCAGATATTTTTTCTGTGGGAGATCCGTTGCCGCTTATAATTGGGCGGCCGACAAATTTTGTGTCGGGGAGCGGTTTTTTATGTACTTTCGGGAGTACATATATTACCGGGGTTCGGATTTTGTGGTTATTTGGGTTGAGGTAATTAAATGTCTCCTCTTCAATTTCCCCGTTCGAAAACAATATTATTTTCACTCACCTATGGGTGTAACAGCTAGCAACAGTACCTGAGGTTGGTCATTCACTAATTGACTCTGTCTGTTAGGCCTACTGCATGTACAATACTTTGAAGAACACCTGAAAAGTAAACCAAGACTATTTGCAATGAAACAGTATTTAATTTTAGGGAAGAGTGTGCAAGTATATCTGACTTCCATGATTTCAAATCACATGCCCCTCAATAATTAAGGGGTGGTGTCAAAATTGGTTGTTATAAGAGTCATAATCATGATGATTGATGATGATGTGAAAACATGGGCCCAATAAAACAGAAGGGGACAAAGGAAGGGGGGGGGGGATTGCAATCTATTCTGTCTAAAGGAAATTTTAAATCCACCTGCCAATTACCAGTGGCATCAGCAGTGGCCCTAAGTTTTTCAATGACAAACTATTCTTTTTACCAAGGAAAATATGCAGAAAATATGCCTCTTAGTTGGTGGCAAATTGTATATGAGCATATAAGCAGAATTCAGGTTTTATTGGAGGCTGGTGACCCCCAATGCCCTGGTGTATGCTTGGTTTGTTAATTGACGTTAATCCCCACTTTCTCAAAATCCTGGATCTGCGACTGAGCCCAAAGTCTGCAGATCCAGGTCTTCTTAGGTGACTGATGTAGGCCTAGCTAACTTTCTATACTATAGCATTGTTCCACATTGGGGGAAATATATGGCCAGGTCGAAAACGTGGAAACCGCGGAAATGTTCAAATACCAATTACCGTCAAAAAGAAGTTCCTCGGTTTCCCTTCCAATGTGTGAAAAAGTGGGGTTTTGTAACAAATCATTATACTTGCACTGCAATTGCAAAATAAAAATCCAAATGGAAGGGGGGTTTAACCGATCGGATGGGGGAGGGAGAGCACAGGGGGCGCCCACTTTGCTATAGTTTGCGTTTTCGAACGGGACCTATAGCTAATTCGAAAACTTGGAAAACGCGGAAATTTATTATTATTATTTTTATTTTATTTTTCCCTTCCAATATATGTGAAAATGGGATTTTGATATCAAATTATTACTTTCAATGCAGTTTCCAATCAAAAATCTGAAAGGGGAGTTTTACCGGTCGGATGGGGGTGGGGCTGCCTCGTGCGCCCATTTTGCTACATACCCCCTTGTAAACACTCTTTGTGAAGACGGTTCAAAATTCCTACAACTAGTCTCTTTATAAAATTATCTGCTGCAGTGCACGTTGAACGTGTATGTGATTTTCCACATATGGGCGATGTACGTTCTTGAAAACCTAGGCCTATATATGGGGCCTTACCTTACAATAGGAAGGCAGTTGCCTTACAACTCTTTTAACCACATACATGGCAAACCACTGGCATTTGGATGGGGACCCTTACCCTTGCCATGAATGAATGCTTATATAGCATTCAATAAGCATTCATTTTGCCTTCTGAATGCATCTTTTAGCATTCGAAGGCCTAAATTATAAGCAGTCAGTGAGTTGAATGCTTTTTTTCTTCCTCAAATGAAGTCTTCCTTGCATTATGAATAAGCCTTCATAATTTCCTTTGAAGCCTACCAAGCCTTCAGTTACTGTTTGAATGCATTCATTAGTTTTTTAATGTTTTGGAATGCATTCACACATGAATGTGGATGCTTAGTTAAGTCTTCAGATATATGAATGCTTATCAAAGCCTTCATTTCCTTTTTTGCAAAGCATACAACTAGTATCAATTACTACAAATGCAGCTGGAGATCACTCAAGCATAAGCAAAGTTACAGAAATCAATATGGTACCTTGATCCTGCCCACATGGTTGCACCAGGTAATCTTCATTTATACTACAAATCCGACATGCTCTGGCTTACAGACTGTTGTTCTCATCAAGTCTCTTAGGCAAATAACTGATCCAGCAAAGCTGAGCACTTACTTATTGTCAAGTGGACTGTAGGCTAATGAAACAGCTAGGATCATCTAAGTGATAGCATATTGTAGGCCTATGCTTGATATAGTTTTGTGATGACAATATTGGGGAAAGTGCAAACTCCGTGCCAGGCCTTCTGAGAGATCATAAGTGTAAACTAAGATGGGGCATGTATATGAGCAAACCAGGGGCATAGTCAGATTTTTCAGGAGTAGTGCGGCTTATTCTGAGGTTACGATTTTGATGAATTGGTAAATGTACTGCTGATCACTTCTGCTGAAACCATGTGCTGGCTCGTCATAAGTTTTACTAGGCATAGAGCTACTAATACAATTGAGTCCAAACGTTAGGCCTATGCATGTACATATGCTAAACACGCATGTGGGGTATGTGGATCACTAACGAAACCGCAATCCTGTCTACTTTTTACCATCAGTAACTGAATAAACACATTTCACTTACCTTTGGGCATGATCTGTGAGCAGATGTTTCGCAAAATCGCCGTTATAAACAGGAGACTTGCCATTCCCAATCAATGAACCTGCTTTTCTGCGGCGATCTAGGTGTAGGGCCTATTCCGCGTGAGAATGGGAAAGGGAACTCCGACTTCGGTTTGCTACTGTACTTTTCTCGTTTGATTTCTCCTTCTAGTGACAACATTTAATGGTCCTCCCGCGCCATTGCTACAGCCTGGTGCAAACGCTGTCCTTCGAATTTCTTTTTTCTGAACAGGAAGACATTTTGCTGTCGTAAGACTAGGACTAGCCCCTTCGCTTCGACCAATATCGCAAGTTCAATGCAGGTTTCCTAGGCCAGTTCGTCTTTTTAGAAATTCCCAAGATCATGTCCCGAATAACAACGTACAGCCCCTCAACGTTGAACTACAGTAATAATAGCCTATAAGAGCATCGAAGTCAAACTGATGATTAATTCATTACAACACAAAAACAATTAAGCCGGAAATTTAATACAAGCCTCCTTGGCATTCTTATTAGGAATTATTCACATATTTCATAACTAATTGATAAGTCACTTTAAAAGTGAAAAATAGAAACAATCACACAACATTTCTTTTTTCAAAGTGGGGAAGGAAAAGAATGACTAAGCCGTTTCGAAATTCCCAAGATATTGGGATAATTCCCAAGGGTCTCTCTGTTGTCACTGAGCAAGGTACTCACTTGTATCAGGAAAACAACTCCCCGCTACATACAGTACAAATTAACACAAATATTACCTGTTAACGCTCACACAAACAAGCATATGTAGCAGTACAGTATCCCACGCAATCGTATGTACTGTTATCATACGTTGTCTATGGGCTACATCCGGGTTTTTGGGTGGGATAACAATTTTTTTGAAGGCTGTACAAATGTCGCCCCCGGTTCGCGCCACGATACTGTGTCTTTAAGCTTATATTGGAGAAAAACTGTAATATTCGCCCGAAATACTTCATCGTGCCTGACCTAAAAACTACTTTTGAACAAACTGATTCTTCCCTGATTCTTGGTGTTCTCAAGGAAAGTAAACTTTATAGGAATTTCTGATATGACTCCCGCTTTGCTATCCTTTTAGGCGATATTGAACCCACGTTTTCCTTTTACTTTTCTTTTTCTTTTCTTTTTGGTTTTACCACAACACTGTATCTTTGTCTAATTTGGTGACACTGTATGGCACGTTCGAGTTGGTGTTTCGTTAAACCCTATCTAACTAACTAGCTGGAGAAAAGTGTAATTTTTATGACAGTTGTGTGGTTTTATGGAAGAATCTGAAGTTCTCATGAGAAAAATCAAGTAGGAGGTGATATGTAGTTTTGTTGGGATTACTGAATAACACCATGCAGATTCAGGCCCTCGGACCATTTTGGAGCATTCTCCCCAGGATAAAAAGTTTGGCTTCGCATATATTTGAAGTTTTATATTTTATTCATTGTCATAGACGTACGGGAGCGTTTCAGTTTGGGAGGACCGGAATTGTTTTTTGTCCACAAAAAATGTAATCCTGACCAAAAGACCCTCTAAGTCGATGCACAGAATTTTCGGAAAAATTGGTAACCTCCAGACATCAGGAAATGGCAGTTTGCGGGCTCGTAACTAGAATAAAAGAAATCATTACTTTCAGATTTCTTTCCAAACAAAATTTTCACTTCATATTACTGCCCCAAAACGAAGAATAATTTTAAGCACGCATTGTTCTAAAAAGTAATTTGTTCGACCAAAACAATATATCTATGCGGAGCGCCACCATCAGTTGTCGCAGAGCGTACAGAAAATCGTTAAAAATCTAGCCCCTCAGAAGCCCCTCAGATAGCCGGAATGGCATTTCCCAGACTTGAAACTGGAAATGAGTAGTCGTTATTTTGAGCTTTCCTTTAAAATGGAAATTTCATTTCAGTAGAAAGAACCCCAGCTTGCTAAATGATTAGAAAAGTACCAGATAAAAGTTGCCGCTACAACTAGATCTAATGGTCTTCTCTCTTTTCTATGCAACGGAACTGGGAACATACTATAATTTTTTTGACTCTATGAAGAATCTTTGTTGAATTCAATTGCAAGGTCCACAAAGTATATGATATTTTTTACGTAACTGGCCAAACTCCAGACTGTAAATGGTTTTACTTCCAATGTATTTGAAAATATGGCACGTCACAAGGTGCCTTCAAATTTATTCTCAGTCAGACGTATGTGGGATATATTCTCACACCACTGTTTATCATTATGAGTAGCTGAAAACGACATTGCCGATATTCATTACTGTTGTGAGAATTCGGTTGTCCGGGCAGGCCAGATGGCACACCATTGAGTACTGCATACAAATGAAAAGCCTTTCGTCCGTTTTTGTAAGGATAATTCGGAATTGTGAGTTGCCTTGAAGAATATGGTCTTCTAGTAAGCAAAATCATGAAGGTCGCCCGAGTGGCTGAAGTTTATCAGGCCCACATCTTTCATCGTGGGTTTGTTGATGAAGGCTCCCCGACGAAATTGGATTTTCTCAACAACAGGGGTTGGGTCGCCGTCCCCGACGGGGGTATGACTTTGCGCGCACGGATTGAAAATGGGATGAGGGATAACAGACCTAGTAAGAAGTGAATAAAAACAATTCAGATATGCATGAGTTTAAAAAGGAGGAAAACTACTTCTCAAAGAAAAAATCATGATCATCCATCTGGCCACTTCAGTCCTTAACGTTTTTTTATTTTTAGGCCTCCCCGAAAAAAATTGCCGTCCTTCCCCGACGGGAGAGGAAATGGGACAAGGTACATGAAATCAGGTATAACAGAGCTAGGAAGTGATGTAAAATCGATTCCGATTCGTATTAAAATAGCATTGTAAAAACAAAAAATATGTTCTAAATCTCCCATCCAATAACTTCAGTGCTTGTAGGGCTTTTAATTATTTTTTTTTATCTTTAGGCCTCCCCGACGGGGGGGGGGGGATGGCCCCGGCCCCCCGCCCCGCTCGTGCAACCCCTGAAATTAAGAAAATATGGCCATATCAAGCCAGATATAATAACTTGATAAAATACATTCCCAAATATGCAAATAAAGTTTTTTATGGCCATATAAGGCAGATATGACTTGATGAAAGCCAATCCATATACGTAAGTAAAATTTCATATGGCCATAGCGAGCCAGATATAACTTATTAAAATGCCATACGTACTATACATATAAACTTTTATATGCCCATATTAATACCTTTTGGTTTAATTTATATACCTGTCCTACATAAAGGCCTTCTCTGGAAGCTGAAAAAGTATCAAACCAAAATCATAACATTCAAAACATATCCAGCCATATTATACTAACATATGCAAATGACTTTCCAAGTCATTTGCGTGGTCGGGAATTTAGAGCCCTGATTTTCTTTTTTTTTTAATTATTAAGGAAGTAAAATGTGAAAAATTACAAAACCTTAAAAAAATTATGTTGTAATATTGCCCATACGATAATTTAAACCAACAATGCAGTGTAGACATTTAAAAGTAGGAATCTAAAAACAGTTCTGTTCTTCACTAGTAAGTAATCTAATAACTTTAAATACTTAAGTCAATGTAATACAATCCAAATTAAATTTTGTTGGAGCTGCGCAGATAAAGCAGTGAGGTTCGCTTCGCGGCAGTGAGGTTGGTCACGTTTTGTCCTTAGTGGACGTTATAGCTTCTTCGGGAATCAGTGAAAGTTTTGGTTTCGCCGAACGGCCCTTTGCCAGGGGGCCGGGAGGACTTTAGAAAAAGCAGTAAATGCTCCGAAGGACAATACTTGTCATTCAGTGGACGTAATAGCTTCTTCGTGAAGCAGTTTTAAGTTTGGTTTGGCCGAATGGGCCTTTGCCAGAGGTTCCGGAGGACTTAAGAAAAAGCTAATCAAGGCTTCTGATACGCTTCACATAAAGGAAGTACACTAATAAATTTTGGTGTAAACATATGTGGTCCAGGCATGGCCTGGGTACAAATCCGTATATGGGAGATATACACATCATATCTGTCCAATATAAAATTTGAGCCATATCAAATTTTATATTTTATATTCCTTTTTGTTATTTCAAGTTTAACTGCCCAAGTTTTGTAAAGGCAGATATATATACCATACCTGGACCAGATTTGGGCCAGATTTAAATTTCCATATAAAGCCCATACATGGATTCGCCATATATGGACCATATCTGTCCCATATGAAATTTTAGCCATAACTACATTTATATTGGCTATATATTCCTTTTGTTATATGAAGTTATATCTGCCCAATGTTTGTTAAAGCCTTATACAAATTCCATATCTGGACCAGAGATGGGCCAGATATTTCTATATATGGCCCATGTATGGATTTTGAGTAAGGTTCACTTATTTGACTAGTTACAGCTCTAAATGAAACAAATCTATTCAAATATTAGATCCTTTTTCCATTCAGTGCCCATTTGTTCCTTGAAAAAGAACAAATGTGCACTGAATGGAAAAAAGACGTTTTCAGAGTGTAAGGTAATATTCAGTTCCTGGCACATTTTGCAGGAATTATTACGTTTACAAGTTTGCTACAAGGTGCGTTTTCTAAACTTTGGTAACTTTGGGAACTCTTAAAATTTATGTTCTTTCAAATAACATGTGGTGGCTGGGTTGATATTGCAAGGAACCAGAGTCATTTCTCTTGCCTCTCCTTTTCTCTATTTGATTAAAAAACTAGGTAGGCACAACAATAATATGCCCTTATAAAGCCAATTTCTTCGTCAATCGTAAAGGTAAAGAGGTTCAGTCTTGAGTTGAATAACAAAATGGTTATGATGTTTCAGCAGTTTAAGTAGAGAAAAAATCTATGGGAAGTTTGCTGAAAAGACTGTGCAAAGTTCTACCTATTTATCAAGAAATAATTGAGAAATATTTTGTCATAAGACTTCATACATGCACACTATTACATCCAAGTCCTTGTACATTTTGCACCAATTATTACATATTTATAGAACTTTGCTACAGGGTGCAATTTCTAACATTGGTACTTTAGAATCTTTTTAAATTCATACTCTCTTTAATGAAATGGAATGACTGGCCGGCTTGATATTGCAAGGAACCAGAGTCATGTCTCTTACATCTCCCTTTCCCAATTAAATTATACAAAACTAAGTAGGTTCAACAATGTGAAAACAATTTGTAATGCAATGTATTGCGTGCGATGGGAATATAGTTTGGTCTCTAAGGAAACAAACAAAGGTGATCTATTTGTATAGTCACGAAAAAGAAAAGCTCATGCAAGGGTTTGTTTGAAGCCTCCTGAGTGAAATACCTATATCGAAGAAACAAAGACACCCGTACTAAGAAATAAGATAATCATTCCAAGCTGTGGGGATACAGTTCTGACAGATTCTTATGTATATAGCTAGGACAATAATCAAATTCTTAAGGTACTATTAATTTTAGTCTAGTTTCATAAAACTTAATTTTTTGCTTCAATTTATTCGCTAGTAAATAATGTGTTTTGCTTTTCTGGATTTCACGGAGGTAGAGCTTTACGTGAAACTCCTGAAACCACTGAATAGCAGTAATAGCATTGATCTATCACGTCATTCTTTAACGGTATTCCTTTAATCGGTTGATACGATCTGCAGCGGTTTTTGACCACAAAATAGAGTGACAGGCTCGCAAGGTTTGGCCTCCAGTTATCACGAAAGAAACTATTGTTAAATAATGGGAAAACACAAAATGTGTTAATAAGTTTTGTTTATGCCTCCTGAGAGTTCAAATAAGATCGCACCCTTTTAACATCAAACAGTTCAGGTTGAATGATTTTAAACTCTGAATGTGACCAATGGGTTTGCAGAGTCACCCTTGAACCATTAAAGGAACAAGGAAGGAAATATATTTCCTTTACACCAATGCTTGAATTTCAAATGAAAAATTGCATTTCTTCAAGAGACGAATCGAATCCCTAATAATTTCCCTTTTCCCTTCTCAAATTTCTAATACCGATTCCTATTCATCATTACTCTCCGTAATCGTTTTAACTGAGAAGCAACCTCATTTTATCATACAATCGATTGACAAAATGAAATTTTGGTGGTTAGTTAGTTAGATAGAGTTTAACGGCCCAGTTTCCAACCAATTGGTTCAAGTCGAGACAGCCAAGGCCTTTTTTCCAGTTGTGGCTCACTGGCTCGTTTTCCCTACTCCATTGCTTATGCTGAGCATCACGCACAATGGCAGTAGGTCCTTCAAGTTTTGGTGCCATAACGTTGTATCCATATGTTATTTCTTCGAAATTTGTTGAATTGTGGGGCACAGCGTGGCATACGCAAACAGAGATCGGCACATAGTTCCCTTAAGTTGTTTACGTGCTTACAACACTAGGTATAAATCTGAATGCCAACCAGAACGAAAAAAAGTCCTACCTTACAGCAGATTGAAACGCATATATTTACAATGAAAATGCAATTAATTCAAAGTCTACATTCTTTCTTATGTTATGCTTGGATTACGAAAGAAAGATGATACCGAAATTGCATGTGAACTAAAATTTCAAACACATTTTGTAGGCGGAGGATCAATTTGTCTTCTTTGACAATTTGGAGGATGTGCGAAATGCGTAGCTACCATAAAAGAAAGAAGAATTAGGCCTACCTAACTTGCGTTTTTATGCAACATGGCCGTGGCCAAGTGCTTGAGGCTCCCAGTTTTAAAAAGGGATTATAGTTTTCAATAGATGCAGTTCTTTTTCATTATTCCCTTTGAAATATTTTCTCTCATTGTCGACTTTCCCAAGTTAAATGTCTGAAGGGTATTATGGTAAACCTATCTTTTAACCAACATGAGATTTCTTTTCCAAGATTTGCTAAGGGTGGGTATTAAAGATAATTGCCCAAAAGCAACGGTTAAACCTTCTAGGAAAAATGTTCGAAGACTCGATAAGAGGCTTATTTCTGGAAAATGTCTGATTTGGCTCTCTCAATCCATATTTCCTGATATGGTGGAAATCGTACATGCAAATACCTTTTTCGCATCACCGGTGTCCCTCTGAAGGCAACTTTGGAATACGATTACTCTGTCGTCATTTTCAGCTTAGCTCTTCAGTCAGTCAATAACTGCTTTTTAGACTTTGATACTCAGTGTTCAATTGTAGGTTTGCAAGTAAGGCCTTCGTACAAAGGTTTACCAACAAATTCGGGATTTAGACTTGCTGATTGGGAATAAGAAAATGAATTCAGCTATTCTGATGGTAAGTGTTTGAAAGAAGTGTCAGTTCTTTTCCTTTAAGTTCTTCAAGGTGCTTGCCGTCTTAAAATGTAAATATTTGGCTATACCTGCCGGTCACGGGTCAGGTTATTAGAACAGGGCAATGAAGCTCTACTAGGCTAACTTCGATCAAATATAGAACATATTCAGCATGCATCACTCAGTCTCTAGTCCAGTCAAGTCTAATGCGGAGGAAAACGTTTGTCCTAGACTATAGGCCTAGCGTAAGAGTCGTTTCCAACGACAGGGTAGTGTTGGAGAGACACACGGGGTTTTCACGTAATGACTTAACTGCACTCGCTTTGCATGCATAAGTGAAGTTTATATTAATTCATGCATTTTTCTAACATTGCTATATTTCAGTTTTTGACCCCTTTGGTTTTTTGGACGTTTTTCTCTCGTTTGGGTGGTCATTATACAATCACCTGCTTGTCTTTGTTCATTCCTGTGTGACTTCTGGCTTCACTTGGTAATAAGTCCCCGTCCAAAATGATTGCATTACGTGAAATAACCCTTTATCACTGAACGGGGCACGCTTATCACATCAATGAAATTATTACGATATAAGTCTAGCGTTATTCAATGTTGCAGGAAATGTGTCCTTATCACACAAATACCCTTCTACGATTTCATCAGTACACCAAACCATCGGTTCAAAAGGCGTTTCGAACCCTTAAATCTACGTTCAATCATTTTTCTATATGCTGATCAGTTGAACTACATACGTTACTAATGATTATCGATATTTCGCCTGTGAAATTTCGTCTTGTTATATCGATTTGTTTATTTCTAGAACTAAAAGTATCTAGGCAAGTTCGCACATGCGCAGTTGGAACTGCGAAAACGCTTATACATGATCACTTGACCGTTTTGGAACAATAGAAGTTGGGCCTCATTAAAATGTATGAATAGATATAGCCCCTTTTCAATGAAAATCCAAACCCTAAAGCAAAGAAATGCTAACTTGATATAGGCAATACAATAAGTGGGCCTAAAAGCTAACATTGTCCACCTTTCCATTTAGTGGGGATACTGATGAGCCCCTTCCCAGTCAATATTCGGGGGTCCACCGGCGGCCGTTGTCAGCTTTTGATCGGCCGTGATTAAGTGGTTGGCTACTGAAGGACAGCCGCAGGGAGGTCTGCTGGCTACATCCGGGTGAGAAACTAACTTTAAATGCTGGTTAAAATTTTTCGTCCAATCAGTTTCATCGCCGCCGGAGGACCGCCGGCGAGCCACCTGCCATTTCTCAGACGGAGCGCCGAAGTGGCCGACACCGGTCCGTTGTCGAGCCAACCAAATTTGCTGACAGGGTTGAATTAAACACCATAGAGCGAAATTAGTTCCTCCGATGATAGTTCTTGCGGTACTTACATGGCAAACAGGTTAAATGTATTTTCACTGGGATTAAAATTTAGGGCTATGTAAACAAAAGCTATTGAACAATGCCCACACATGTGTTTTAGCTCACTATATCAGGTTACTATTTCAGCAGTTGTCCTCAAAATTTAGCCTAGATAAAGTGAATGTTTCGAAGTGGTTTGCGGTTCCTATCACCGGTAAAAGTAGGACCATTTACAATGTGTGTCTTAGCAAGGACTCCTCTGAGCCGCAACTCTTTTTTCGCATAGAAACCTTTTTATATATCACCCGTACTTCATGAAATTGAAAAAGAGTTAGCAATTTCTATGTTCCGATAATACTTTGATAGAATATATCCTTACTAAAGTACATAGATAACGAGAACGGGAGTTGTAGATCCACGTACCTTACAGTGACTGTTGAACTTACACGTAACAGCTTTCACTGTTTCACCTTCGGTTAGCCCAACATTTAATGGAGATCATCTATTTTATAAAGTCAACCAAACGAAATTTATCAAACTGTCCTGGGTTGTCTCGGCCTGTCATGGTCGGTAAATTTTAGTCTTGTCATGATATGCTCGGCTTGTATGTAATGGATTTTGGAATGCTTCCATGTTGATAGATAAAATGACGTACTGTAAGACATACGTAAACGTATAAACTATTCAACCGTACTGGGTGCAGAATTGTTGATCCCCTCATCTTAACTTACAGACATATTTTATCGTATTTAATTTGTAGCTTTCAAAGAGACAATAAATTGCATCTCAAAAAAACAATTGTGCTTATAAGATAAAATATTCAAAACTTGTTTCTCATACACTCAAAAAAAAAAAAAAAAAAAAAAATTGGGTAAAAAACGTTGGGCAACATTAAAAATGGCCAACATGGGTAAATTAGTGCCCAACAAATGGATAAAAAACTTTACCCATATTGTTGGGCAAATTAAGGTTGGGTAAAATCCAGGAGTTGGTAAAAGGTGCTGGACAAGTTTTAAAGAACCCAATAGTTGGGTAAAATGTAATTGACCAATCAGATGATTAATAAAGCATTAGTTAAGTTTTTACAGATAATTATTGTAATAAAAGTGGTTAATTATAAGATCTCACGGTGGAATAAAGTTGGATTTGGTAGATAAAAAACAAGCGTTAGAATAGCAGTAGAAATCTGGACGAAATTACTTAAAAAGCAATGATAGTATAGAAAAAAATATTTTCACTACTGCGTAATCAATGGATTGAAGACGTACAAATTTCACGATTGAGTTTGTTATTTCAAACTACACACTCCACTGTGTATTAACCAAGTGCGTGCCTGTTTCTATGTACGTTTAAAAAAAGCGTTGCTGGTGCCCCAACCACTCTTGGAGGGCAAACGGTGTAAGCTTTTGGTTACTTTGTTAAATCTCGGCCTACTTGCCCAAATCATGCAATTAAAAATCAGGTTACATTGAAATCCAAACAAGCACCTAACAGTACAGCTGTTGGGAAAACGTGTTGGTACAAATTTTAACCAATTGTTGGACAAAATTAGTTGGGTGAAATGGTTGGGTCATTTCTTTTGCCCAACTTATGCGTTAAACACTTAACCAACTTAGTCGGGCAGTTTTTTACCCAATACAGGTAAGGAACCACACTGAACCAACGGTTGGGTAATTTTTTGCCCAGGTTGGGAAATACTTTTTTAGAGTGTATCGAAACTACTCTATGATGGTAAATCTGTGATGTTTATTAATTTACAAAGAATATTTGCTATTTAAATATTTTAATGTCCATATTGAATTGTAGTCATACTAAATCATGATGGAAAGCAGTATGGCAGTTTAATAGGGCCAATTTCAACAGAGCCGTTAAATTTGTCACCGTAAAGTAATATGTGTGTTTTTTACAGAGAAAAGTATTAACTTAGACGGAAAGTATTTTAAACTAAATGTTGCGTTAGAATTAGATATAATCATTGAAACTGCCTTACTTTTCATAAAGGGTAGTTACGAAAAACTATAAAAAATATTTTAACTGGATTAATTGGATTTACGGTTTCAAAGTGTTTTAGAAAAGTAAGTTAGTTAGATAGACTTCTACGGCCCAGTTTAGAACCAATTGGTTCAAATCGAGCTGAACACAGCCCCTTTTGCAATTGTGGCTCACTGGTTTGTTTTCCCTACTCCATTGCTTATTCTAAGCACCAAGCACAATGACAGTAGGTTCCGTTTTTAAAGTCTTCGGTATGACCCGGTCAGGACTCGAACTCCCAACTTTACCACTCAGTCGATGTTGTAGAAAAAGATAGAGAAATCTAGAGTCTCTAAGCTACGGTGGTAGCCTCTGCAAAGTAATAACAATCGAAAATGTAATGTTATTATCATGAGTTACACATTACATTAGACTGTTAAAGAGAACTTTTTCAGTGTTTGAGCTGAGTTCCGTGTTAAGAATATCGCTATTTACAACCATTAATAGTTTGAGCAAAGCTGACATGTGTTAACCGTCTAGACACGGAACTTATATAAAGCAAATGTATTACCTTTCAATGTTCTCAGAGAAACAAAGAATATCCCTAAGGAGACACACTGGGTAAATCTAAAATTCATGATTCTGTTGATGGTATCCTTTGGTAATGATTAAGTAATTGCTAGCCAAAAGGTGTTGCAGATTCAGAACTTCCCGTTTCAATGAGATGGCATTCGTGCAACATTACTGTTTAACTAAAACTGGACCAACCGTCTAAAAATGTGACTTCATGCTTGACTAATTTTTTTGTAAAAACGCCTTACAATGAGACTGATAAAGAAAATTGGAAGTTACCTTTAATATTGATTGGGAATACTGACATGTACATGTCATGTACGCTTTCATGTATTAGTCATTAGAGTAATTACTACATAATGGTTAACTGTACATTGGAACTGTGCGTACTACAAGTATAGCAGTTCAATGCCATTGAATCTTTAAATGCTTTGGGTGTGGCTATAATGAACCAGAATGATGCAAGTTGAGGTGTAGGCCTAAAACACAATCTAGCTTTCTAACTAACTGAACAAATGGGACCCCAATTTTGTTTATATATAGATTACAGGGTACTGTGCATCTGCATCAATTCCTCATCAAGGACACTTAACCATACCCCGCACAGAGATATATTGCTTACAACGGTCAATTTTTATCCCAAATTACATTTATGTAGAAGTCCACAAGAGTTTTAAATGGCAGAGGCTTTTTGATAAAAAGAAAATTAAAAAGGGGAATATTGTACTTCATATTACACAGCATATGGAATGAACGTGGTCTTTTTACACAATGGGTCTTGCATATACACCCGATAACAAAAAAGACTCTAAAAGAGGAACTTACTGCCGTTGTGTTGTCGTTGTTGTTTACTTCAGCTGTACTACATACAAACGTACATTCATTACCATTATTATTATGATACAATACGTAATAATATTTACAAGAAACGTGAGTATGAAGACAGTAGAAAAAGGAACCAGATGAAGCTTGCAAGCTTTTCTAGCCTGGCCCTAATAACTGAGATGTTCTTAATTCCTTACACAACTAGAATATATAATATGGATATGACTCCTATCACATTTACATGATTGTATATAAAGAATTGCTGCTAGTTTGATGCTTACTTTTAGCCAGATTTTTAATTATTTATTTATTTGATTATTTATTTTTTTAGCCAGGTAAGATTAATTATCCACATACAATAATAAAAAAGATTTCTTTAAATACTTATTGAAAAGATTAATGTTAGGGGCATTTCTTATGCTAATGTCAAGAGAGTTCCAGAGATACCCCGCTACTTCTCACGTGAGAGTGCGCAAGCATTGTCCTAGTATATGGCTGGAGATTATCTCTTCCTCGTGTTGGATAGTTGTGATGACAACTATTAAGATTGAAAAAGGAATGGAAATCAGGAGGGAGTTGACTACTGTTGTGCCTATACAAAAGAACGCCTAACTGGTAATTGTAGTGGTCCTTTAGAGTTAGAATACTATAATGGTGAAAAAATGGAAGTGAATGAGTGTATGGTGAAGCATTTGATATAGCTCGTACAGCCCGCTTTTGAAGACTAAAAAGCTTGTCTGTATATGTTGGCAAGGCATCACCCCATAATAAGATACTACAAGTAAGGTGTGGTAAAATTAATGCATTATAGATAGTTAATAAGGAACAACAAGGAATATAATGTTTTAGTCTATTCATGGCACCGACGATTTTAGAAAAGGATTTAGTAATGTTGTGAATGTGATCCTGCCATGTAATTTTATTATGAATTGTAACCCCTAAAAACTTAGTAGAATTTTCACTACTTATGATGGTGTTCTTAAAATTTATAGTAAAACGTGTAGTGTCCCCTTTCATATTATTAAAAACCAATAATTTTGTTTTACTTATATTTAAAGATAACTTGTTTGACGCTAACCATTCAGAAACATTTTTTAACTCTAAAGATACAATTTGGAGGGCTCGATTGACATCAGGATTATGATAATAAACATCGACAAATAATATAAACTTCAGTAATCTTAACGACTTATACATAACATTGATATATAAATATAAAAAGAAGAGGTCCCAGTATAGAACCTTGCGGAACTCCGATATTAATATTATTAAGATTAGAGTCCTCCCCTTTAAAACGGACAAACTGTTTACGATTAGAAAGATAACTTTTAAACCAATCAAATGCCACACCCCGTATTCCATATCTGTACAATTTGTTCAATAAAATTTCATGATTTATAGTATCAAAAGCTTTAGATAAATCGAAAAATAAGGCCACGGTGCTGACTCTTTTATCTAAATTACACACTATATCATCAACAACTTTAAAGCAGCCATATATGTGGAGTGATCCTTCCGAAATCCATACTGCCCGGAATATAATAGGTTATTCTTATTTATAAAAGCTGATAATCTATTGTATGTAAGTCTTTCAAAATTTTAGAAATAGCAGGCAGAACTGAAACAGGGCGGTAATTAGATACAGTTTCAGCTCCCCCAGATTTATAAATTGGAATGACCTTTGAAATTTTAAGTTCATCTGGAAAACACCTTCAGAAAAAGATAAATTCAACATATGAGTAAGAGGATCAATAATATGGCCATGGATTTGTTTTAAAATATCATTGGTAAGGCCATCATACCCTAGGGATTTCCCACTTTGAAGTTTCAATATAGTACTAATCACTTCCTCATGACTCACTGGGTCTAAAATAAAGGTATCTAAAACACTAATATCATTGAGATAACAATTGTAGTTAAAGTACGTTACATCTATTTTAGAAGCTAGATTTTCGCCCACAGATGTGAAGAAATTATTAAAATAATTAGCAAAATTTTGCATGTTATTCGAATCATCATTTGTATGTACTGTTATTTTTACTTTTACTAAAGTACTCATAGTAATACGATTTCTTGGCATTTCGAATTACCGCGGTTAATCTGTTCTTAAAATTACGATAATGCAGTAAATTCTGTTCCGTGGGGCTACGCTTATACGCACAATACAATACATTTTTCTTGCGAATGGACTTTAAAATACCAGAGGTGATTTCTGTAACTTTTTCTTACACTGAATTTGACGCATAGGACAGTTTCTTTGGAAACTATCACAAAGTTTATTATTAAATGTAGTAAAAGCAGACTGAGCGTTATTGTCACACAAAATATCATGCGAATCAGTAGAATCTAATTCCAGTTTCATATTCAATATTTTAGAAGTACTAGTATCACGCTTAAAAATAGCAGGCCTAGTGAAATTCCTTCTACACGGACTTAAATATTCACAAATAATAACAATGGGATAATGGTCAGATATATCAGTTCTAATGATGGTAGATCTAGTTGCGAAATTAATATTTGTAAATATGTTATCAATAAGTGTTTCAGATACTTCTGTCAACCTAGTTGGTTTATCAATTACAGGATAGAATAAGAATGATAATAATGTATTTTTAAGTAAGTCCGCATTTTGTCCAGAGAGTAGATTAATATTTAAATCCCCTGCAATAAAACAAACACTGCGATCATTATTTAAGGTATTTTAAATACTATTAAATTCAAGAATAAATTCATCAACATCTTCCCTTAGAGGTCGGTAAATAAATCAAGTAATAATTGCTTTTACAAACCGCCGTTTTAATTTTCACAAATAATGATTCAAAATTATTCGAATTAGTTATATTATCCTTAAAGACAAACTCCATACCTTTTCGAACATAAAGAGCTACCCCTCTCCCACGTCTATGTGCTCGTCCTTTACGCACTAGTGTAAAATTTGGGATGTTGTACAGAGCAGTAAAGTCATTTTCATTCAACCATGTCTCAGTGATTGCAATTATAGAAAAGGGGTGGTTGTTGATATCGCTGATAAAATTTATAATCGAATCAAAATTTTTGGGTAAAGACCTGGCGTTTATGTGTAGTATAGAAAAATCCACATTACTATTGCCACTAGCAAACGCATTGAAATTTTCGAAATCTGAATAACAACAATCAATTGGTACCTGTAAAAGATTTGGATCTTCCTCGCGTATCATTAAATCAATGATTGGTAGATAATTAAATAAAAGAAGAGACTGAGATGAATACAATACTTAACTTAATACCCAAAGTACTTACTTCAGAGCGTGGAAATCAAAGCTGATTAAGAGTAGGTAATCCATGCAGTGAACATGTGCAGCAAGACAATCCTTAACAGAACAGTAATCATAATGAATAACACGAATTGCTGTAGATATTTCACAGTTTATACAGAATTCAAGTCAAAGCAGAAGTAAAGCAAACCACAAAAGAATGAAGTAGATAATCCCAAGTTAAAGTAGCAGACTTTCGCTTAATCAATAGACGCATATATAGGTTTAAAAGGACACACTGACACTAAAAATTGGAAATCTTTATATTATGCACGAGTGTACAATCCAAAGGAAGCGTCCAAAATAAAATGGCGTCTGCATGTTATGGTCAGCCTATAGACATCGGAGTTCATCATCTGTCCTGATTTGTAACTTCTTCTCGTCCCTGGTTATGATATAAATCCGCCCATCTAGAGTCCAGTGCCGTGCGACGTTAGGGTGCTTCCTCACGCTGGCATACAATCCCTGTTTGTTTGTGGTTAAGTCTTCATTAATGAATATGCGGCTCCCCTTCAAACTAGACCTTGCCCGGTATATTTTGTCTCTCATGTTATAAGTTGCAAACTTAACAATGATAGATCTTGGCTCACTATTATCAACATCCCGGTACGGAATTCTGTGCGAACGGTCAAAGTCTGAAGGCTTCACGTCTACTTTCAATCTTTCTTTGGCTAATTTAATAACAGTTTCGTCGGTTGTTTCGTTCTCAACCTCAGGCAAACCGTAAATTCTCAGGCAATTCCTCCTTGAGTATTGCTCCTCATCATCTAGTTTACTTTCCAGGGAGTTTACTTTCTTACGCAAAGTTTCAAATCCTTGGTAGCATTATCAATCTGTTCTTGTTTTTTAGCAAGTTCCGTCTGGAAAGTTGCTTCTATTTCTCCACAAATTTGTTCTTTAATCGCCACAGTTATGTACGGAAGCGTAGAAGGGCCATTCAAAAGAAAAAAGAACTGTCTCGGCAAAGTGACAATTTTCGTAAAATTGACATTTTGACGACTTAAAATGGCAAAATTCGGAAAATTGTCATTTTGACAACATAAAACATCTCGTAAAAATGGCAAAATTCGGAAAATTGAAATTTTGCCGACCAAACAACATTTCGTCAAAATGACGAAATTCCGAAATTTGTTATTTTGCAGAAATAGAACATCTCGTCAGAAAGCCAAAATTCAGAAAATTGTAATTTAGCCGAGTAACAACATGTTGTCAAAATGGAAAAATTCGGAAAATTGCCATTTTGCTGAGTAAGAATATCTCGTCAAAATGGCAAAATTTGGAATTTTGTCATTTTGCCGAGTTAGAACATATCGTCAAAATGGCAAAATTTGGAAAATATGACATTTGGCCTAGATAAAACATCTTGTCAAAACGGCAAAATTTGGAAAATCGCCATTTCGCCTAGTTAGAACCTTCAGGGCGAAATCCTATGGAAACGTTAAGGTGCCATCAAATTACGAACTTAGTCATCGCATTATCTTAACATTTTGAGACAAAATGATGAAATGAGTGTTATTATCATCTTAACATTTTGCAGGAAAATGATTAAATGCAAACGTACAATGTCTCAACAATTCACTGCATTTTTGCACAAAGTTAATGAATTACTCACTTATTGCAAGTGGTAAATTTAGAATATTGTCAATTTGTCAATTGCAGAAAAAATAACGGATTACGGATGTGGTTTATAGATTCCTATTTCCACATTTTAAAGAGGTAGAATAAAATGCGCCGTCATTAAAACTAAATACACATGTTTTCGTAACGAAACATTTCTGTATATATGTGTGTTTGGGGCAATCTGTCCTCTTGAAGCAGGAGGCAGGGGTTAAACTTCCAGACTGTAGTTGGGGCAATCTCTTTCTTCATTTTACTGTCTCAACGATTTTACCTTTTGACTTTTTTCCGGGGGCACTTTGCCTCTTCCCCTCTTGCTATGCTACTAGTTTGATATGTGCACAAGGTGTAGCAACATATCAGACTCTACAATTGAATCACTTTCTTTCTATTCTCTGCTACCTTCCCAAAATGACCCCTATAATTACTTTTTTTCGTTGTTCTTGGGACGTTAATAAAATTGAACACAACAGCTACAGACCTAAAGTTTATTATAGTCTTACTTGAATGCTACACAAATCCGGGCTTGGTTTAAGACAAAAACAACAACTGGGATTTAATTATCCTTTTAGAAGCAACCTGAGGGTATCTGAACCAGTGTTTTAGTCGAGACCAGCATATCCAAGGCCGAGGCCAGAAGGTGTCGAGACCGAGACCATGCAGGACAGATTTCGAGACCCAGACCGACAAAGTCCAAGACCGAGACTAAGAGAGAATGTTAGTACGTATTGCATAGAAAAATAAACTGTCCAAAATTTTGAATACTTTTAGCATAATTTTATTACCTAATGATTCCACTGTTTACAATATCTTCTCCTTGTTCGTAAGGCGCCTGCACTCCTGATTGTACCATAAACTCACCAAATTGGGAAAAGAACATAACTATGATACAAAAAATTTAGTATACATGAGTAGTTCATTAATTTCCTGCCAAACGAGGAATTATTAACATTCGTTAAACGCGTAATTCATCAATTTTCTGAGAAATTTTGAATTGTTGAAATATTGTAAGTTTGAATTTCATTATTTTCTGCAAAATGTTAAGATAATAAGTAAACATTTCATCATTTGGTTAAAAAATGTAAATATAATGCGGTGAATAAGTTCTTAATTTGATGGCACCTTAACGCTTCCATAGAATTTGGCCGTAGGTACAAGATGATCTAATTCGCCGCCAAGATGACAATTTTCTGAACTTTGCTATTTTGACGAAAAGTTTTTACCCGGCAAAAAGACATTTTTCTGAATATTGTCCTTTTGACGAGATGATCTAACTTGGCAAGATGACAATTTTTTTAATTTTGCCATTTGGACTAGAAGTTCTAATTCGCCAATATGACATTTTTCTGAATTTTGTAATTTTGTCGAGATTTTTTAACTCGGCAAAATGACCACTTTCGGAATATTAACGTTTTGACAAGTTAATTAAACGCTAAATTTCGAATTTTTGTCATTTTGAAGACTTAATTTCAGTCGTCAAAATGTCAATTCTACGGAAATTGTCATTTTTTTTTCTTTTGCATATCCCTTCTACGCTTCCGTAGTTATGACTGGCAGTAAGACTTTAACAAGGTTTCTGCTGAATTCCTCAGAATTGCTGACCAAAGTTATCTCGTTGCGTATCACTCCGGCTATGTCCACTTCCTGCCCTGTTTCATGCGTTGGTACATTAGGCCAATTAGGTGTAGGCTGCGTAGGCGTCGTGTCTTTCCTCCTCGCACCGGTTTGATTTTCTGGTGTATTTCTTTTTGGTCGTTCACACATTATATCTTCAAAATTGTAATTTATGATGCACAGAAATATCTAAACTGTAAATATATACGGATTTCCGCTGCTCAGAATTACTTGATAACCGAGAATTTCGTTAGGATTTTTTGGATTCACGAACTAGTTGTGTTGCATGTTCTGCATGTTCCCTGTGTGAGGCTCCGCATTAACAATGGAGTGGGGAAAACAAGTCAGAGAGCCACACAATTGGAACAAAGCCGTGCCCGGCTCGACTTGAAGGAATAGGTTGGAAACTGGGCCGTAAAACTCCATCTGACTAACTAACGAACGAACCAACCAACCAACGAACCAACCAACCAACGAACCAACCAACGTACGAACGAACGAAAGAAAGAACGAATTAACTGACTGACTGACTGACTCACTCACTAACTAACTTACTAAATAACTAACTAACCCACAAATAACAACTTGGTATTGCGTCTGGATGGGAACAAGTTTGGTACAGATGGGGGGGGGGGCGGGTAAATAAATACGTGTCGAGAACAAGACCTTTATTAGGTGAGAAATTTAACCTTTGGGATAAAAAGCCTTTTGACTTATTCATTTTAAAACAATTTATTTTCGATATTGTTGATGGGTAGACCGATCACCCGTGCAGCAATGATTTGAAGTCCAGTCAATCTAGATGGATATTCTGTTGAAGCTGGAAAAAATTGCAACATAAATGATTTTAACTGCATTGGGTTCAGAAAAAAACTATTCATAACATATTCAAAATCGTAGAAGGGGAAAACTGTCAAATTTGCATAATTATGCAAATGAGTATCCGCCATTAGCCAAAAATTGAAAATTAGTGTAACTTAGCATCAAATGGTGCAATTGTATCAGAAGTGGTGTCTGCACCCATACCACGGGTATTACGTAACACGGATTATGCAAATAAGTATCCGTTATAAGCTAAAAATAGAAAATTAAGGATAACGTTGCATCAAATGGTGCTAATGTATCAGAAGTCGTGTCTATACCCGTGTTTTGGTAGTCAAGGGATTCTACGAGGATAATACGAACTTACCATGGGTATTATGTATTATGGATTATGCAAATTAGTATCCGTAATAAGCTAATAGTAGAAAATTAAGGATAACTTTGCATCGAATTGTGCTACTGTATCAAAAGTGGTGTCTATAGCCTACCATTGTTTTGATGGTCAGGAAATTCAGAAATTCAATGATAATAATACGATGAAAAAGGGTATTATGTAACATGGATTTATGCAAATTAATATCCGCCACTAGCCAAAAATTGAAAATTAAAGATAACTTCGAGTCAAATTGTGTTGTCGTATCAAGTGTTCATGGAATCCAATGAGATGATACGAACCTACCATTGGTGTTTTGTAACACAAATTAAGCAAATTAGCATACGCCAATGGCTCTAAGTCAAAATGTGTTAATAACTTGGACTTGGTAAACAAGTATGTCTGTCTTGCTCTATGTATTGAAAGTCAAGCAGTTCAATGCCCACTACATATCACTCATATCACTCAAGCCTGAAAAGGTTACACCGGCCACATATTGCCTGGTTAGGCTAACCCACTCCTGACAGTTTAATCTATGGAGGGAGGTGAACTACTGTAGCTCAGACCTTTACTGTCAAAGCAACTCATTGCAATCAAGTCAATGTTTCTAGAATGAATATCTCATTGATTTGTATTTTTGAAATTGGCAGAATGGATCATAATGAGCCCCTGACATGGCCGTTGCCACTACGATGATCCCGTTTGCAATGCAAAAAACCGTTTTACCTTTTGATGCACCTGTACATTTGATAGTAACACGCAGAATGTGAATCTGTGGTAAAGATGGAGGGTATGTCCAAAGCTTCCACAGGTTCAGGTTCAGGTAAAGATAAGAGCCTCTTTAACAGCATGTCAGTATGTAATGATGTCATATTTGTTAGCGTATTTTGCATGAAGACATTGGCTGCATTTCCAGAACACAGAGGCTTTTATCACGAATCTTTGAAAGGCCTGGTGGTTTGCCTGGCATGCCGTAGGCCAATATCCCAGGTAAAGTGTCACAAATGGCAGCTTCCTGTTGTTACAACCTATGATGGCAATTGAAAAACAAACGGTTAGAGCAAGTCTATTTGTCAAGTTTTTCAGTTGATATCTAAAAGATATTCCAAACGTGTTTCTTCTTAGCAGTTTGTTTCAGTTCCAGTCTAAAATGTAGTCCTTGGCCTTTGTGTCTGCATAGTGAGGGTTCAAAACGATCAGATCTCTTTCATCACTAATGAGAAATACCTCACAAGACTGGGGAGATTCAATGACAGTTTGAACGAGCTACTTGACAGAGGAACAACTAACATTCTCGAAGCACTGTGGTCACCGAGGATGATGATGAAAAATATCTACTGGTATTTATTGTCCTAATTCTTGCCCAGAAAGCTGGGCTCTTTCTTTAAATTAAAAAAGTTTTCTTTGGTCCACATCCCTGGGAATTAACGTCTGCAATTTGTAGCATGCTGTATGGTTAGACCATAAACATAGCCATAAGCAGCCTACCTGTACTTATTGTTAACATATCTAACAAACTTTTTGAAAACAGAATCAATGGTGTCTCCCTTTCCAGCTGAAAATTCCCATTAGAACCCTTTGGGTTCAAAAGGATTCAGATTGTGCCCTATGGGAAAACCCTTTGCGTTAAAAGGGTTTCCTTTGGTTTTTTCTAGAAACTGGACAAACTACAAAGGGAATTACAAAATTAGCCTTTGTATGATACCCCAAACCCTTTGAAATCCCTTTATAACTTATTAAAATCCCTTGAAACCTTTTTGGTTAGTGGAACATGGACGAGGGGTCTCAATGGGAATTGCCCGCTGGGTTGGTCCTTGCATGGGCTACCATGATCCACTGAATGTGCTGCAAAGTATTCTTTTATCAGGAACGCAAAACACTTTGCTTTTCCAGCAATCTTACACAATGTATCTGCCAGTGTGGGTTTCTTGGGTAGCTATGCCCTGTAGAAGAGTACAGGCAGATGGTATACAAGTACTTACCAGGGTTATCCTTTGAAACATTTGTGACTAAGACTAGGAGTTTCTGGTCCAATTGCATCTTTTAATCGCTATTAACTGATAGACTGACAGACGACGCACGTGTTACAGCCTGATTTGACTGCATGGACAAGTGGTTAGAGCATCGAACTTGTAGCCAGGTCTGGATCACGACAACTGGTCATATCATTAGGAAGACTTTACAAAAGAAACCTGTTGCTACTGTGCTCAGCCTGAGCAATAAAGTACTACTACCTTGTGAAAAAGCCATTGTGCCACAACTGAAAAACACTAAATTGCAGCTTGTATTTCCTGTTGAAAATATACTGTGTGTCTGTTATTTTCTTGACAACAAGGGATTCTAAAATCCATTGACTAAAAACCTCTGTTTTATCAACGTTGACAGTCTAATTGGCTGAGAGTCCATTCAAGCGACAGGTCAGGGAAAGATCTGGACAAAATGGATTCAGATTGCAGAGAGTGTTGCAAGACTATGTAAGTGTCTTCCGTG
Source organism: Holothuria scabra (assembly GCA_037179385.1). NCBI lineage: Eukaryota > Metazoa > Echinodermata > Holothuroidea > Aspidochirotida > Holothuriidae > Holothuria > Holothuria scabra. The sequence continues at coordinate 47,092,588 of CM074183.1, forward strand.
TTCAATATGATTCCAGATTCAAAGCAATCTTCGTATTGCCCAAATCAGTCAGAATCGATCCCAGTTTAGTTCTCACATGCAATGATAAACGTCTTCTCATGCGGGCATTGGCAACTACCAGACTAATAACTGTCATGCTGTGAACCCACTCCCCTTACTTTACCACCATCTAGTTTTTAACGCTCCCCCATCAGTATTTTTGATCCCTGAGTCGGAAGAAAATTCTGCTCACTGGTAATACCTTCAACGAATGACATGATTTGCTACTAAACAGTTCTTGAGATACTTCCGGATTTCCTTTCAGGAAACTGAATCATTTGAGGTAAATGTAAGTGGATTTTTCATGCAGACTGTGTCCTGCGGCAAAACATGGTAACTTGGTACAACGAACAAATTAAAGGCGCAGTTTTCCTGTCTCCCATTCTCTCTGTTTCGTGGATTTCCTCAAAATCTACATCATCTTATACTGGAGCAAAGTTGCACAGTCTTTCTTTCATACTTCCCTTTTTAGAAGTGAATGTTCCAGTCACAGTGGGTTATTCATGATGCTATCTACAGACAAGAACTCGCACCGGCAGAAATTGTACTATGCGTTCCTGGTGAAGGAACGCTTTTGCAAAGTATGTTGTGGACAAGGGAAACCCAATTGACTTCGTCTTCAAACAGTGTGTCAGATAGAGAGACTTTCTTCAACTAAACAAGCTGTTTGTTCATATTATCTTAGGTTTGTGGCAGTTGTACGACATGGACATTTCAAAGCGATGCTTGTGTAAAAAAATGTGCTGCTGATTGTGGTAGCTGCAAATGACTAAACTGCAATAATTCTTTTAAGTGCTTTAAAATCCCCTGATGAACAAGATTGTTGTAAGTGGTTCATCCACCTATCATCCACCTGGCAATATATGGCCAATTTAGTGTAAAGTTCTCATACTTGAGTTAGCTAGGGGATGTGAATATACTGTGAACATTGAATTCCTTGACTTTCAAAACAAGGAAACTAACATTAACTTCACTTGGTTACCAATTAAGTAAAGAAAATATTTTGACCAAAAGGCAATGGTGTATGCTTATCAGCATTTGTGTTCAGACATATAGTCATGTGGCGACTCGAGTCCCAACCCTCTGACTCTAGGTGACTTGAAAATTTTGGGGTAAATTTCTCCTATTGAAATAACACAGGGACTCAAGTCGAAGACTTGACTCGAGTCACTAAAATAGCAGCAGTTGACTTGACTTGCCGAGGAAAGGGCGACTTGACTGCATCTCTGTCTGAGTTAAGTAATACTCATGGTAAGTTCATTTCATTATAACTGAATTTCATGACAACCAAAGCATGGGTTTAGATACAACTTTAATACGACCGCACAATTGAATGCAAAGTTATCCACTGTTTTCAATTTTTTGCTTATGGCGAATACCAATTTGTATAATCCGTGTTACTTAATACCCATGGTAAGTTCGTATCATCATCATTGAATTCCCTGACCATAAACCATGGGTATTGACTTTACTTTTGATACATTAGCACAATTCGATGCAATGTTATCCTTAATTTTCAACAGTCTTTTTCGCTAATGGCGGATACTAATTTGCCTAATCCATGTTAAATAATGCCAATCATATTATCATCATTGGATTCCTTGACGACCATAACATGGTATAAACATCACTTTTGACACAATAGCACAATTCAATGCAAAGTTATCCGTAATATTCTATTTTAGCTTATTGCGGATACTAATTTGCATAATCCGTGGTACGTAATACCCATGGTAAGTTCGTATCATCATCATTGAATTCCTGGACCATCAAAATATGGGTATAGACACCACTTTTGACACAATAGCACCATTTGATGCAAAGTTATCTTAATTTTCAATATTTGGCTAATGGCGGATACTAATTTGCATAATTATGCAAATTTGACAGTCTTCCCCTATTACGATTTTTGCGGATTTTTCATATGTTATAAAGAGGGATTTCATGAACCCATTACAGTTGAAATCATTTCTGTTGCAATATTTTCTAGGTAAAGTCTTATATTGACTGGACTATTGCTCAAAATTTAATGACTTAAAAGAAGGAGATCAGAAGTCTATGAAATAAGCTTTTAAGGAAATTGTAATATGAGTATTGAACTATCAGTATTTTAGGAGTCATAAAGCTACTGAAATACTGGTAACAGTGCAACAAACTTAAAAGAGATATTTTTCTTTAGTTTCGAAAGCTCATGGCAATATAGCCAAAATGAAAAATCAACGCCAACTTTACAAAATATGCTGCGTGGTAGGTCCTGCAGGAGAGGGAAAAGGTCAAACCAGTTTATGAGGGTTCGTATTCCTCGCATTCTAGACTGTGTAAAAATTAACATACCTACTTTTTTACAATGCAAATATTATCACCTGGGCACTCAACCTTTCAAGTGTCTTCCTGTAAGTTTTGAAAACCACTTTACCTCGAGTCGGGTGAAAGGAGTGTCGAATACCTGGCACCCCTGCCTGAAAAGCATTAAATGAAATTACCAAATGTTCTTTGGCAATACACACAAGGAAGTAAAGGTATATTGTTCCAAAGTTTAATTATGAAAATAATGTCAATCAACCTTTCATGACCCCATTATCTCCAGAAGGTGTTTACATGGCCTGAAAATCTTGTTAGCACAGTAATGTTTTCAAGCATATTTACTTTTTACTCATTTACAGTTTGAACCCAAACGTCCTTTGCAATAGCAATCAAGTTTGAGATAACCCTGCGTAACTCAATTTTTCTTTTCTCAATACAAGTAAGTCGCGGGTCTTGCGAAACATAAACGTGCATACTAATTATATAAGGCTAATATTGTTGTTTGCTTTAGAGTCTTTATAGAATAGTGATGGTAGGCTGAAGCAGGTTAAGTTTCTGATAGTTTTGAAGAACTTGTTCGAAAAGTTTTAGGAAGGTTGGTGGGAGGAGCCTTTTAAGGAACTTGTTTCCTTTTTCTGTAATTCAGAATATGCATTCTTACACATCCATTTCGACACGTTTTACCTAGTAAGTTTTCTTTCTTTTCTGTTTTATCTTTTTTAGGTTTACCCATGAAAGAAACTCTCTTTCAACTATACCCCAAACTACAGGTTTTGTAGTATTCCACAAAAATGTTCAATTAGCAAGCAGTCTCATTGACAGAAAGTTCAGTATTATAGCTCATATTGCACAGAATGAACTGACTGAAAGTATTTTGATCACACTTTTGGGTCTCACCATGAAACAAAACACTCGGATTGCTTTTGGATAAGAATCAGTTTTACGCAGTTGTGGGAGGAACATAAGTGGGTAGGCTAATGCAATGTGAGCTGTTTTGACTGACAGTATTGAGCCCTTAAATATACACTGAAGGACTGAATTAAAAATGGGTTATTGCAAACAGTAGTTGCATATGTTGATGTGTAATAGAAGAAAACACTTTGAAGGCTGGAAGGTGCTCGCGCTCGGCTACAAATGGGGAAAAATCATATGGCTACCGACTTCCCGCTGTCACTGGTAGGTGCAACTTGCAGGTCCGTAATTATTTCATATTTTCAGAAATTAAATCCACATGTCGTGTAACAGACCAAACAAAACATATTCAAGCACGCAAAGTTTCCGTTTATTTGAACTTTGTAAACTAAAAATTCTTTTGTTGTTGGATGGCTTGGAATAAGAATTATTCATCTTATATGGTTCATTAATTGAATGCACAACCCCAGTGCGCTCGTCACCTGAATCCCATCCACTGCCATTTTCCTCTAATTGTCAAATGGGTTAATTCCTCAGTTCAATATAATCAAATAGAATGATACACACACCAGGTAAAGAATACATCTTCTTAGCAGCCTTTAAAGAATGACTTGGCTAAAGGGCTTGACGTTGGTCAGGTGGATGGTGTTGTCCGTTAAGGATGGAGTTCTTCGGCAACCACGCCCGATATTCATAAAAGCCTGCTAAACTTGCAGCCAACTGGGACTGAGCAGGCTGCTAAGTGGCTAGTTGCCTCTTCCATTGTTTATTGCTATTTTCCTATCCATAAACCATTGCTTGGTAGTTGTCAACTAAGATAAATTTGTCAGTTGTTAGATTAGCAGTCCCAAACAACAAGTCACATCACTTTCAATAGAGATGGCGTATTAAAGTTGTGTCTATCAATAGACTTCTGTGCTGTGTATGAGGTTACAAAAATCAATGTTCAGGTGGGGGGCTGGTGAACATGTCCCCACCGTATTTTGAAATACTTTTACTCGAAAATGTTACATATGGAGAGGTTGGGGTAAGGTGAAAATAAACAGAAAGAACTCGATTCAAACTGGCTCAGAAATGCCATTCCAAGTAATCTTGGGAGGTTTTTCGGGCCAAAATATTTCAGTGCGCTCTGCACTTACTGATGATGAAGCTTTGCTTTAAGTTAAAGAGCAGTCCCCCCAAACTTATTTTGAAGAAAAAGCTAAATAACTCAATTTTCATCATATTTCTCTTCAAAGTATCTTTAATTACATTTTATGACTTTGCTATTGCATTCGGGAAAAATATTCAAGTTAAAATTTTCCCGAATCGACTTCCTTTTTTTTTATCCGAAACCGGTTACCTCTGCTTGGAGGAGGCAACAATTACAATTGTTTGAGTCAAATAACTTATTACTTTAAGTAGGAGTTTGCAGGGATAACTCTGTTGAGGAGTCGGTACCCTACGGAAGCCAACGAAGGTTTACATTTAGAGAACATTTAAAAAGTTGCTGGAAATACAAAATCATTACTCCGTCTTAAGTATGACAAAGTCGGATGCTTCAAAAGTTGCATGCTTCAATACCCTATACACGGTCCTGTAAGTATAAGCTTATCACTTCCCTGCAACACACTAAATAAAAGTTAAACGTTCGACTGACATCATGATCAGAATTTCGAAGCATGCGATGCTACCAAGTTCGATGTGAAAAGCCATTCAATATTACATTCCATGTTTTTTGCATATTGAATAACAAAGAAAGCTTATAGAAGAATCCGGTTAACTATTGACGGTTTCATTTAGTCGGGTATAAATCGTATCCTTCAGCTTGAATATTTCAAGTAATTTGCTTTACTGAAGGCGGTCTTCCCTTATTGCTCGGATTCGTCTCTCAGATACAAGGTGTCGACGTGCACCTAGACCCCCACCAAAGCAACTTGAACAACTTGCACATTATTTGAACTCGTGAGAATTCAGATACTGGGGAAAAGCCTGACCGTAAATGTAAATCATTACTTAAGATAAAAACGAAACCAAACAACAAACAAACAAAACAAGATAAAACAAAGACATATCATTATGTTTAAAAAAAAGTCGTTCCAGTGACGATGACTTTGCACTTAAATATGTTAATTTTATAATTACCCGTAACTTGATTTCTTGACTGCTAAGTCATTGGGTTTTCTTTTCAAAAGAAGGATTCACCAATTTCCCTAAAGTTTTAGTGGTATCACAAGACCAAAACAGCAGATACAAGCAAGGACTGATTAACTTTGTGGGGCTCAGGTCTAAACTGTTTTGGGCTTTTTCTTAGTAAGACAAGAATCTAAGAGAAACGTAATCTAGATCACTGGCACGTAAACTAAACGTAAACTATGTACGGCATGTTGCATCTACGCATTTTCGCTTCTGTGCCTTTTGCCAAGATCGTGCGTAGTAAGTATTGTTTTCATCCAGTCTGGGATGGAGCCATACATGGCAGGCCAATGATGTAAATAGTCTAAGGGCCGTGAGGTTGGTCATGAGTTGTCCTTCAGTGGACGTAATAGCGTCTTCGGGAAGCAGTCTAAAATTTGGCTTTGCTAAAAGACTCTTTGCCAGAGAGTCGGAAGGACTCTATAAAAAGTATAGCTGAATCTAAACATTTTCAATTTTGAAATCTCATAATACATGAAGTAAAATAAATGAAGTGTTACTTCAATTTCAGTGTCTGTTGTTACTTGTACTGAACACAAAGCAGAGCCGGATTCGTGCGGTTCGCTGGGTATAGGCACATGTACCTGTGAGTATGTGTAAAAACCAACAGGTACATTTGACCTTGTGGCTAAACCGAAAGCGTCAGGATCCCTCAAAATTTCTATTGACTTTTGTCACAGTGGATATGTGATTAGTTTTTGTTTATGGTGCCACTTCTGCGACATGTTACGTAGAGACCATGGGAAAGGGACATGCGTCGCTAGTAATTAAAGGGCAAGACATTGTTTACCGAGGATTATTCAAACAGTCGAAGGACGGGCGCAGAGTCTTCTTGTGCTATGTTTCTTCTCTTTGTTTTCAAAAAGTGGGGAATAGTGGTGAAGTCAGCCTCAAATAGGCCTGGAGACAAGCCACTCCGGCAGAAATAACTTGCAGGTACACGTGCAAGATTAAGTCCACAGACTTTTTGCCAGCCGATTAGCCATTAAGCTGAAAAATTCTCATTTCTTTAAAATTTGATAGTTAAATATTCCACTGCAAAATAAAAAATAATGTCCCCGATAGTGTAATGTTGGAAATCATCTGTTTTTGGCTTGACGGTTGGCCCATGCATATTTATTATCGCTGAAGTGTTTTCGATGACTCGAAAAAGAAGGTCAACCTAGTTCCGTATCTTCATTGTTTGTACATGAAATTGAAAAGAAAAGCGCACTTGGCTGTAACGTATTAAAAGCACTTCAAAAAGCCAATTGTTCTCTCGAGCATTACAGAAAGTGAATGTTAAAACTAATCTCATGGATTGGGCAAACATACAGATTTCCATGGACTGAAATCCACTTAGTCTTTATTCCTCGTCACTTAACATCGAATTACCTAGGAAGTAGTCAAATTTATTTTGATGCTCACAACCTGTTTATCATGAAAGGTATCCTTACATTTTCCGTTGTATTTGTGCTGATTCGTCTTGCAATTTTAGGAGAGTTTTTAGAAGTCCAACTTCATTTACACATTTCATAGCTTCTTCATATTTCTTACCTTCTTTGTATATCTTTGTCTTATGTAAAACTTAGTCTGGAAAGTGCAATGTATTGCTTTCTTTTCCTAATACTTCTTTATGTCTTTATATTACAGCCACCAGTGCAATGGGTCAAGATTCACCAACTGCTACCAGTAATATCCAACAAAATAAGCTGCAGACAATACGAAAAGTGGCAGGCGACAAAGTGAAATTTGACTGTGATATTTCAAATATAGGACAATCAATCTGGAAAAGGAATGGGCCGCTGCTGTTTGCTGGGACAAATCCAACTGGTAACGACAACGGTAATGCCCGTATTCCAAATGGGAATTATTCTTTAATTCTTGATCCTGTTACTCGAGAGGACGACGGCAATTACACCTGCATTGAGTACGGTAATAAAACCAAGGCTCAATATCAGCTGATCGTAGTCGGTGAGTTGAATTAACATTTTAATAAGGGTTTTTCAACTTTAAGCAATAATTCAGAATAAATGCTGAGACGTCTCAACAATTTCTTCACTATTTTCTCATGTAAGGTTAAAACAAATAAGCAAAGTGTACCTTTAACGGTTAAATCTAAGTACATATTTTTTGTTAACGTCGTGCTCTGTCATAAGCTGCTTTTTAGATTCCCTTACATTGCATTTCACGACAAATAACTTGATTAGTTTTCTAACCCTAATCACGTGTTTGTTCTAGTGGTAGGAGACCGGGCCAGGTTCAATTCCCAGTTGGATTTGAACTTGGAACCTAGCTACTCTCGTTGTGCGACATGCATAAGCACTGGAATGGACAAAACAGTGTAATAGAAAAACGCCATGGATAGTGACCAGGTTATAATTTGAGGAGAAGACACTATCGAACATCAATAAAGTACATCAATATGACTTATACGATTTTCTTGAAGTTCTAAAACTTTAGATGCTTCACAGCCCGTCGAGCGATAAGACTCTCATTGGGGGCATCTTTTGGTACTGTATGTGAATAACATGTCTTACATGCTGTGATGCTGTGATGGGAAACCCCTCGGAAGTTGCAAGACAGAGAGTAACGACACTGACATAATTTTACTTATCAAAAAGACCCTCTTCCACAACAGCTTTGGAGCAACATAGATGTATCTGGAAGTTAGATTAACTTAAAGGTAGCCAATTTACCCCAAAGTACAATCTTATTGAGAGAGTTCGCAGAAATTCTTAATTGGCAAATCCCTCAACTACACCAAATTAAAAGAAAAAAATCAGAGTACTCTAGCTCATATTACACAGCATGTACTGTAGTGAGAGTATTTTGTTTGCACATTAGGTCTTGTATACACATCCTTAATCAATAAACTGAGATTATCTTTGACTATTAATGGGTTTGACACAGTTGTGGGAGGGGCTTAGGTGAGTAGGCTAATACAATGTGAACTATCTAGGATGAGATGCGATATAAGACAATTTCAAAAAACTGGCCAAGCATGTATGGCAAGTTCGGAAAGCGAAACCCATAACGGATTAGGTATTCGTTTGAGATAATGGAAAACGAAGTCATTAATGAGACTGGCAGCATGCGGAACGTGCCAAAATATTTGCTCAGGAAAATTTTAAGACAGAAACCACAGGAAAAATATATCTCGACCGTCCGGAATAATTCCACGGGTCACCCCCCTTGTCAAATTTTGGGGGATATACCCCTCCAATGACCCAGTAATCTGCGCCCATTTTTAATTTTATAATGTTTCACATTTTGTTGACGTTTTTGCGAATTAAGTTTATTTCTAATTTGTATTAGTAATCAAACCAAATAATTGTTTCGTTTCGGAATTTCCGAAGAGTTAGGCCTTTATTTTGAAAACTTAATTGGGTATCTTGAAAACTGATAATTCTGAACGTTACACAAAGAACATTATTCATGACATGACATGATTCGGTAAAGATACCCGGAATGAAGGTTGAAGACAGTCGAAATTATTTAGAATGCAGTTGTCGCCAAAATAATTATCTGCGTTGATTACTAGCTATGGGATCGGAAAAATAGATTCAAAAACTGAACAGGATATTCAAAAGTCTGATGGAATGCCGTAACTTATAATTGCGACGAGCTTTCAACTTGAAAACATACGTAAAGTTTGCTCTTTCTGGATATTTTAACAATTTAAACCGTCTTCGCAAAGTTTTGTCCAACCATTTTTCAGTCCTGGTTCATGTAATCGTTGCACATTCAATTTTGTTTTATTCACACAATATCCCGAAATATTAGCCAACAAGAATATATACCCAAAATTTATCCACAAACATCGCGCGGCCCCTTCTGACGACTGGCGTGGTGTCTTCAATAGATGTCTGCTCATTAGAAAATCCTGACAAGTAAACTGGTAAAGCTGGACATTTATACTTTGACCTGGCTATCCAAATCAAGCAAGCGGGACATTCCATCGACTTATATTGGTCATCCCCTTCAAAATAATTTCACGTTTGATCTTACTTAAATCGAATTCAGTTGCTAATTTAAAACTTGATACCAAACTTAATAAATTTGAACTATGAAAATCGGGTCAAATTTAGTGAATTTGTATGCACGGAAAATGAAACTGAAAATTGGGGGAACGAACTGAAACGTTTCAGACCAATTATGGAACCATGTACGTGAAAGTACTCTTCAGGAATAATTGTAACCTACAGATACCCTCCAGATTATCTCGAATCTGGTCTTCAGATTTGTCTTTTTTGTGTCTACTATTGACTAAAATGGTGTAGATATATGAATTTGGACAACGAGCTATGGCTAAAGATCTCAACAATAAGGAAGGTGCCACTTCTTAGTAGACATTCATCCGTTAATTTTTAGCATTTTGTAGGATGTTCAATATTTCAAACTTATGACATAAGCTATTATTGTATGTGAAGTTTTAGGGATTGATTTATTAGTAGCCTAATGATATTTTTTAATTTCACGCTTTCGCAAGGCAATTTTCTTTTTAATACACACACTTAGAACGTGCAGCCTAGGAGTACAATTAAAATTGCCTATTGGTAAGAAAATGATAATTATATTGGATTATGTTCAATTTTTGATCCAACTTTTATTATGCAATGTGGGAAGTCAATATTACACACAGTGAAAGAATTCGTGAGCTCTCATTGGAGGTTAGAGGGGCATTGCGAACTGTTTAAAAAGAAATCTAACCCCCTGGCGAATCTACCCAGGTAAATCTTGTCCATTGTTACATTATTTACAACGGCTTTTACTCGAATATGTTGTAGGGAGCTCATATTATTTAACCTAATAGAAAATATTTTAATTCGAAGAGGTTTATATCCTGTTGCAAATGGAAAGACTAAAATGTGTCAAATGGTAAGATGAAAATTTGTGGGCATACGGTTTTTGTCACTTTTAACTATCTGCCTCAATTTAAGGAAAAGAGCAGCCCCTTCCCCACCCCAAAAATGTAACAGTCTCTTCAATCTTATTCCATGAATGGATAGCTCTTGATATTCATGTGAAAATATTTTTCTGAGTCGTAAAATGTACGTGATGAAACGCATTCTTTATAGTAAATATGCAATAATCAAGTTTTGAAATGTAAAAAAAATAAGTTGGGGGAACATAAGGCGATTTTATTCTGTTAGTGAGAAGCGGCTGTTGTTTCAGAATGAGTTTGTGGCGACCGTTCTTGCTTTTAAAAAGCATCGAAACTTTATCTGAAGAATTTCCAGATGGTCTTTTCTAAGTTTGAAAACGTGTGTCGTTCTTGATGAATTAAACATTTGTCGGCGTAACATTACTTCAGATTCATCGACTACTCTCAATATGTGATACAGTTAAATGTGTTATCAATTGTGTTGGGTTTTGAATAATGTTTTTGTATCACAAATTAACATTTTAAAGCCCTTTGTTTATAAAAAAATTTAACCAGCCAAGTGGATTTTAAACTGCAACAATAAAGTAAGACAAATAAGTCTCCTCAAAGGTACGTACTTGTGACTTTAATAACAAACGTTCCAAAACTAGCAATCACAAAGCACGTTTTGAGTTCGCCTCTAGTAACATAAGTTGTGTTGTTCACGATCTGTGTTTTGATTCTTTTGTGTTTCACGATCTGTGCTTTGATTCTTTTGTGTTTGACACATAAAACACTTTACTGTCATGAATGTAATTCATTCACTCAAATTGAAAGAATAACTTATTCACGAACATATTTCCGGCTAGCCTTCGTTTAAAAATTAAGCAAAACAAAAAGGATTAAGCCTTAATTTCAGTAGGTGAGTGCAGCTATTTTAACTTCAGCAGGCTTGTAGAATTGAGCTGAATGTCTATTACAACTGTCAAAAGACCATTTCGAAGTTGCTTCATAGAGCAGTATTGCGCAATACGTTAAAGGGTAACACTTTTACTTGTGTTTGCAGCTGATGGTGGAATGTAAACACACCTTAAACAGTGTGCTATGAGCGACCGATGCAGCGCTCATATGTTATATTATTTGTTGACCTGAACAGCAAGGTCACCAACGCATGCGGAGGTATAAACTTTCAACTGGTCTATTCTCAAAGTTTCTTTGGTCTGTTTATCGAAATAAACCTGCATCTACTCTTAGGTTAGATGGGGATGATTTTGAGAAAGTTGTTGGAGGCAGTGGCGTAGCTACGATTTTTTCCAGTGGGGGGGGGGGGGGCAAAGGTGTGAAATTTCCCCAAAATTTTCCCGGTCAATGTGTATGTATTTCATATAAAAAATGAAAATTTATAAGTATAACAACATTACCATGTCATTATGTAATATTACCTGCATTTTTAATCTTAAAGTATAACATAGAGCAATTGGAAATAACAGCTCTTAGTACATTATTTTGGTCAACAATACTGGTTTATTTGTATGTACTAACTCAGTGGCGTACCCAGGATTTCTCTGAAGGGGGGGGGGGGCGTGCAATTAGTCTACGGGGAGGGGTGTCCGGAAGTTTTTGACGTTTTCAAGGAGCTAGATGCAAAATGGTGCAAGATTTTCGACTATGACAGGAACAGTGTAAAAAGTTGAATCGTGGTGGTTCATGAGGATAAAACTGAAACTTAAGTGTCTTTACATGCATTCTTATGCCATTTATGCTACCTTACGAAGTAAGACTTGCCATTAAATTTGCACACTTTTAGGAGTCAAAATAAAAGAGCATTGATCGGTATAGGATTTGTGGTATTTCTTGGCCACAAAATGTTATTTTGTCATAAAGATTATCTGAGCGGAGGGCCACCATTGGTTGGCGCGGAGCGTAGAGAAAATTTCGAAAAATCCGACCCCTCAGATGGCCGGAAAAAGCATTTTCCGGACTTATACGAAGAATCTACCCAGTCACTACCTTCTTTTGTCGTTTGCAAATAAAATCCTTCCTTCAAAATATGTTTGCAAACTGCAAAGTGATCAGAGAGTTGAGGGTTAATCTGACCCCAAAATGTAATTTTGCCCAAAAGACTGAGTGAAACGCCTTCATTAGTTGGCGCGGAGCGAAAAAAAATTTCGAAAAATCAGACGCGTCAAAAATATCGTATTCATGCTTGTAAAGAGAATCTAAACACGTAGTCTTTATTTTTATCGATGCCACCAGTGAGAAACAGAGACAGTCTACCTTTTAAAGTAAAAATTGGAACTGGACAGAATTTGCCTATTTGTAGGAATTAAAATATTGGCATCACTGAGGGACGTACTTGAAGAGACAATCCTTCCCCTTTGAAAATTTAAAAAAAAAATTGGGTGTCCTTATATGCAACCTGGTGCCACATATGCTATCTTTTGAAGTAAAATCTGTATTACTAAAGTTTAACTACCGGTACTTATTTTTAAGAACAAAGATAAAATGGCATCTGTGAGGGGGGCATAGTCCAATGGTCCCACTTCGTACGCCACTAAAAGGAGGCCTAATAGTGGCTCGATCACACAGGATATCCTGTTAGAACAGCAGTCTGTTAAGTGAAGAAAGCTGCAAGGTACTCCGCATAGACCCGTTTATTGTTACGCCCCAAGTGAGCAGAAAGCTTTTTTCCCAAACTAGCCTGTAAGCCTCCAAGAATAAGGCTAAGTATGCCAATGGATCCCGTTCATACTAATTTCTAGACTAACTTTAATTAATCGTTGGCCATGGATTGTTTTAGCCACATTCATTGTTATGCCTTATGTGCACAGAATAAAATCGGTATAGCTACTTCTAGCTTGCGGGACAATATAATAAACTCAAGGGGGGGGGGGGTTGTCTACGTTAGTGACTTGTCATTTTTCACATCCTTTTACTGAATTCCCAAAGTGTACAACACAAAGACTGTGTGCAAGGGGATAAGTTTGGGTTTACAGCCTTTCAGTGTTGGTTGTACTGTATCAGCTGTTGTTAAATTCCTGAATAACAGCTTCATGTGCATTGAAATGCACTGACCATTAAAACCGCGTGTATACAAGAGAACATTCAATCTGCTAGGCGCGGAGAGGACATTTCTGTGGAACGCGAGTAGGGCCGGTTTATGCGACACTGACGAAATCTCAAATCTCGGTTAACCCTTTACCGTTGTTTGGGTCCTTTTGGACCCATGCGGAGAGCTCGGCTGTCACACGTCTTTACTGTTTCACGCGGAGCTCGAAACTGCGAGTAGCTACCCGAAAATTCGGCCACAACAGCGAGAGAGACAATAGTTTAAGGTCACGGGTTCAATGGCCTACAGAAGCCGATGCGGGGCGGGCTACGTCCGCTTTTCCGCCCAATTCCGAGGCGCGCAAATATGCCCCGATCGGAGCACAACGGTAAAGGGTTAATTTGTTGCATGAAAATACGAATTATGTATCAGAAATGTCTCATAATTTTTTATTCTAACAAAAATTTTGAGAAATTTTTGTTAGAGTAAGAAAATTCATCAAATTTTCCCAATTTCATCAAATTTCCCCAAATAATTTTCCAAGGGGGGGGGGCAACTTGCCCCCCTTCCCCCCAGTAGCTACGCCACTGGTTGGAGGGGCTGAAATAAGTAAGTCAGAAGAATTGTAACTGTCACTGAGGTGAATAAATAAGACCTTTATATTAGTCGGATTGATATGCATAGGTCGTATTTACATGTTTTAAACTTAACAAAACATATGCCTATAACTTATAACTTTTTTTTAGTTATCTAACACCGGTATACAATATCCGGTAACTTTGACATGTCAGCAATTTACAACACGCCCATCCAATGACGGGGTATGGGTGGTGTTTTGAAAACCACATTTAACAAAAGAATAGTAGCCTCAGCGAAAAACCTGGTGGAAAATTTATGACATTGTCTAAGAACTAAGTGGCGTTGCACTTACCTGTATATAGTTTGCATCTAGGGGACCATCCCTTCCAGCTTCTAGTCGGTGCCCTCAAAATTTCATAAGAGGTGGAGTGAAACCAACACTTCTTTGGCAGTATATGCATAAGACTTGGTGTGTTGTGAGAGAGAATTTAAAGGTCAGCAAAACCATTCCTTGTCGTTTTATCTTTTAAGGGAGTGGCTTGGATGTATAGTCCTAACTTTTATTAAATTCAGTGAACGCTTAATTGATTACGTGTTAATGAAACTAACTATAAAAGACTTTCTAATAATGAAAAATAATAATTGATAATGAAAAAGGAAAGAATGATACTGTGTAAGAGAAGGATAAAAACTTCTACTATATTCATATATATATATATATTCATATATGATGTTTTCTTTAGTTAAGGCTGAAAATTTGAAAGTTTGCCTTCTTACCGTACTTCTTACACGTTCCTCTTACATGTTCCTTTACATGATCCTTTCAAAGCTGGTAACTGTTTCAGCTGCTACCTATATATGCAAGCAACGCACGGGAGTAAAAATTGGTGGACGTGTAGGTTAATAAATACAAAGAGGAGAGAAATTTCAAACGAAATGCCTTGACAGGGCCAAAATGACAAATTTTGAAACTGTTAAGTTGCAATCAAACGCTTATTTCAGATGTCATACTTTTGGATTAAAATAAAGGCTACTGTGACGGCAATAGCTTATTCGTCAACGTTTAGGTAAACAAGAATATCAAACGTTTTATGTAACATTTCATGGGTGTCGATTTGGGTGGGGGTACATGAGGAACACGTCTCCCCACTTTATTTGAGTGGAAGGGACACTAACGTAGCAGTCCCCCCCCCCCACACTTTTTGTGACCTTAAACTTAAAAGTTTAGTGCTACCAAAAAAAAATACACGTAGGTTATGAAGTGTGTCTTACACCGATTACGATCGATTTTCTGTTTCAGTAATGCCACATGTTTACTTTGCAACCCCCGCCTCAATTAAATCTTTAGTGAAGGACCAGCCTGGCAGGCTGAAATTGGCCATCACATTTTAAGGAAATGGAAAATGTCTCGGTGCACCATTTGAGTGCAACCTTTTTCAGAAAAATAAATTATAACTAATGCAAAATTTATATCCGCGCACATCACACATTCGTATAACGATTCGACCATTTCGTACCTAGACCATTGTTTTAGAAGTAAAATCACACTGACGTTTGCTAAAAAACAGACTTCAATCTGGAATTATAGGTACACCTCCATCCTCTGTCTGTACATAGTGTATGATGAGGTTTCATTCGAAAGGAAATATGATAATGTTCTTGTTTTAACAGTCTTACACCGGTATGCAACGGTGTCTCAGTAGAACCAATGGGTAACACCCCCCGATATGTAATTTTACCTCAGTTGATTGAAGTGTGCTTTTGATCAATTCATGCATTTATTTTAACCGTTCTCATTACAAATGGTTCCCACTATTAAACCTTTTGAATTATTCCTTCTCAAACTCTCACATTTTCGTTTTGATTCTAATTGCTGAAAGAGAACACCCGGTATTTAAATTCACATTGACCATGGTGAAGTAATAACCTACACTTTCAAGACCATTTTTGGAAATCTTTGGTATTTTCTTAGTAACTATATATGTAACTAAATATTGAAAAAAATTAGGATCATTTTGAATCTGGGCCCCCTTCTCTTAGACACACAGTTGCGTAGCTGCAGGGGGAGGCGGCTCTGAAAAATGTGGAATTCGGAAATTTGCAATTTGTTAAAACAGTCTACGGGGTGGTTTCGATATCTCATGAAATTCCGAGTTCCTTCCAATAAAAGCTCCATATTCGTCATTATTTGTTTCAAATAGCAACATTTCCCGCCCGCTCGGCGCGCCTGAAATTGCAATTCCTAATCTAGTAAAGTTCGCTCATAAATCACTTTCGTCAATTTTTTCTGTGCTCTGGGAACGACAAATTCGGAAATTTGCCGTATGTGACACCAGGTCATCAGGTAACACCGGAAAAATAGTTCTATTTTCATAATTTCTTTTCGTAAAATTCCAAATTTTCCCCAATATAAACTCTTCACCTAATAAATCTCGTCTGGGAGCCTCATTTCGTGGGCGTTGGATAACAATATGTAGCAACAACGATCTTTGGTCGCCATTCAATCTCAAATTTGCCAATAGGAAATGCCAATTCTTTAGTAAGCCCCCAACTTTTCAAATTTTCTTTACAGGAAACCTAGGTCAGGAGTTCGAGCCATGGTCGGGTCATATATAGCTAACACTTTAAAAAAGAAACCTATATTGCCATTGTGCTATGTGCTCAGGATAAGCGATGGAGTAGGCAAAACAAGCCAGTGAGCCATACATAGAAAATGTCGTGACCGGCTCGACTTGGACCAATTGGTTTGAAACTGTACCGTAAAACTCTGTCTATCTAACTAACTACAGGAAACACGGAATCCAGACTTTTCTGCAATACAAGCTCAATGTTTTTTTTTTAATATTTGTTGAACGAAAATTTCAGTGCGCTTGGCGCCCCGCGAGTAAAGTCCCTAGTACAGTGGTCGTCACACTTAAAAAAATCGTAAAATTTGTATGTTGCCCACCCCCTGCAAAAATGTTTCTCTTCGCCATTGTTGACACCTAACCAGGACATCATGAGAAAAATTTAAGGCGAGAAGCCCCCCCATGTCCCCCACTCTGAAAAACGATCAACGCCCCTGTAACATTTTACTGTTCCCCTAGAGTGTTCACTTATCTTAAAAAATAGACTTAATATATGTCAAGCAAAAAGTGTCAGCTTTATCTTTTCATCTGGAAGACGCAGAGGGAAGAAAGGTTACCCATTAATAATTTCGTTTGAAGTTTTAGCGTATTTTTGAAGTTCGTAAAGGGTTTTCAGTAAGCCTCATTGAGTTAAGCATATAGATAGTAAAGGCTGTCTTATTCGACGCCTGCCTGTGTATGCATGTATGAAACTTTGGCTGTCACGGTGTATACTATGGGGCATGGCTTCTTATGCAAAGAAATCCACACATAAAACCCTTTCTAATGAACGAAAGTTAGAGATTATTACGAGAAAGAGATCCAGGTTGATTGTGTGCAACTTCAAGGTTCATATGAACTTTGAGACTAATTAGGCTGACCAATTAAAATAAATTTTAGTAAACTAAAGTTTAACTAACGGTTTCAGTTCAAGTTTAATTTTGACTTAACTATCCTTAAAAAATAATTACTGTGGTAACAATGAGTAAGAAAACAGATGCGAAGGTAGGAACATAAAAAACCAGGGGAGAGAAGAGACAACAAACAATGTTCAAAGAATAATATCGCAAGTAGTAATACACTATTTCTTCCTTGCTTGTTGCGCAAGAAGGGATAAACTTACACAAAATTCTAGTTATGGGATGTTAACGCCACTATGTTTCTCGAAAGCGCATTTCCTCTAACAGCCTTTTTAATCCATCATTATGGGGAATGAAGCGACACGTTTGCCATTAAATGTGTTTTTACTAATACCAATATCAAAAAGTTTACTCTTTTTTTAAGTCACAATTTGTCAAAATTGAAGGATCAGAGGTGGAACGCACTACTAAAACCAAATATTTAGGAGTACGTACTGATGAAACACTAACTTTTTCTGATCATATTTCCAGCATTTTAAGTAAAGTGTGCTATATCATATTTGGACTAGCATGCATTGCGTTTTCTTCAATAAGGAGGCTAAGCAACTTATTTTTGAATCTGTCATACTCCCACATTTAATTTATGGAGTACCAGTTTGGTATTATTTTTTATTTTGCGAAAGGACAAGGACAGAATTGTAAGATTTTCAAAGTATTCTGCAAAGATTCTACACCTACAGTCCACAAAAATGATGGGAAATGTTTGCCCAAATGTAGCAACAAGTATGCACAGACTCGATGGTTTTCCAAAATCCCCTTCCCCCTTATTCAATGTTGTCCTCGACAAAATATTCCCAAAATTTAAAAAACTGCAACATTGAACGGGGGAGCAGCGAGACTGTCTCATGTATTTTTGTCGAGGATTGTAGATTTTAATTACCTCAAACTTACTGTGAATGTCCCTGCCAAATATGAGTTTATAAGAATGGCCACAAAAATTAATAATGATCAGGATCACACATTGATTAATTATTTCAAATTCCTCAATGTACAATGACAGAGAAACCTAAGAAATCCATTCATTTTACCGAAGTAATAAGAATTCCTTCGCCTAAACAGCAATTCTTTTCAATCATTCTAAAACTTAGGTCGGCTCGTTGTAACTTTCTGTACATATATTTCTTATTATTGGTTTTGTAACCTTCTTTTATAACTCCTTTTATAAAAATATTTTATATAATTACCCTGGAATAAATAAATTGAATTGAATCACGAGGCACATGGTTTTCTTTACTTCGTTTTACAAAATGATGAGGCTAGATCTTCTGATGGTGCGCTCTAAAAACACCGGGGTTAAATTTAACCAGGATCGGTGTTCTATATACTCCAACATAATCCTGGTTAAATTTTAACGCAACTCCTCGTTAAACTGACTCAAATCGTAGTTATTTTAACCAAAATTTGTGTTATTTTAACCAGAAGTTGTGTTAGTTTAACCAGGATTTGTGTTAAAAGTTAACCGGGGTTGTGTTGGAGTAAATAGAACACCGATCCTGGTTAAATTTAACCCCGGTGTTTTTAGAGTGCATGCGCTGTGAAATTTAATTTCAGTGTTCTCATTTCGAGAAGTATGGAAACGAGACTGCAACGAATTATAATTCCTTCGTTCTGTATCACTCAAACAGTGAAAGGGATCTGAATAATTTTGCATTTGGTTCTTTTACCTTAATTGAGGTCAGAAGAAATTACGTCCCTTTTCCTCAAAGAGCCCTTCTTCAAATGGGGAAACTGGTTTTATCGATCCCAATTAAGTCCAAGTTTACTTCGCTTTCATATTTTATGTCCAATTCTAATCTTTCCAGAATTTTCTCCATGTACCACCGAAGGTAAGAAGTATTGCAAGAACTGCTGTACATCGGATAAAATACATGAAGATCTCAAGAAAATAGAAGAGGTAAAGAAATGCGTTAAGGTACACCACATCACACCGGTGACGTTCTTTATTTCATCTCAGTATTCTAAAAATGTCTTCAAAAACAGATTTCTTACTTGATAGTGATGAAAATATCAGAAATAACACACAATAGATCGATTAATTTTAAAACTTTGAAAAAGTACAAGTATCTGTCCTAAAATGTTTGTCCACAAAGTGATATTGTTGCATTGTCTTTAGTTGTTCTGTTTAGAGAGTGATAAGATCTTTGATTTGTCGGTAATCATGGCAGATGGTGAAGTTTAGCAGAATTGACATACTCAATCTGCTTAAAATATCTACGCACAATCTGTCATTGGGGACATATTTATGCAGTATATTAAGCATCCAGCTTCCACATGTCGAGTTGTCACGCATGGCCTGAATGTGTACATATGTATAAAACGTTACAAAGGAAAATGGAAGCCCCCATTTCTGTGTTGAACAATTCTTGAAATATTGAATTACTCACTCTAAAAAAGTGAGAATGACCGTTTTCGTTTGGAATTTTTCACTTCATTTTAAGAGTAATCCGTTTTTTCACTCTTAAAGAGTGACTTTCGCCTCGGGAGAATTAGTTGATGTATCAATTTTGTCGCAGACTGATGTAAACGAAGACAATGTCGACGAAATCGCCGAAGAGCTTCAAGAAGTGTCAAGTAACATAGAGCTTGTAGATTCCGATGAACTGGAATCTATCGTTCACTCACTCAGTAACATAGTACATACTGCTACAACTGAGGAGAAGGTAAGTCTGACAGTAAACACATTGGTAAGTTTTGAATCATGAGATTGTCAATCACATGGCAATAAATTTAACAAAGCAAATCAGCTTTTCAATATCCTGTCATGGAACATTATGCTCTGATTTTATGCACATAAGGACCGACTGCATGGTCAAGTGATTAGAGTATCAGACTTGCAGTCGGGAGGTCGGGAGTTCAAGTCCTGGCCGGAGCATATACCGAAGTTTAAAAACGGGATCTACTTCCATTGTACTTGGTGCTAAGCAGAAGCAGTCGAATATAGAAAAAAGGCCAATGCATCACAACTGAAAATAAGGCCAATTCGACTGGGCCGTAAAACTCCATCAAATGATGAAAAAACCTTGCGACGACCTCTTGCGATCAAACGCTCTCCCATCAGGATACCTCTTAAGGTCACAAAATCGCGAAAGTCCTAAAGCTGCAAAAGTAGGTACCCACTTAGATAAATGTAGGTAAATGCACTCTGAGATTCAAACATCATGCCTTTATCCAATTCAAGAAAAATGATTTTGTAACTACATGTTAGAACATAAAGAATTGGGGTTGGACTCAACGGGGTAAAAAAGCCGTATGTAGGAGAAATATTATATTTGATTAAGGCATATACCACCATTAAGGCATATACCACCATTAAGGCATATACCACCATTAAGGCATATACCACAAACCATAGAACTCGGCCTGTTTCATGCAGTTTTAAAATAGCAATAAATTTGAAAACAAAAACGAGGGACGAGCTGAATTCGTTTCAATATTTAAATGTTGTGAAACAGTTCATTTTTTACCTAGTCGATATTGGTATCTTCAAAACAAATAAATGCACTGTATGCCAACTTTGATGATGTAGTGAAACCAATCCATCATACAACCATAGTGTAAAATAAGGATGTTATCATTAATGGTCTAATATTCTAACCGTATAGAGGTTATGCACATCACGTCAGCGTGTTTCAATTGGGCAAATGTGATGCCACTGATCATGCGCAATACATGTTTTACCGTTGTTAAACATTGGACTCCTAAATGACATAACAGAGAGAAGCGCAATTAACGCAGTGAAGTTGGTGCATGACCTCTATATACATAGAAAATACATATTTTCCCTCAATATTCAACATTTTAGGTAACAGAAGTAACAGACAACGTCTTGAGCATTGCAAGTAATATCATGGAGGTCGAGAATGAAGTGACTGACCAGGTCTCTGATGTTGGCAATGTCCCCCATCTTTTGGAACAGCAAGCAACTACAATTCATTCGAAACAGAAAAACTACTCCCAAGTTCTTGACAATGTTGGATTTTCTGCCGTCCAGATAAGCCAGTCGGCCTTGAAGAAAGACGTTACGTTTGGAAGCTTCAGTGATAAAAATTCTCTCGGAGATGAAAGTCCTCCTTTGACGAAAAACAATACTGGTTTGCATTACGATAAGCCAACATCGAACGTAGTCTCCGCCATTACGTTACCGAGTTCTATTCTTGAAATTATTGATAACGGTAAGCTATCGATGTCACTAGACCCATTCACGGTTACGTCACTGGTTGGTACTAGTTGACATAGAAATTGCGCTGGATCATCTGCGCGCATGTTAGCTCTTGGAGTGATCTTACGATTGCACGCAAAATGTAGACGAATTACAATCCATTATGGGACAAGGCGCAAACAATTAACTCTGTTGCGAAGCAGACGTGACGTCACTTGTTTGTAAACATGAATGAGTCCATAGCAAACGACGGAAATCCTAACCTCACAACAATTTCACTTGTCCTGTAAAGTGTTTCTTTTCTCCGTTCCTTTCCATTTCGACAAGACACTTTCAACCAAAGGATAATATTTCTTGTATGAGTAACAAAAAAAAAAAAAAGAGTAAAAAAGGAATAACACAGATACATATATAGTATACAATGTATACGTACATTATTTACTAAAGACGGATGATGGATTATTTGAAATAAGACAGTGCGGTCGCGTTTTTTCTGCCAATTATTTCTTACAGATTAAATAACACTTATCTGTTTCTCGAAACTAATTTGATCACTTCTTTCAAAAATTCAAATAATGCAAGTTCCATAGGCCTAACTCGTCAGCTAAGTTCATAATGTTTTGAGAAAGGAGACTTTATTATTGGTGATTGCTGTTGGGAGTGAATAGTTAAATAATTATTTTGCCGCCATTTTAGTGCCTTTTAAATAATGCGATATTTCCCTATATATGAAACTATTAACCAATAAAACTGGTTTTTTTTTTTTATAAGGAAAATGCAACTTTCACAACATCTATTTGTGCAAGAAGTCTCTGATTATACTTTTTTATGGCCACATCACTCAGTTCAAAACCAAATCTCAATTTAAAGTTTTGGAGAGTCACTCTCTCAACAAAGCTGTTATCATGCATAAGATTTTTCCTCCATATTTATCTTTAATTTTCCATTTTGACAATATTAATTAACGCAATGTTTTCCGGTTCCTTCTCAGTATTTTTACATCATGACTTATATAAAGTTCAAAGTCTATTGGATTTTTCTTTACATTTTTTGTTTTTAATCAGACATTTCAAACGGGGGGTGGGGGCTGTACTTAGAGAAAATGGGTAATGGGGACGTTCCAGTGGCGTACGCAAAATTTCTCTGAAAGGGGGGGGGGCATGCAGTGTGTTCAGTGATCGCCGGCCTGGGGAGAGGTAAAAGGGGAGGGGGAACCCCCTCGCATTTGAAAATTTGTGACGTTTATAAAGAGCCTAGACGCAAAATGGTGAAATATTTTCGACTTTGAGGGTAATAGTGTTAAAAGTTGAATTGTGGTGGTTCATGAGGATAAAACTGAAACTTCTATGTCTTTACATGCAGTTTTATTCCATTTACGCCACCTTTTCGAAGTAAAACTTGTCATTAAATTGCATACTTTCAGGCTGAGTCAAAATAAAAGAGCATCGAACGGTATAGGCGAACGGGAGCATATAAGTGTGCGTTGTATTCTTGGCCACAAAACTTTATTCTGCTATAAAGATTATCTAAGGGGAGCGCCATCATTGGATGGCGCGGAGCGTAGAGAAAATTTTGAAAAATCATACCCTCAGATGCCTGGAAATAGCATTTTCCAGACTCATACGGAGAATCTAAGCAGTCGATATCTTCTCTTAAGATAATGCTCAATTCAAAATAAGTTGTCCAACTGCAAAGTGATAAGAAAGTTACTAAAAAAAATCCTCTTAGCCGAAAAATGTAATTTTGCCGGAAAGACTGACTAAGCGGAGCGCCACCGTAAGTTAGTGTGGATCGTAGGGAAAATTTTGAAAATGATCTCGACCCCTTAGAAAATTGAGTTTTCATGCTTGTAATGAGAATGTAAACATGCGGTCTATAAATTTGGCTCTTGTTGAAAATAACAAACAAATAAGAAACATGCTGTAAGTTATGAAAAAATTACTACCACGATCATAATGTATTAAATGGTTTTGATTCTTTTCGAGGAAACAAAACAACGGAATCGAAAATATGCTAATGCGTCTCTATTGTGACTCTTGGCTAAATTAAAGATCGGCTGAATTGATGAAAAAGGCTGTGACTGATCGAACTCATGTCTGTTAATTTTACATTTTTATGAAGTTAAGTGGTATGAGGAGATAGTTGACGATACTCCACACTCATGATTCGTCAAAACACACACAAGGTGGATTTACTGCACAAAGTCTACTTTTAACGTAATGTGGAAAGGGAAACCTCTTAGAGCTTTTTGTACTTCTTTTGTATTTTAAAATTATAACGAAACTCATTAACACCAGTAAACACCTTTTACAGCTTCCCACTGAAAGTATAATATTTAAAATGTTGTATAAGAAAGTTATCATGCAAAAGCTTACAGCAATCACATATCTTGTTTTAACAGCTACGTTAAACTCAACCACAGTCCCTCTGAGTTTTCTTGTCTATCGTGAAGCATCAATTTTCTCGGTAAAAGAGGGTTCCAACCAGTCTAACGAATCAAGGACAGTTATAAGCAGTCACGTGATCTCAGCAACAGTAGCCATAGAAAACGTGGAAATCAAAGACTTACCTGATGACTCTCAAGTTGGTACAACATTTTACTCGTTTCCGGTGAGCTTTTATGTTGATTTTGTGTCATTTTTGTCTTAACTAACAGAAAACGCAACGAAGTCTGATGAAGATATCTTACGATATAAAGTTGGAAGCACTGAACAAGTTAGTAATAAATTGGTATCCGTTATTTATGTTCAGTTCAGTATTCACTTTTTCTCCGCATACTCATGACAAATGGTGAAAATTATACAGTCCCGAAACATAAAAATAACAGTAGTTACAAAAAAGAAAATATATTAAACACATCGGTGCTTACAAATTTGTGACCAGAAAATTATTGAGTCCTACGTATATGAAACCATATTTTAGGCAGAATACAAAAGAAAAAATATCAAAATTTATTATTTTTGAGCGTACTGAATGTAAAACGTGTGTAAGCACGCTAATAACATAAATTTTTAATTTGTAGTAACGCTTGTCGCCTTCTATACCATCTTTTATTTATTATGTTACCAACCGCACTAGGTCGAATTATTTATACATTGTGATATGGGAGTTAATTTGAACACTTTACTGTTTTGCCGTTGAAATTTATACACTACGTTAAGAGAGTCCTCTTTAATGAATTTGGCAGCAGTTACAACATAGTAGAGTTGTACTGTACACGTGTTAACTTTCCACATGACACATACATAACTTTTTACATACACTGCCTTGAAGATAACGAATGATTTGTGTATGGTTACAGGGTAAAGTGCTGAAATGAGATCCAGTCCTGGGTCAAAGGGGAGGGAAAGAGGCTCCTGGCATCAGCCACCCTTTTGTCACTTAAACAATAACATTGTAAACACAAGTGGTGTCTGGGGTTTTTGTTTTGACTATTCACGTTATTGACTTATTTGTATTGATATCTGACTGTCATAGTTGTAATGGACTACAGAATATCATTCAAAACTTTTTCAAAGCGGCTTAATATTTGTTAGAAACTAATTCACTTGCTCAAATAATAGTCAAATATTAGTGGTACGTATATATATAAATCAAATAATAAATATATATATATATATATATATATATATGAATATATAATATAAGTATATGAATATATATATATACATATATATATACATACATATATATATACCATACTTCGACCTACTATATATATATATATATATATATATATATATATATATATATATATATATATATGAATATATATATATACATACATATATATATACCATACTTCGACCTACTATATATATATATATATATATATATGAGTATGTCGAAAGGAGTGTTAAAGTTCGATTTTGAAATTGAAATTAGTCCTAATGAACAAGGGAAATAAGAAATAAATTCAGAGAGAAAATTAAGCCACGACCACGACTTGAACCCGGGTCTGTCGCGTACATGGCGACCGCTTTAACCACTCGGCCATTGTAACACTTGTGATTTTAGACGTAGGCTAGGGTTCTTATACCTGTCGCCCTCAATTTTCTCTCCTGTTACCATGGTAAGTCCCCAAGCGGGGTAATTGAATATTCAGTAGGTCGAAGTATGGTAAATCGAACGTTGAATGAATAGGTCGAAAGGAGTGTTAAAGTTCGATTTTGAATATATATATATATATATATATATATATATATATATATATATATATATATATATATATATATATATATATATATATATATATATATATATATATATATATATATATATATATATATATATATATATATATATATATATATACCGAATCTACGAACCTCACCAGAACAACAAGGGAATTATATGATTGGAGAGTTACTTCGGACTGTGCTGGTTGCGGATTGTTTGAAAAACTTATAGCGGAGAAACGTAACTAACAATTTTTGATATTTTGTCCAGTCAAAGAAAGGTATGTTCGTAATGTTAATTTATGAGCTCATTTTCCAATGATTAGCTTATTTTTAATATTGCTTTTTCATTAGATGGCAGTGATTCCCTTTAGTCGAGTAATTTTTTGATCATTTGCAATTCGCTCAAACTTTTGAAATGAATATCGATTGCAAACAAAAGCTCGAAATTCAACTGACAAGCCTGTGAAATGCTGTTTACAACTTTCCGAGATAGCAAATTTCAAATTTCCTGTACCCTCGACGCCAGTCAGAGCAGGATAGTCCCTGGGTTCTACCCAGATATTGGGTCGAGAACCCATGTTACCCCCACCCAGTTACCTTTGTGCTCAATTCCCATTCTGTATCGGCCTGCAATCCGGGATTGATAGCTCTGAAATATACCATATAATGAGGCGGAGCAAATCTATTAAACCTGTCTCTCATTGGTAGCAAATCTGGCCCCATTTGGATGTGAAGTCAGATAGTCCCCCCCCCCCCCTTTCAAAAGTAATACCATGTAAATATGAAACTCCTAAGGAATTTTAAAAGAATTATAATCAAAGGAAGGAGCATACCATCTGAAGGAAATCTGTCGTTTTCAGATTTCACTGAGCGACGAGGAGGAGGAGGAAAAACGGGAATGTGTTTTCTGGAAATTTAACGAAACAGGCCGAAGTGGAGAATGGTCGACGTATGGATGTCGGAAAGTGGATGACTCAGCAGAAAAAAGACAAGTTAAATGTGTATGCAATCACTTGACTAGTTTTGCCGTCCTTGTGGTAAGTTTTATTTAGCTTACTTTGCTTATCCAAAATATTGCGCATTAATAAAGAACTTTCACAAACAAGCCACACGTCTCACCCCTTTTGACAAATGAAAACTACTTAGTAGGCTGCGCCGCATAGTTATTGTATTTAGCAGAGAAGCAGCCGGTCGACCCACCTGTGACGGTAACTGCGTTAAAACTGTTGATTTTTGCCCCGGCAGTCGGTTAAGCTTTCCCATTGCGACTTACCGTAAAAAATACTGTGCACTTTCCTTGTTTTGAAGCATATAGGGCCAACGTACCCATTAATGCAGACACTGAGGGGACAGTCAGCGTTTGTTTAGACGCTTAAATTCACCAGCGAACCTCCAGACAAAAACTGGCCATGTCTCTCGCCCGCGAATCGATGGCAGCAAACGCCAGCGGTCCATCATATATGTACAGCTAACGAACTGTTGAAAAGTTGTTAACTGGAATAGCCTACGGACAGAGTATTTTTATGTTACCAGCCTGCCACTGTTTGTATTAATAATTTACTTCAGTATCTAAAGCTTCGTAAACCTTGTTTATGTTTTAGTTTTTTTTTTATTTTACGCCAGCAAAGCATTTACTTGCTTGCGTAACGCCTCTGTGACTGCCACCCCCTTACAAGCTGCCGACCCCATGAGCCTTCCGGCGAAATTGAAAAGTTCCTTTCAATGAACCTAAATAAAATATATGGCCTTAATATTCATGAACATTAACAACAATCGGTGTATTCTTGCGGTGCTCGATGACTCTGAATCTTTGCAATGCTACGTTGGTTTTTTAGTAGAGATGGTGAGCTGAAAGAGAAACTTCGTCCGCTCCACGGACTACTCATTTAACAGCAACAAAATTATGAGAAATTCAAGTTTACCAATTTTCATCACCAATTCTCACAGTTGAATTAATTTACCTTTCTGAAAGGTTGATGGCACAGGTTTTTACCATTTGAAAATGTTCTGTTGCGCATTTGCGGATTCCCTTACCTGAAAGTAGTAAACAGAAAACAGACTGCAACTGAAACTGATTTTGAGTAATATAACTTAAAAAATTAGGGATATAACTGAGAGGGGAAATAAGACACTTTTCAAATATTAATGTGCAAATGAAATTTTCATTAGTACCACATTCGTCACAGATAAACTAAAACGCTATTTTCCCCAACAGCATGTGCGGAAGATATACAAAGCGCCCCCTCTCTATGTTGACGTCATCTTCGAAATAGGATGTATTCTGTCCATTGTTGGTCTTTCCATCTGTATCTTGACAATACTGTTAGTAAAGTAAGTCTCCTTGGAATTGCTATTGGATTGCCTTTTTTATTACTGCTATTTAGCTCCAAAAGCTCCAGTATACACGGTTTAAAGGTTTGGATAAATCGTTCAGTTATAGAAGAATGTTTAACAAAGAAACGGCGTGTAATTTTATGGCTGGGATATTAATTGTCAATTACCACTTTTCCCAGATAAAGAAAGAAAAAGAAAAAAAAACTTTGTTCGGGACACATTAATAAGTTCCTACATTACAAGCTTATCAGCAACATATATCCAGTAGTCAAATATGCTTCTGAAGGAATTTACATGTTGTGTGCCCTGGACGACCATTGGTCTGTTTGCCACTTTCATCGATGTTCCGGCTAATAAGGGATGTATGCGTTAAAATTTGATAATATAGAAGGATCGTACCTTATACGAACTATCTTTTTCATGGGCTCCTGCATTGCCCACAAAGGAAAAAGAAGTCAAAATGGGTTATTCTTTTAATGATAGTTTGACAAGAAGCCGTGTTACCATAAAGTTGATAAAAAACGACCTACCGGCACTCCCATAAGGAGATTGTCACAGTGTCGTCAAGAACAATAATCATTTGTCGGGTAAGACCCAGGACAGGAAAATATACATCAATCCGGACAGCAATTGATGGACTGATTTCAGTCGGCCATAACTGGGGTCCATCGCCTTTAAACAGTTAAATATTTCGATTTCCTTGCTTATCTCTGTCATGGATAGTTTTACACTAATTTATATCTCAAATTCTCCAATTTTACTAATATGAGGGTTTGAAATTCATATTAACAAAACATAAAGACGATTTTAGGCTCATGGACCCCACAAATGGCGGCCTACAGTCACTATAAACAAGCGCTAATCGGATTCGTCTATAAGCATTTAAGCAAATTTAATTTTCATAGGTCCATTCGAAGCAAGCAGCAGACCCAAATACATCTCAACCTTTGCACAGCTTTAGTTGGTCTGTATTTGACGTTTTTAGTTGGAATTGACAGGACTGAAAACTCTTTAAGATGTAAATACACTTCATCGTTGATACATTACTTTGCCCTGTCGTCGATGGCATGGATGTCTGTTGAAGCCTTCAACATGTTTCTTCTCTTTTGGATGATGAAACGTTCTCAAATCAGATATTTGGTTCCAGCCTCAATGATCGTTGCATGGGGTAAGTGCGCCACCAGTTGGCTGAACTTAACCGGCAAAGGGTTTTTCACATGTCTGGCGATAAGTAACGTATGTAATGTTGGATTATTTGTCAATTCAATCCAATTTTCCCTCTTTACATGGCGTGTGTCTCGCGAATGAGATCACTTGCCTTAGTTTTAACCCTTTACCGTATTTTGGGTCCTTTTGGACCCATGTGGAGAGCTCGGCTGTCACCCATCTTTACTGTTTGACGAGGAGTTCGAAGCTGCGAGTAGCTACCCGAAAATTCGGCCACAACAACGAGAGAGACAATAGTTTAAGGTCACGGGGTCAATGGCCTACGGAAGCCGATGCGGGGCGGGCTACGTCCGCTTTTCCGCCGGAAAATCCGGGGGCGTGCAAATATGCCCCGATCGGAGCACAACAGTAAAGGGTTAAATAATTTATTTGTTCTTACAGTCTATTTGGAATAACACATAGTTTAGATCTATTCGCGCACCAAAAGAATGATAACCATCCTAACACAATGTAACGACAATGTAACGCATATTATGAAATTGCACTTCTTTACGTATTTCCAATTAACGTTGAACCTGAAACAATGTGGTATTGTTTCGTGATCTAACTAATAACTTTCTGAGGGAAACTAAGGTCAAATTAGATGTAAGGTAAAAATTACACAAAGAACGCCATTACAGAGCATATTTAATTGTTTATAACGTAGTTTGTATAGTTAACATTTAATCCAACTTACATTTCCACTTGTATAAACATGAACCTAATTGACTCATTAACAATAAAAACATTATTGGATGCCGTCAGGTTTTGATCGTAAATTTATTTTGGAAAGTTTAATTTTCAATTTGATACCACTAATAAATCAATAAAACCAATTTCAATTCAGCTCACAAGAGATTTTTACATAGGCCTATTCATCTAAATAATGTGTATATCTAAATAATGAGGTAATTCTTTCCCTTTTATGAACGGAGAAACAACAGGGCACTTTCGGTTCTGTTCGAAAAAATGCAAACTTTCGAATTCCTATTTTATAGCATCAGTCAAATCGGTGAATGAGGAACGAGTTGTCTGAGGAGTTTATCTCATTTTATTTATTACATTATTAATTGATTTTATTGGTGCATCTACCACACTTCGTACATTTTACTCAGGTTAATATTAACCGAAATCCGTTAAACTGAATATTGAACACGAAATCTGGTCCATAAGTTGTCATCTGGTTCATTTTTAAGAGAAATGGTTGTCATTCATTCGGAAACCAGTGACAGTGAGTGCACGTTCGACTCTCTCGGTTTAATTGGACATTATTTTATGAAACGTTGAATTTTTTAATCTATTTCAAAATGGTGTTTACGCAACTTTGATATTATGCATGCTACCCTGATAGTGCTATCTGCATAAAATCTTTGTTTTTCATGAATTGCTGTAACATGAGCAGAAACCCCTAAGACGTATTGTACGGTACATTAATTGATGTATGAACATCCATGATTCAGATATATTTCCCTACCTCTGAAATAAGTTTTCTTGTGTTCGTTACTTTTTAGCACACGACAGGTGTAAATTAAATTTCTTACTGGAAATATGCTTTTATCCGGTTCTTTTTTATACCAATGCACTCTTGTTTACCAGGTGGTCCTTTTGTGGCAGCAGTTTTCGTATTCTTCTACGACAAATCACACAACACTGACCTTCGATTTACCTAGTAAGTTAGCTAACGACATACTTTAACATTCAAAGTAACATTGTAACTAGGATAGCTTGGGAGATTTAACTACTTTAATTGTTTCTGGAAATTTATGATTGTTTCACTCAAAATTATGTTAAAAAATGTCGTGGGAGAATTTTTCTACATCATCAAGAACATTAAACTGATACTTTCATTTTTCTTTCTTCCATAATACGGATGATAGACGTACGTATGACAAACATGTAGCTATTATAGGGTGTGCATAGAAGCCGTACTTTTTGTAAGTGATGGCGCTAATCACAAAGATAATGAAGTGAATTGACGCTTAAGTATTGAAAATTGTTTTCTATGTCGTAAAAACAAGTTGCTCTTTTTTCAGCTGTTTCCTCCATCCTGGCTACGGACTCTACTTCGGTTTCCTTCTCTTGGTGGGCCTGCTCTTTCTATTTAACTGCGTTGTCTTTGTTCTCATCACGTACAAAGTCACCTGCCGAAAGATTTTAGCCACTAGTGAAGAAGCGAAGAGGAAGGAGAAAATGGCTCGTTTGAAGGGTACCTTTCTCTTCTGGATCCTGCTTGGCATGTCATGGGCCTTCGGGTTTCTGTCGATCTTCATTCCCCCTCTTCATGTACCTTTCGAAGTTCTGTTTGCGTTTTGCCTCACCCTACAGGGAGTTTGTATGTTTTACATGATAGTGATTAAAAACCCAGAAGTCAAAAGAGGAGTTACTAAAGTGACCAACGCAGCCATAACGAGTTTCAGTGAGACCGGTCCTATGAAGAAATGGCGCTACGTACCTGTCGACAGCTTTATGTCTTACTTCAAGAATTCTCAGAAGGACACATCAGCATTGTCTTCTTCTCTGGCCGACACATCTCGTGAAAGTAAGAAAAGAGAAGATGAAGCCCCTAAGATTATTCCAAAAGTATAATTTACTGAAGAAAAAATGATGATTAAATTTCGTTTTTAATATATACCTTTCATTTGTCTATGACTCAAATAGGTTAAGAAATTGTAATTCTCTATTGCTTTTTATAATGTAAACACTTTTATTTCTGAAATGTGTCCTAAAAGGGAAAACTAAAGTTTGTTTAACATGTTTGCGGCAATGGTATCGTACATTGAGTTAAAACTAACAAAAATGATATGTTTTCAAGGTCTGATGTTGTGGTTGTTGACCGCATAGAACTTAATTTTTTTTATTTGTGTATTTTATATCAAGGTAACAGGTTTCATACTGTGGGAAATGCTAAATTCGAAATTTTGAACATCATTAGTTTGTTGCTAGTAAAGAAAACTGGAGATCACGCACCGTACAAGCCCCACGTTCTTTCCCGAAGGGGACATTCTTCAACGACTCTCCGTCATGCTCCTTGCACCATTCCTTCCCTTCCCTGGTTTTTTTTCAATATGAGGGCGTTCTTAAAATTTATTCTCTGTATGTCTGTGAATACTATACCAGCCAACGTTGAGAAACAGATAAACAAAAAGAAATAGCAGGGTGGTACTGACTTGATACTGTGTCACTGTCATATCACAAAATGTCAACAAAAATATAATGCAGAAGTAGCAAGCCAGTGTATGTAATACTCTCTCACCTTCACAGACACATCAACCTTTGAGAATGAATTAGTGACTGACCGAAATTTGGAGTAAAAAATTTTAATCGGAAAAGAGTCACTTCAAATCCTTTGAGCGTGTATATGCACCCTTAAGTCTACACTAGTCTTTAGTTTTACTCTTTTGGATTAACGGGGATTCAGGCCTATATAAATTGAAAGTTAAACAACGATGGACCTTATATTGTCGCTAGATAATGCATGCGTGCAGACTTGTTTAACCTGTTATTCAATTTACAACAAGATTTTGTAATACACTCTTATATAAAAAGAGTGAACTTGGTCACTCTCTAATAAAGGGAAAAGTTCGAATTAACTCCATAAGAGTGATAATTCACTCTCAGAAGAGTGAAAATTCACTCCAAGAAGAGTGAAATTCACTACAGAAAGAGGGAAAACTCACTTTTCCACGAGCGCCTGTAATGATCACTCTTTTTTAAGAGCAATCACTATAGGCACTCCATCAAGAGTGAAACTTCGCTAGTTTGGAGGGAATTTCACCCTTTTTGAAGTGTATTCCACTCCTCTTGTGTGAGTGAATTTACACTTTTCACTCCATCAAAGAGGCCTTAGTTCACCCTTTTGATTTTAGAGTGCAAAAATACTGAAAAGGGGGGAATGGCGCTTCGAACGCGTTTAATTAAAATAAGAGATAACCCAACTAACAAACGTTGGAAAGTGTTCTTGCACAATTATACAATCAAGCGGTGGTAGTACTACAGACCTCTTTCATCGAAGCTTTTGACGGTTAAAACGTTGTCCATTTATTGTTCAAAAAGATAATTTGTACACCCAAACCTTCTTTAAGTTCAAATGATGATGCAAGTCTCATAACACATCTATTACAAAATGGTCTGAAGAGGTATAACTATTGCCGAGACTAGTAAATAAGACTGTGTGGTTTAATTGTCGATTAAATTTTTTCTTTGTATGTCACGTTGCTGCATTTTTATGGCAATATTTCCTGTTAACTTTTTCTAATTCTAACTCTTTATTTACGTAAAGTTGTGTCAAACCATTGTAAATTCAGCTTTTCGACTTAAACACTAAAAAAGCATGTCTTATGCCCTTACAGTGTAGTCAAGGCTATTTGTTATCCCTACATATATAACATTAAGCGCAGTACTGTATTACTACGCATTGCCCACACATGAACTCAGTTGATTGCAAATAACCTTACAATACTCTCACATTCATACGCTGTTACCAAATTGGCTTTATCTTTTTTCTGAAGGTTATATCAAAGGTTATGCCAAAGACTCTAAAAATGGAACCGTTGTGAGTGAGCCAACAAGCCAGTGAGCAACAACCGGAAAAAGGCCGTGGCCGGCTCGACTTGAACCAATTGATTTGACACTGGGCCGTAAAACTCTTTTTAACTGACTGACTGACTGACTGACTGACTGACTGACTGACTGACTGACTGACTGACTGATTGATTCAAGGTTATGACAACCGTCTATGGCAAGCTAAATGTTCAATAATTCGAAAAACTGAGTTTTTCGCCGATAAACTCGGTTTTTCGATCGAAAAACCGAGTTTATCGCGAAAAACTCTGTTTATCGACCGAAAAACACAGTTTTTCGATAAACTCTGTTTATCGAGCGAAAAACACAGTTTTTCGATAAACACGGTTTTTCGATAAACTCTGTTTATCGACCGAAAAACTCTGTTTTTCGAAAAACTCTGTTTATCGACCGAAAAACACTGTTTTTCGAAAAACTCTGTTTATCGAGCGAAAAACACAGTTTTTCGATAAACACGGTTTTTCGATAAACTCTGTTTATCGACCGAAAAACTCTGTTTTTCGAAAAACTCTGTTTATCGACCGAAAAACACTGTTTTTCGAAAAACTCTGTTTATCGACCGAAAAACACAGTTTTTCGATAAACACGGTTTTTCGATAAACTCTGTTTATCGACCGAAAAACTCTGTTTTTCGAAAAACTCTGTTTATCGACCGAAAAACTGAGTTTTTCGATAAACACGGTTTTTCGATAAACTCTGTTTATCGACCGAAAAACACAGTTTTTCGAAAAACTCTGTTTATCAACCACGTGTTTGAAAAACTCAGTTTATCAATCACGTGTTTCCCGCCAATATTTGGAACGCAAAAAGGGCAAATATTGTCGAAAACATCGGTTTCGTGATTTGTATTTATGATTGCTAAAGTAGGACCGGCAGCCTTTTCAGTTGTGACGATGGGTTTTAAAGTAGTAGCAATGTGGCAGCGGAAAGTATTCGTTTATTACCGTATTACCGCCTGCCCAGGGGCGTCCCAAGGATCGGGGAGTGGGAGTGCTGGAGATTTTTCCCGACTAATAGGGCTGAACTCTAGACAGGAATGACACGAATGCCTTTGTCAAGAAAGATCAGCTCATAAGCAGCGGCGTAGCCAGGACTTCTCTCCCGGGACGGTGGCACACAGTACGTTATGTGATCACTGGCCCGAGGAGGGGTGTAAGGGAAAGGGATACCCCCTTTGAAAATTTTTTGACAAATTAGGTGTCCTTGTTAGCAATCTGGGGCTACATATGCTACCTTTTGAAGTAAAATTTGCGATCGAAATTTTACGTATTTTAATTACTAAAAGAAAATTAGACATCAGCGAGGGGGGACATGGCCTGGTGGCCCCCAAATGCGCTAATGCTCATAACCCTCGTTTGAAGGTAATCTTTAGCAAAAACAAAGTACACCATGAAAGTTTTAAAAATAACAGGTGGGCAAATGAAGCATAAAACGAAAAAAGAAACTCATCTGGAAACGCATTTTAACGCGTGGCACTCCGGTCAAGTTTACCTCAGAGTAACCGTTTTCCTTTGTCTGCTACAACAGTAAGGTTGACTTCGGCATGGAAGTAGCACTCTGTTCAACTTCGACTTCTTTGTACATACCAAATTCTTTAATATTTGGAGTGAAGTCGTGGGGGGATTTAGGGTCGTCGCAGTTTAGTAAGGTGAGTGTTAAGTAAGGTGGCAGTGTACAGCTGTCGTCAACCCAAAAGCAACTCATCTTTTAATGAATTGGCCACTAAAGAAGCCTTTGCAAATCAGGCGACGGCCCAATGTGCTCGCCCTTTGTGTGACTAATAAACAGTAGATGACATTTTGAATATAGGCTACCCACCTCGGCAATGTGTTTGCGGGTATGGTTAAAGTGTACCTTATTAAAAAATTAGAACAATATATATTTTAGAGACTTCAAAATAAATCCCATTGACACAACTCTCATCTTCATAGCTTATTCCATTGCTAACATAAGTAGGTTTTCCAGGGGCGTAGCCAGGATTTCAAAAGTTGTAGGCACGAAAATAATTATGAAATATTTGTACGGGCTCACGGAACGGAATAGATATTGGGGGGTGGGGGTCTGAGTGCCAGGAAGCTAAGCGGAGCTCCGCCATCGGTTGGCGCGCAGCGCAGAAGAAAACTTTTGTCGTTACAAGCCCTCCAGATGGCTGCATGTACCCAGCCTTGAAATATGGATCTCTTTTCTGCACTTGGCAAATATGCGGGGGGGTTGTCTGAAGATAGCTTTAGCCTACTCACTTTTCTCATTGGGGTTCTGAGCCCCCAAACCTCAGGTTTCGTCATCACTGTATATGTATGCACAGTGCAACCCCGCTTTCAAGGACACTCATCTTAGGAGGCCACCTTGTAAAGTCCCCCAAACAAAAACGTAATGTTAAGTTGATTCACTTATCAGGACAACCCCGCTTAATTGGCAGAACACTTTATCAGGCCCCTTGGGTGTCCTTTAAAGCGGGGTTCTGTATGTCACTATATCAATGCGGTGTCTTAATCAGTCACATGGTGAAGCACGATGGATCCCCCTCCCTTAGACCCCTCTCACTGATGCCAATTTTATTCTTTAGTTCCTAAAAATACGCAAATATTTTAACACAAATTATACTTCAAAATGTATAATAAATAGCACCAGATAGGACACCTTATTTTTCAGAAATTTTCAAAGCCCCTCCCCTTATACCCCACCCCGGGTCGGTGATCGCGCAATGTACTGCATGGCCCCCTAGACCCCTCCGAAACTTCGGGACCAACCTTTTGCGTTCGGCATTCTTTCGACAAGCAAAGCGTCGGTTCTGGTCAGCCTAGGGTTGCTGGATCTTTAACGAGAGCTACAGTGGCGTACACAGGGGAGTGGGCCATGTTCCCCCTCACGGATGCCAATTGTTTCTGTAGTTCCTAACAATACATAAATATTTTAACACAATATTTACTTCAAACTGTACCATATGTAGCACCAGATTGCATACAAGGACACCTAATTTTTCCAATCTTTTCAAGGGGAGGGGGCAGCCCCTCTCCTTTGACCCCTCCCCGGACCGGCTATCACGCAACATACTGCATGGCCCTCTCCCTTCAGAGAAATCCTGGGTATGGCACTGCTTGCCATAGTATGTATGGCGCATGGAACTGTTATCGTGCAGACACTTTTAGCTGACGGTAAAACATGAAACAGAGTGTCCATGGACGCAGACAAACTGGGCAGATGGTAATAATAATCCGCTGCCAGAGGGTTACTACTTCAAACCCCATCTTCACTACCAAAAGCTGCCGTTACTACTTAAGAAGGCATAGATACAAATCACCCCGTAACCGCTGTCGACAATATTTGCCCTTTTTGCGTTCCATACACTGACCGGAAGCACGTAATTGATAAACGTAGTTTATCAAACACGTGATTGATAAACTGAGTTTATCGTAAGACCGTGTTTATCGAAAAACTGTGTTTTTCGGTCGATAAACAGAGTTTTTCGAAAAACTGTGTTTTTCGGTCGATAAACAGAGTTTTTCGAAAAACAGAGTTTTTCGCTCGATAAACTGAGTTTATCGAAAAACCGTGTTTATCGAAAAACTGTGTTTTTCGCTCGATAAACACTGTTTATCGAAAAACTCTGTTTTTCGGTCGTTAAACAGAGTTTTTCGAAAAACTAAGTTTTTCGCTCGATAAACTGAGTTTATCGAAAAACCGTGTTTATCGAAAAACTGTGTTTTTCGCTCGATAAACACTGTTTATCGAAAAACTCTGTTTTTCGGTCGATAAACAGAGTTTTTCGAAAAACAGAGTTTTTCGCTCGATAAACTGAGTTTATCGAAAAACCGTGTTTATCGAAAAACTGTGTTTTTCGCCTGATAAACAATGTTTATCGAAAAACTGTGTTTTTCGGTCGATAAACAGAGTTTTTCGCGATAAACTCAGTTTTTCGATCGAAAAACCGAGTTTATCGGCGAAAAACTCAGTTTATCGAATTATTACACATTTAGCTTGCCATAACCGTCTCCTGTCTGTAATAGGTCAATAAAACTTGAAATGTTTCACTGAGTATGAATGATTTCAAAATATTTAGTAGTTGGTTCATATCTGTCTGTACTATTTGCTTTATAAATGAGATACCGTCGGCTGGGACGTACTGAAACCTTTGCTCTATTCTTCCTACACAAGCAATAACTTTTTGCAAGCAATATTAATACGCCTTTTTGCAAGCAATAAGAATAAGCCTTTTTAGCATCCTTCAGAAATAATTCAAAGGGGTTTCATAAATTTGCATTTCAAAATTACCATGATATCTTCCAGTCGTCACCCTCACCATATATGCACACCTCTATTAGGATCCAGGGATGTGGGTAACCGCAGTTAGAGGTTGGGGTTCCTGGAGTTGGGGTGGCAGTGTGCTTCTGTCCTGGGTGAGGTTTACTACCAGGACAGCTTTTTAGGTTTATTTTAGTAAAGCGTTTACTTTTTTCCCTTGAATGTTAAAATGTTTTTCGTTTTTGAGAGGGAGTGGTACTTTTCGTTAGGCAACAAAGGGTTTCTAACTGAGCTCCCTTGCTTTTTATGTGCTATTATTGATTGTGAAATTTTGTTGAGTTATGAACTAAACAAATGAAATGAAAAGAAAATAAGATTAAGTAGTTGATGTACAACTGTATAATAGTCGTAGCACTTTGTGATCTAAAAAGGGATACTTTACACTAATTTTAAATTGCTGCAAAATAATGTTTTTAAAGAATAAACGTTAAAAAACTCAATTCAAGAACAAAGGCATGAGAGTACTTATAAAGCAGTTTTCTGGAAAGGTAGTTGTAAAATTTAGGAAAATTAATATTGCTTACCATAGTTAGCCTAGGTATAACGTGAAAATTTTCAAAAAATAAAGTGATGGTTTATAAATTGACTTTAAAGTTGTAACTGATTGAAATGAAAGCATTTGACTTTCTATATTAATATAGAATAAAATATTTCGAAATAAAAGTGGGAAGCCAATATTTTGGATCTTTTCCTTTCATCTTTGCTAAATTTTACAGTAATGTGCATTTGGATTTTAAAATTGTGTAAACGATTTACACGAATATTTAATATGTTATGACTGTCATCTGACATGGGTTAGGTTAGATGGAGTTTTGCGGCACTGTGTCTGAGTCTTAGTCGAGCCTGCTTCGTCTTTTATCCTGTTGTTCCCCACTGGCTTGTTTTCCATACGGCAGATACTTGTCAAACCAACTCGGTTGTTACCGTTTCAACAAATTCAAACTAACCAAAATGACCGCCCGTGAAACTCCCCAAAACTAAGCACCCAGTCAAATTGTTTGTTGAATAGTAGAAGAAAGTTTTATAAAGGTTTATGCTGAAAGAAGACAAAAGTATGCAGAGTGAGTGTGAGTTGCAAAAGAGGACGATACAATTGGTTTTAACCTCTACAAGCTTGAACAACTAGTTAAACAACTTCGTGAACTACTCGTGAACTCGACGTGAGCTGTTCGTGAACTATTCGTGGCAGTTCGTGACAGTCGTGACATGGCGCGCACTGCCACGCACTGGTACGCATCCTCTCGCATCGTCCCGAAGAGTTCACGACGAGTTCACGAACAGTTTGCGCATAGTTCACGACCCTGTCGCGAAATTTTGTCGTGAACAAAATTATGAACATTTCAAAATTCTCATCCCGACATGGCACGCAGTCACGACGGGTTTACGCACACTTCACGCCAGTTTACGACTAGTTTGCGCACTGGCACGACTCGGGTCGTGCCAATGCGTGCCACAGAATCGTGCAAGTGTCAGCCTTGCATATGTTTAACACTAAAAAATTATCATTATATCAGTTCAATATCCCTCTCGATACTCAATAATCCTTTCACCATTTTTGGCCAATTTGTGCCTAAAAGATAAAAAAAGGGGGTGGGGTTGTAAACAAAATTATTATTTCCCTTCCTTCACCAGCATAGCAGACTGGAAAAGCAATCTAGTTTACGCTGATCTTTTAATGAATATACTTTGTCATTTGTCGATACACTGACAGTTCTTAACTGCTTAGCCCACGTAATCAAGTTTCAGCTTCCAGGGCTGTATAAGTTAAACATTCTTTTTCCTCCAGTACCCCGTGCACGAAGACACATTGACAGACCACTGTCTGCAAAAAGCCAAATGTTCCTACTGTTTCTACTTTTTACCTAATGACTTTTGGGAAGGGAAACATTTTGGTTATTCACGTGAAAGTGTGAAATGCCCATGACATACCTGATTTTTAAGGTTAACTAAGGTCCCATTTTTTGCTAACTTCTGATATCTTCACTGGATGCGAAAAAATATAATAATTTATGTACCGCAAGAGCATTACATCCCTTCCAACAAAAGTGTCATGATCGTGGGTCAATTCTGAAACGAAATTGTTTATATAGCGGCTTCAAGATAACTCGTGACGTTCTTTTAGATTAAAACACGCAAAGGAAAATAAATTCACATAGATGACCAATGCCACAAAAAGTTCTGTCTTTCATATCTTACATTACTTATACTTATTTACTACATTGTGATATACAATATTCCCGATATGTCTAAATTGGTATAACTATATTCCCTTTCATACTACAGGTTCCACCCACAATATTAATTTTTCTTTCATCAAGAAAATCAATTTTTCTGGCTATTAGACAAGGAACCTTTGGTGAATAAGGGATGGACACTATGTTCAATTAATTCTTTATGGCACCTTCAGTTCAAATTAATAACATCGGTGACGTTGTGAGACATATCATAAAAAACAAGCGTCGATAAATAATACTAGTATGGACCACAGCAATGATTAAGAACTACACACAATAATTAAAAACCTTATTGAGTTCGATTTTAATATTTTTCCATTATATCTTTCTTTATCAGCTTAATATGTTTTCTTGCACATGACATGACTATTGTGGTCGATATTTCCCTTTACCGCTATTTTCCTTGCTGTTAAAATTTTCGGTACTTTTCGCCAGTTACACAAAGTTGCAAGCAGGAAACCTAAATTATGACAGAAGTGGACATCAACGCAGAAATAATTGTTGAATTTTACCGAATGCACTGAAAGCAACTCCTGGTTCCTCCGCCCGGCTCCGGGAGGTCGGGAGTCCAAGTCTTGGCCAGGTCATGCCGAAAACTTTAATAACGAAACCTCACTGTAAAACAATTGCTGTAAAATTTACCGTAAATTACTGGCAGCTGAACTGCCAGTAGCTTACTGTAAATTTTACAGTATCGTACGGAGTACTGTTAATTTTACAGTAAGTAATAGTAGTAAGTATTTTAATTTGTACAGTCCTACGGGAAGCATGCAGTGGGTAAATATAATGCGTATAACTTACCGTACACTGGACAGGTCAGGCACTGGATATTTACAGTGACGTTTGAGGTTCACTCACGTTTCATTTGTAAGTGCAATCAAATGAAGATTGAGCAGTAATATGCCTTATGTTTTAAGACCAATATTGAGTGGATACAGCTTTTATATTTTAACATCAAACATCCCGGTTGTATGAAATAATTTACTGCATTGTAACTTTGGATTGCAATGTTATTGGTGGTTGGAATCAACAATGAAAGCTTGTGCATTTTGCAATTAAATTTCAATGAAACATTGCGGGAAGGAATTACGTTAACAACTATAGACGCTCGATAATTAACTATTTAATCTACAAGAAACTGAAAAAATATTCTTCGCTCCAAAATGTAAACGTGTACCTATAGGATACATGTACAGGTGAAATATGCACGCCTTTTACGTACAGTAAAGCACTGTACGTAACATGATTGAAGCAATCAACACGAAATTCACATGCTCTTCCTCACTGTTTACAGTAAGATACTGTATAGAAATGTCGTAAATTACTGTAAAAACTACAGCTGTTTTTACAGTGTATCTCCATTGTGCTTGGTGCTCAGCGCAATCAATGTAGTAGGGAAAACAAGCCTGTGAGCCACAGGGGGAAAAAGGCCGTGGTCGGCTCGGCTTGAATCAATTGGTTGAAAACTGGGCCATGAAACTCCATCTAACCTAACCTCCACTTGGCGCCAAAATTTAAAAAAAAAAAAATCTTCCCTTGTTGAATTAAATCGCCATTTAAGTCCACAAATCACACCGTTTTGCAGGAAAGATTTCAGTCCCCCTCCATCACTTTGCTGATAGTCTATCCTTCCTTAAATCCGAATATATCAGTCCCAATATTTATTTTTTCTAGCTAAAGGCGAGTGCTAAAGTTTTTAAAAGAAATACCGAAATGATGATTAAAGTCAAGTCAAGTCAACTCAGGTACTAATCCTAGATTTTCTTTTGGGTAGTTTCTATTCTGTTGAAGGTACTTGAAGGTACGAACACGCACTGATAAAAATTTCTGTAGATTCAACAGGACAAAAATAAAGATATACATACAGAAAAGGAGTAAGTGACCTCAATTTGTTTAAAAAACTGACACCACTTTTCCATATCAGTTATTTATTTTTTGTTTTGCTTTCTAATTCTACAAAATGTCTGTTACGTTTTGAGCAGTTCGGGAATAAGAGCATGAAGTTGTCATCTGACAGCAAAGGGTACACATCTTCACAATAATCTACTAGCTCCCTACATATTCCACGATCCTATTGCTTATCAGCTGTTCTCGGATGTTTGATCAAATAACAGTATATTCATTTAAGAGTAACGCTTGCAGGACCCCACCGTACAGCCCCTTCTTGAGGTTTCGCATTATAGGCGGGGTCAGCTACCACAAAAAAAGTTGAAAATCCTGCATGCTACTCATCTTGTCATGTGATTACATTCATCTGATTGTTATATACTCGTGTCTCGGATTGATTTTCAGTCCAGATTACCAGTACCTCGGTAAAAATTGATAAAGGTAGATGAAAAGCATGAATAGATGCTTATAATATAGAAGTCTGTCAAAGCAGCTCAGTACCACGAAAGATTTACAAGCAAGAAGAAAGTAAACCATGGAAATAATGAGGATTTGTCGATTGTTATCTGTCGTATTGGTTGCTTCAAGATTCGTTCTATCAGATGGAATGGGTTAGTCATGCTGTTCTCTTTTTGTACTTGCAGCTAATCAAATACGAATAAAACTTTGAAAATTTCCAAAGGTTTTTATTTTGTCTCTTAAAAGAAAAATATGTAAAAGATATTTTTCTAAGACACTAGACTAAAAGTATGCACAAAATTTACTCTTTCAGGAGGTTAAAACTGCATCTCAATATGCAGGTAGCGATTGGAAAATACCAATATTTAGAGAAATGCATTTTTCTCCTGTGTTAGTGCATTATAGGAACATAAATTTAATTTACATTGGTTTAAGGGCAAACTAGATTTACAGAAAAGGTAATTCAAACGTTTCAACTACATTAAATTCCAAGACAAACATGACACTTAATTATGAAGAAAAACGAAAGGAATCTTACACCATCTGCCCTTATTACATAACTCTCTGTGGCTTCGTTAAAAATGGATCCGAAGTCTTTTCTTACCCCCAAAACCAATTATAAAATTGAGATATC
Source organism: Holothuria scabra (assembly GCA_037179385.1). Lineage (NCBI taxonomy): Eukaryota > Metazoa > Echinodermata > Holothuroidea > Aspidochirotida > Holothuriidae > Holothuria > Holothuria scabra. The sequence continues at coordinate 47,135,995 of CM074183.1, forward strand.
TTATGTTTGGAAAAAATTTATTGCGACACGATTTGGAGGATATGGACTGGAATATTTTTGTCTTTCTGGCAAGACCTTAAAAAATGCCATCCGAATATACCTATGAATACCTACGTGTTTCTAAGTATAGCCTGCAAGGATTATCTTGCGCCACTATCTTCAGCTGCTTTAGCCAGTTAGAAAATTTTGAATGAAATTCTACTTCGTAGTGAAGTTTCATGGGGACAACTGGATGTCTTCCCAACAATGTTTAGGATTTTTTATGATTTGTAAATTACTATATACTTGGAGTTAAAATGCAGTCACTCCAAAGTAAACTGGTATAGGCCTACCCAGGTATCCTAATTTATCAATGGTTGTATTTAGTCATGTGAAAAATATCTTGTCACTACATTTATAAATTTATTCACAACATTACTTTTGGGTATTTGAGAATGTTTCCTTTATAGTCTTTGTCAGTTTATATACTTGCCACAGAGGTAAAAATACATTTGGAGACTATGTTCATCTTGGCGAATGATATGATTCCAATAAAAGTACTTCTAGCTATAATGCAAGAAATAGTTCTTCACAAATCAAGACAGATATAGGCAGGGGAGACAAATAGGTGAAAGGGGGAACAGAGGAATAATGAGTTATTAACTCAGGAGTCCACCACTAAATGTTAGAAATGTGTGAATGTTTTGTTTGTTCCATTGGAATGTGCATCAAGAGGCAAGCTTCTCGACCACCAATTAAACTTCTCCGTGTCATATACCAACCTAAATTTTTCAAAAAAGTTAATGCATAAATAATGTTACCAGTCTCAAAATAATATCTACTTCCATTTTGCAGGTTTATGTAAATTTAAGGAAATGTTTTTAGAAGTTGCGACGCACGATGGGGCGAGTAAAGACACTGAAAGTAAGTTTCGCCACTCTCAATTCATGTTGATGATAAAGTGATGGATTCAATTTTCTTTTAGGCTTATGTGGAGATAAAGTTGAATTTCAGCACAACAGGCGCCTTTCACTAAAGAACCCAAAATTAAGTAGTATAATTTTCATAAAGTATTTTCTTTCGCGGTAAGAAGTACACTGCTCTGCAATATTTCTGTAATGTGTTTAACTCAAAGTCCCAATTTTCAATTTTCAAACTTGGTAAAACGTTGATCTTGTAACACGTAATAATATTGGTAAAAGATGTCATATCGGAGTTTTATAGCTGGTTGAAACAATATTGATGAATTGTTAACACTTCGTTTCACTTTTACGTTAAAAGTAAGCTAAAGAAGTCTAAAAAGTCGTCAGTGTCTGTTAAGACGACTTCTTAAGCCCTTGATTACTGGCGTTTTCCAGCAGGGAGTAATACTGGCGTAAAGCTTGTTCCAGTGTAGTTCATTTTCATTAGTAGGCTATTGCAGGTTGCTGATTTTGACTGTGAAAGCCGAGTACAACATTTTTCACCAGTCCCAATGTTAAATCTCCAAATCTGTGAGAATGAAGGCAAAACAAGATTCATGTGATTTAAGCCTGTCATTGGAAAAACATGCGGTGAGTCCAATCGAGTACTTGCGTACGGACACATTAGCTGTGGTACTCTTTAAGGTTTGAAAAGAAGGAACAAAACGTGTTAGAAACGTTTTACGTGTCTCGATTCACTCACGCGTTAAGAACATATAAACAGTTGTGCTACATTTATTCGAAATTCGCAACCGACTGCACGGTCAAGTGGTTGGAGCATCAGCCTTGCAGTCCGGAGGTTGGGAGCTCAAGTCCTGGCCAGGTCATTCCGTAGACTTTAAAACGGAACATACTGTTATTATGCTTGGTGCTTGGCAAAAGCAATTGGGTAGGGAAAACAAGCCAGTGAGCCACAACTGTAAAAAGGCGGTGGCCACCTCGACTTGAACCAGTTCACTTGGTCTGAAACTCGGCCGTAAAACTCCATCTAAAAACTAACAAACTTACTCGCAATTAAGAAAAGAGACCAAGATTTAAACAGGGAGCTGTAAAAGATGGAAAAAAGCCCTACTATACCTGTCAGAAAATGTGTACTTGAAAATAATTTAATCTTCTGCAAGGGAAGAAATGTTATTGGCAGGTCACTAATTTGTTCGCATTGTTTGATTATTGTTGATTTAGTTAATTTTCAAAATCTCCTGCTTTCAGAGTCAACTATACTGCAAAAAAAAAAAAAAAAAAAAAAAAAAAAACCCATTGTCACAATACTGCCCTGTCAACTACAGTGTGAACTTTCCAACTCTTCTTTCATGAAATTCCGAATTCTCTCCAAAAAAAAAAAAACTTCATTTTTGTAATTATTTGTTTCAAATACGGAAAATTTCAGTCACTCCTTAGGCGCGGATCCAAGGGGGGGGGGGGTTACTTCTTCAGTCTCTCCCCCCCCCCCTTTTCGTCACATCAACAATAACAAATACACTAAAACAAGCATAATGCTTATCTACGAGAATATTTAAGGGGACTATTTCAGGCTCATCCTTTCCCTCACAATTCAAATCCAAATACACAAACCTCGTATAATATTAAGTCCTGGTGAATAATCAAAAGGGAGGAGCCCATCCCTTAGGCTCCTTCCTTGGCCGGCATAAACGTACGAGACAGGGACAGGGAGAGGATGGTGTTCAATTGCGGTGAGAAATAGTTTGCCATTTATGATGCAAGAGAAACAGACATTAGTTTGAGCAGTCACAGACAATTGCATCAATTCAGCGGATCTTTAATTTTGCCAAGAGTTACTGTACAGTAGAGAAGCATTAGCATATTTTTGATTCCGTTGTTTAGTTACCTCCAAAAGAAGACCATTTAACAGTTTAATAAAATAGTGGTAGCGATTTTCTGATCGCGTACCATGTTCCTGATTTTTTTCTCGTTGTAAACAAAAGCTAAACTTATAGACTGCATGTTTAGATTTACTACACAATCACGAAAACGTAATTTTCGGCCATCTGAAGGGTCGCGATCATTTTCAAAATTTTCTCCACCTTCCACACCAACTCTAATGGTGGCGCTCCGCTTAGACAGTCTTTCGGGCAAAGTTACATTTTTCATGTCAAAGTATTTTTTAACTACCTAATCATTTTGCAGTTCGCGAACTAACTTTGACGTGGGAATTTTATTCAAGCGAAATAGAGACTGCTTAGATTCTTCGTATGAGTCTGGAAAATGCTATTTCCGGCCATCTGAGGTTCTGGGTTTTCAAACTTTTCTCTACGCTCCGCGCCAACCAATAATGGAGCTCCGCTTAGAAAATCTTTCTGTAGACAAGAAAACACCGCAAACTGAAGTGCTCCGTTTCGCCTATACCGATCGATATTCCTTTATTTTGACTCCTCAAAGCATGCAAATTTAATGACAAGTTTTACTTCAAAAGGTAGCGTAAATGGAATGAGACTGCATGTAAAGACAAAAGTTTCGGTTTCAATTCAATGAACAATCAAAATTCAACTTTAAACACTATTCCCGTCATAGTCGAAAATTTTGCAACATTTTACATCTAGGTTTCTCTTTCATCGAAACCAAAAACTATTCAATGGCTTTTGTTCCGCTTGATTCAGAAACTTAATCCCCCTTTTAAGGCAGTCAGGCAACTTTTACTTTCCCGTACTTTTCACGATAGGCCTCTCTACCTTTTTATGAAATACGCTTCTGACAGTCGCTATGATATCATCTTAGATAACCCAGAAAGGGCAATATCTGGTGATCTCGGACGTTTTTTGGGCTTGAATATTCTTAGTACGTTCCGCGCCAACTGATGGTGGCGCTCCGCTTGGAAAGTATTTCAGCTCCCAGATAAAAGATAGACTAGGAACAAAATCTGAGTTTTCATATTTGAAAGAGGAACAGAATTAAATGTGTATTATTTGGCCAATCGTCAAATCAAATCGGATGTGTACTTTTCAGACTCAAATTCAGCAATAACTTTACCACCTTATTAAGCCAAGGTGCCAGAATCTTAACGTAAATATCGGTTATGTCTGTATGCTACCTTTTCACGTTAATAATGAATACCTCATTGCTTTTTTTTGTTTTTCTGTCTGTTGTGTGAAAAACAATGGCGTTGCTAGGATTCCATTGTTAAAGAGGAAAAACAAACACTCAAGGAGGAGGGGGGGGGGCCGTATAAGCAATATAAACTTTTATGAAGTCTAGGGCTGCGTGTCAACACTTATACCTATTCCCGTTCTTCACGAACAGTAGGGATCTACTAAAGCAAACTGTTAAGAAGACTATAAGATTTTTGGATTGTGAGAAACGGATTGTATCTTTGTGGATTTTTGATCTTTGTGAATCAATTTTGGGGGGCACTAAACCCTCGCCACCTCTGGCTACGCCACTGGTTGACTATGACGTTAGCAGGGGTAGGACCTCACCATATATATATATATAAAGTTGGTAGTGTTCTCATGCTTCGGATAAAATAACATCATGATAAAGTTTCGAGAAAAGGAAAGTGGGCAAGTAAATGGTAATTTCCGCAAGGCTACTTAGCATATAACACTATCAAATCTTTGATAGTCTTATACAGGTTATCCTATAAGCACTTCGGAAATGACTATGTATTCAACAGTGTTTTGATTTGTAACTTGTAATACGAAGTTAATGACTTCCTAGAGATTGAGGTGTTTAACATAGCAATGTAAATAAAATAATTTCTTCCGGTGGATTGGGGTGGAAAGCAGTTTTAAAATATGACTGAGGCGAACTGCTTAAAATATTTGTACATGAAAGCTCGGTCATGTGAAAACTAAGTTCGAGTCAAGCTAGGAATTATCATCACAGTGACTTGACGTTATGAAGTAGTGACTGATCTTGAAACAAAATTCTAAAGCGTTGCATGTTAATGAGTGCCATGTGGAAACGTAGAGTGTTAGTCACTCGTAATTGTACGCTATGCTCGTTCATACGTGGTATCAATACCACTCAACTTAGTTTGGACAAATGGTCATGTGTAAAATATGCTTATTTTGAAAAATTTAGATGGCTGAGACTGACATCATGCATGGTCAATCTTTGCGTCCCATCAGAGGGATTCTCTTTAGGAGAAAAGTTTGTCACAAAGACGCTCCTACCTTTTGGCCACCGCACAGTCTCCTTATGCAAATATTTCATTTTCGCTTACGAATTCCTGCTAATTAGAAATTAATTACCTAGAGTATATTTCGGGACTACAGTCTGCTTCAAGGCAACCATTCTCAAACTGAGGAAACAGACCTGCACACCTGTAGAAAAGGCTGATCACTGTCATTTCGTTTAAAGTAAGTTGGTTTCCGGTTCAATTAAATGTAAGGCCACCGACAAAATCATTTGGGCTTTTAATACTGTTGTATAGTAAGAAACAATCATGCTATAAAAAAATAATTTCCGTCTTTCAGACACACCATACAAGCTTACAACTACACTAAAGATGACAGAAGAACCTGCAAGCACTACATCGAATTTAGTGTACACAACCGAAAGTTGTGAGGTACATGTTTTGTTTGCTAACTAGCTGTAAGTTTAAGCAGATCCTCGCACTTTGAATTTTCTTCTAAATCACTACATACAAGTAAGTTCTGATTGGTAGAAAAAATCGTTATTTAAAGCAGCTTTTGCATCATGTTTCAAACTTTTAAGGAATACTCAGATATCGACATTAAAGATTTTGACACCTGTAAGGGTCCTCTTCATTTCAGTATAATTGAAGAAGATCCTGACACAAGAATCGACAATATTTTCAACACAAGATGTCACTAGAGTCAGGATGGCTGAAACAAAAGTAAATATGCCTAGGAGTCCCAGGCGTCCGCAGGTAAGGGCAAGGGGGGGGGGGCACTGGGGGGCAAGGTTTGAAAAACGTATAAAAATCAGAACAAAAACCCGAACAAAACGTGTTTTCCAAGTTTCTGTGCCAAAAATAGGCTTTAGAAGTGCCATTTCCGGCGATCTGGGAGGTTATTTGGGCTGAAATTTTCGCACGCTTCATGTCAGTTCATGGTGACTCTGGGGTTTTGCCCCCCTAGAAATTTTGCTCCCCTGACTTTTTTTCTGCGGACGCCCATGCCTAGGACGACTACATCTATCATTCACAGAATTATGCGGAATTTCCAAGCGGTATTTCTGACATCATTCTGATATATTTTCATTCAGATTATCGCTGCTATAAGAGAGGTCATGCACCGACTTTTGTGCGTTGCGAGTCTTTTCATTTGACGATCCAGACGTTCATTGTACCAAATTTGTTACTAAGGTGCTGTCGTGCGCTCCTAAAAGTAACACACGTACTGCGCATGATCAGTTCCATCCAGTATGCCAAATTGAAACCGGCTGACGTCACGTGCATGACCTCTATTCGAAATTCTGATTGTTGGGAAGTAACTCAAAAAAGATGATTAAATGTTGCCTGTTGTAAGCCGACTGGGTATAGGTCGGTTCGGTTTCGTGAAGGCGTGCGCCTAAGTTCCGGATGATTGCCAGATACGCCCACTAACCTTTCCAGCTACAGGAAAACAATCTTTTGAAATCTTCTTATTCAGTTGCTTAGGGGAAGTATCACAACGATAAAATTAGGGTTTTTCCCTGGAAAGTCACTTTGCATGATTCGGTCCGAGAATCGAATCCAAGACGTCTCGTATAAATGGCGGATGCGTACCACTAGACCAAACACCTGGTCTGATAATTTCATTGGACAGGTCGAAAAATCGCGGTAACACAAAACCGTGGCAAAACGGTACGATGGGTTTATTGTTTACTTAAATCAAAACCGTACAGTATAATTAAAATTTAAAGGGCAAGTGAGTTGGCTAAAAGGTCTTTTGAGAAAAACGCAAGTGTCGAGAACAAGCTTATTTCTTCGTAATATATATGCACGTCTCAACACTACCTTGAAGTACACGAAGAACAGATGATCAGATTCTTGACCTTAGAAACTTACATCACATGTCTGTGATGCGTGCTTCCGTTAAACTTTGGCTGAAAAGACTTTAGCAGATCTGATGCGTAGCCCCGAGTGTGGTGGGGTGAGGCATTTTGGGCAATGCCCCGCTATATCTGTCCTCTGGTGAATCTTTTAAAATCAAGTACACACCTGTAGTGAAATTTAGACACTTCATATTGGTGAAGCTTGTCAGTGTTTTTTTTAGTACACTCTAAAAAGCATGTACAGCAATTAATGGTTTTTCAGCTCCCACTCTGTAAATACGTTTAGAGAGGAATGTCCCGCCTTCCAAGGAATTTCAGTTGGGAAAAAGGTTTTCTTCCTGGAACCTGCGATAGGCTAAATCATGTTTGAACTGAATGTATTCAAAGCCTAAGCTCCTAAACCCTAACCCTAGCCCTTAAATATTTTGGAAACCTTCCAAACCCCTGTTAAAAATTGCGCTTGAACAACTCATGATATGATAAAGTAACACCTGATAATTAAACGCAATGTAAAGTTTTACTTTTTGTTTGTCTATAACTTCTACTAGGATGATTGGACATTAGTTAGTGAAAATTGTACCGAACTTTGTACATGTCGTGGGAATCAAAGGATTTGTAACTCGAGCTACACATGCGGTTTACATGCAACATGCGTAACATCTGGCGAGAGAACAGGCCAGTGCACCTGCAAGGAAGGCTATCTAGGAGATGGCATAACGTGCAGTCTATTCAAAGACTGCTACGACGCATATCAAGCTGGCCAGAACAAAGATGGCATCTACACTGTACTGCCATCTGGATGGCCCGGACCTCCATTCACTGTTCTTTGTGATATGACGACCTCCGGTGGAGGGTGGCTTGTAAGTATTCAACAACAGGTCTGTATTTAATAATTTAACAAAATGCAGAAAAACCTGAAATTTCTGACACGTAACATGTGCTTTAACGATAATCAGGAGGCATGTTGGTACGTATGCCGCATCGAAGCGTACGATCAGGGTTGGACATAGGCGGCAGAAGCGGGGGAGGGAGGACAGGGGGACTGGTCCCCAATATTTGTTATGAGATTGAGGGGGCATGCCCCCCAAATAACTGAAATGTCGCAAAATATTTTTTTTCAAAAGAACAATAGGCCTTTTTGGGAATAAACGCGTTTTAAGTTAAGTATCACTTTGCGTTAGCATAATTTTGATTAAATTCTATCGCGATTTAGAAACCCTAATATGTTCCGATTTTGTGTCTGTATATGTTATGTTGGAATATCAATAAGGAAGTGTTAACATAAATATAAACATAAGTTTCATTTAATATTTTGGCCTACATCTTCTTTAAACCTTTTTTTATATGGACCCAATGTGGATTTTAACTTTAGGTTTGAAACTGATCAAAACACTGGGCAGCTGGGAGAGATACACTGGCGGTCAGACGTTGTGCATCCTTCCTTATTTTTTGGTGCACGAGACCGAAAGCCAGGGACGTACTTACCGTGGGTGTGGGGATGTCACCCCCAATAATTTTGGTCGTCGGCAAATCAAGGTAATCTGTCAGCAGATTGGCAAAACTGGGACACCCGGGAAATGAATATGCCGACCCAAAGAAAGAATTTGTTCGTTAGATAGAGATTTACGGCTCAGTTTCCAAACAATGAGTTCAACACAAAGAGAGAGAAGCATAGAGTACAACATAGCATTTATACAAATATAAGTTGCTTCTAATACATTACGCATATTCTTTGGCCCAATTATTACTTTTTCAGAGTGCAAAAGTTGCCCCCATATTAACGATAGCCTATGGGAGAGTTTCTTTCGCCCCTCATACAGTTAAAACAAAGCTTTTTGTAAGCTATCTTCCTTTTTCATATTATCTTTCTTTCTCTGAAATCAGGGCCTTTCAAACATACTGAGCGAGCGGCATGTTCCTATTCCCCTTATAGGCATAAATGATACACATTTGCCCCAGTAAAAACGTCTCTTTTATTACCATTATAATTCATACCTATACAAAGGTTCTTTTTTGCTTCCATTAAGTCCCCTGTGTAGCGTCCAAAACACTGCTTCAAGAGAACGGTTCGGAAGCTCATGCCAAACAGAACACGTACAACTCAAGTGTACATTTAGCACTGATTCATTTCTCTCTTCGACATAAACTTGGAAAGCACTTCTGATAGTAATACACCATTTCTTTATCTCCCTGCCCTTATGCATGATAGGATAGGCCTATATATAGATATGATCACCCTGCAATAGTACGCTTGAGTATGGTTCACTGCAATTAAAGACAGATAAATGAATTAATTAAGTAGTCATATGGCAAAGAACATGTCAAATTAATCATAAGACTTTCAGAGAAAGTAACACATCAACAACAACGATTGTTTGCGTATAAAAATTACAACCTACCGATAATTTTGAGCTCCGGACTACAAACTTCTTCTTAGCCCATAAATTCCCTAACCGAACTGAATCCAGCTAAACAATCTCACCCAGGCTAACAACGTTATTAGCTTTTCGCAATCGGTAGTAGAGAAGGAACAATGACGGCAACAAGACTGAATTAAATGAAACTTACTGCTGCAACACCCTGAAAAACCTAAAATGTCAGAGCTTCCGAGGGCCCTGTTGCGGGCCCTTGCACCCCAAGCATATTGCCTCGGGATTTTAAATAGAACTCCGTACTGATAAAATGCCCCGAAACACTTTGGATCTCTAAAAAATGCCTTTTTCTCAAATTATCAATCACACGTTCAAATATTTTGGCTTTGCCCCCTAAAATTTCTGTAAAGTATGTTTCTCCTTAATCAAATGTCATAGAACTTCCTGATTTCACATTCGTCCCTTACCTCACCCCACTCGGGAATAACATTCACAGTTTAGAATTCTTAATTTGATTATGATTTTCGACAATTTTAGAGATTCTCATCAGTAAAATCGCTAAGCTTCCCGGGGCTTCGCCTCCCAGGCCCCTACCCGGGCTTTGACCCTGGATCTCACCAGGGACCCTTAAGTGGGCCCCCGGACTCCACGCTGATGGGGTTTGCGCTTCGTACAAAACCGGACGCCTTACGGCGTCACCATTCTGTCGGCTGCCGAAAACTTATGGCCCTTCAATAAAAACATCTTACCACCGCCTATGTTGGGTTGAAGTGTTCACGCATAATAATGACCGGTATTCGGTTCACAACTATCTGTACGGTATTACATATGCAGCAACGTCACTGATGTCATGGAAACACAAGTAGTTAATGCTAAGTAATCCTACATATTTAGACCTTCTCCTTGATAAACGCCTCCTGTAATTTTTTACTGACCTTCACAGGCCTTGGCATAACTTATACAATCATCATGGTTCAATTCCAACAGCCACTTGATTTGTGTTTGTTCTGTTGTCTAATCGGTCAGAAGACTTCCTGGGGTGTTGAGTGAGGGGGCGGGGATAAAATAAGGCTTAAGGCAAATGTACCGATAGCAGATAGTATACTGACACTTGTCAAAAGGCGACCACCAGCTATAATCCTTCAATATAATCAGGATAGTGCTGTAGTAAAACCCTGCACGACTCAGTATCATAGAAGGTAAATAAACACACTTTTTAATTTACAACAGGCTAGGAGGTTTTGGTACGCCTTTATAAGTAACCTTACCTTAAAAATTTTTACCGAGGCCTGCCAATATATTGATTGTTAGCGTTGCCTACAATCCCCATATATCACCTTCTCAGAGCACAAGTATGCCCCAAATAAGCATAATCCAAGCTAAATCGGGCAGACTGTGGAGCCTCAGTCGGGCAGAGATTATGCTATAGGGTGGGATCTAGAGTCGTACAAAAATTCAACAACCCCGGTCCCCATCTTGGAGAAAGAGCCACATACGGCCAGGTCAGAGCATTTTTCATAGCAGAGTTGGTGAATTTGCGTCATTTGAGCTTTGAAAAAGTTTCGGTGGACAAATTCTTCATTTGTAACAAATACCTAAATTTCTATCTGTGACAAATTACTTTCTTGAAAAGACGAGTACCATACTATCTTACTGTGAGTAACCTATCATTCTGTGTCCCTCTATGTACTCTTAAAAAGTTGGTTAAAAATTCACAAACACTGGCCACGTATGTCAAATACCTGAAATAGGGTTAAGCTTTCCCCAATATCAGGGGCGTAGCCAGGATTTTCTTGTGGAGGGGAAAAGTCGACTCATCGTCCCCAATCTTCACCTACAGGACTATCTAGGCGGAGCGCCACCATCAGTTGGCGCGGAGCGTACAAGAAAAAGTTTGACTTGACAAACCCCTCAGATGGCCGGAAACGGCACTTCCCGTGTGTTTTATGCTGCATGCACCCACCCTGGAATTATGGATCACATTTCTGCAATTTCTCAGTTAATGAAAAAAAGAGAAAAAATAAATCTATGAAAAAATGTTAATGTATGTTTCTAAGCGAAGCTCAATCATCGATTGGCGCGGAGCGTACCAGGAAATTTTTGGCTTTAAAAACCCCTCAGATGGTCGGAAACGGCACTTCCCGAGTGTTCTTAGCAAGAATATGTTCAGCCCCACTTCGAAACTCTCTCCTTGGAGCACTTGACAAATATTGAGGGACTGAACATACCTTTAGCCCCCACTTTTTCATTTTTCATCGCCGCCACTGGAGTTCGGCATTTTCTTGAGAGCACGAAACGCCCAAGCGAGGAGCCGAGCGACCGAACGCGGAGAGGGTGTGGTTCTCCCCCTCCTACCCCAAGGAGTTTTAGCAATTTTGCATCAAAACTGAGCGATCTGGTGAACACGTAAGCTGGAATTTTTGGACATTTTCAATCTTGTATCAATTATTCCCTCGAGAGTTAGTGTGTGGCTGTATGAGGGTTACTGTACGAGTCAATGGGCCCTGGCGAATTGTGTCGCACTGAAACAAAACAGCTGCGCATAAGGTTTACGTTGGCTAAACCAGCGGAATTGACATTTTGCCCTGAAAAACTCCAAAACTCCCTTTTAAATAAAAAACAAAATATAAAAAATATTAGGTCTGGGCGGGAGTTAGTGCGAACCCAGTGAACCCCTGTTCACGGGCCTGTCTCACGGGGTGTCCCCCTCCCCCTTTTGGATTTTTTTCCTGTCACGAAGAGCTTAGATGCAATATGGTGCTGTATTTTGTTCTTTTTATACTAGATTCCAGTGTTCTCCACAGGGGATTTAAGAGGGGCGACACGCCCTCCTAGTGAAATTGGCCGCCCCTTCAAAATAGTTGTCGCCCTCCAAAAAAAGGCAGCTTCCGTTTTTAGTTCATTGCTTCATTACACATATACAAGTCATAAGGTATGAAGGAAAACTTTCTCTTCCCTCCAGGCCTGGCGCCTAGATTTGCCCGACGAATGGCCACTCTCCGAACGGGGGAGGGGTAGGGTTGGTAGCGACCCCAAGCCCCGACAGCCAAGATGCCGTTGATGCGTTGGTGAGGGATATTGAAGAAAACCTGTGCCTGGCACTATACCTGCCATTGCGAGTAAAATTTGTATATGCTAGAGGAAGATATTTCCGCACTTGTTTAACCTTGGAACCGCGAAATTATTGGGGGGGGGGGGGGTAGCCTATACTAAAAACAATCTGTACTTATTTAATGCTTATATAGGTCAATTGTCCAGGGATTTGGGCCCTATCGGGCACAACTTATATTGTACTTCCCTCTTCGAGTCCGTACCGCACAACTGACACAAGAGATTATTAACTAAGTTTAGCGAAATGAGATAAAATTCCCGACATGTAAATTAATCCATTTATTCTACTTATTAATTTACTTTAAAAGATGGGAAGGGTTTGTACTTTATTAGTCCTAGGTAACGGAACTGAGGAAGTGGGCAAAGCGTACCGAACATTTTGGGCCTAATCGCAGAAATAACTCTTTTGAAAGCCAAAATAACTAAACCGACCATGAGAAGGCGACAAATTATTAACGACAGGGGGTCGGGCCATACCAGCGACCACAAGTTCCGACAGCCCCTATGTCGAGGGGGTGGTGAGAAGGGGATATGAAGGAGCCTAACTATCCCATGCTATTGCAGACTGGGGCACATTTTGCTCAATATCACTTAATATTTTCAAAGCCGAGTTGCGCACTGATAGTGTTCTTTTGAGTATGAATCTTAAAATTGAAAAGCGCACGAAGTGTGCGAGAATTTTTGGTAGGCTTACAAAAATTAATATAGCCTATGTAATCATTAAGAACAAAAAGGAAAAAATAGAAACTGTAGGGGTTGTAGACCGTATCGGGGATAACATACATTGTGTCAAAACCACCTGGAATACCCGATAAAATAGCCAAACTATGCTCCGTGAGTCGCTCACCAACTGGCATGACACACACAAGAGAACAGCAACTAAGCTTTGTGATATGGGATGAAATTTACGACCTCTACACAACCTATGTACTCTGCCTACCTGCTACTTGGTATGGTTGACAGTACTTACACTCTTTAGATATGTGGAATGGAAGTATTGAAAAAACTGGAGTGAATCTACAGCGCGCGTAGGGCGCCGAAAATTTTGGGTTCTTACTTGGGAAATTGTCCATTGAGTGCAAAAAACAGGTAAACCATCGGGGAGACTAGTCGCCGTCGGGGACTGCATACTTCTCGTAACGACTAAGAGCACCCCCCCCCCCCCCGAAAAAAAAAACTGTAAAAAATTCCCCTGATTCCCTCCCCTTGCCGTTTATCTATTTTTATTCTTTCATTTCTTTTTGGCTCTCCTTCATTTTTCAATATCGTCCATCGCGTCCCAAATATTACTGTGTGTGTGTGGGGGGGGGAGGGGGTTTACTCTTCCCCCTGCCCCCCTCCCCCGCTGGCTACGCTAATGCCTTACATGTGCTGTTTATTTGGTTACCCCACCGGCTGGTTACCCAATTAAGTGGTAAAAAACCTCTTGGATAACCCATTAATTAGGACGTTAAAATTATTCCCTCTTTAAATAACCGCACTATTCGCCATATAAATGTAGGCCTAGCAGGAAAATTATTGCCTGATTTTTTTTTATTTTTTTTAGTAACGTCTGATCGCATTTGATAATTGATCTTAATCAAAGGACCTCTACGAAATGTCCGATTCGGCACAGTATGTGGTTAACTGATGTAGAGTTTTAAAGGAACTTAACTTTAAAGGAATCTTAACAAATTCCGTCCAATTTGAATGGAAGTTTCACCAGACCGTTTAGATGTGGTTCCTCTTTGATATTAGAAAATTGCATTTTTGCTTCAAATAGGCTCACAGTTTATCAAAGAATCATGGCACGTTGTCTAGAATTATGCCTTAATGCACCTTGTACACTACACATCTTTTATTTTTACATTAGTGTAGCGGTTAGTCCTCCTTTTTGAAGGGACGGGGCTCATACGGCCAGAGCACATCCGAGGTAAACCATCTACTGCTGGAGTTACATCTTTTTTGGTTAACTTACATCGCATTTTAAGTTTAATAAAAGTTTTAGGGTAGTTCAACCTTTTACAACATATTGTGTTTATTTTAACAGATATTTCAGCGTCGCGACGAAGGTAAAACTCAATTTTACCTACCGTGGATAAATTACAAGGTCGGGTTTGGATTCTTTGATAGTAACAAGGACTTTTGGCTTGGAAATGAGAAACTCTATTACCTCACTAAACAAAGAGAAAGCAGCCTTCGAGTTGACATGATTTCGTCTTCTGGTGTGCCAGCATATCAAGAGTACGCAAGGTTTCAAATAGGAAATGAGGGTACAAACTATCAATTGATGGATCTGGGAGCCACCAATGGAACCGCAGGCTAGTATATAATTGCGACTACAGGCCTGATGCACGTGATTTCACAAAAAGCAAAAAGCTCACCCTCCTTTTGACGAATAACAAACAAATACCAACAAATGCAAACGGTAGATTGTTCAATCAATCGGATATGACATAAAGTTTGTACACACATTGGGCAAATTTAAACGGTCTTATGCAAATATATCGGTTGTGTAGCCATGTGTACTTTGTTGTTCCTCCGCAATGACGTACGTGCTGACGTCAATGTATAAGGTGTATATAGTCACAGTCATCAGCTAGAAGATCTTTAATTTAATATCACGGAGCTAGTATTTGAACTATAAGAGTAGCAAGGAAGTTTTGGGGTAACTAAATAAATAGTTCGACACTTCATTACGAGAAATTGTACAGTATGCTGACGCCCCCTTTCAAACGGTTATATGAGTAATTTAGATTGGATCCTTACTGCGGTTGATGCTCTTAACGGAGAACTCGGCTATTAGCCTAGGTTTATTTTTACTATTTTTCTTGGTTGCGTGTTCATGCTTTTCTTGAATCTTACGTTTGTAAGGATTAACTATACCAAAATATTACATATGAACTGCTGGGCCATTTGTTTACAAGAAAATTATGCCTTTTTTGTTTGGCATATAGTTAATTATGCAGGCCTAGGCTGTTGTCTGAGTTCAGTCAGTTTTGACAGAGCTTAACCATACAATTTCCAATTTACTGGTAGAGCCCGGCGTACTCTAAGCCTTTGAGATTGAGCAAAGCAGGTTGCTAAAAGTCATTGGAATTCGATGCCCCTCTCCCTCCCACATTCTTTACCGTGTCTCGGTTTCTGTCTGTACGCTCTTGGCAAGCCGACCTCAATGAACCTTGTTTATAAATTGATCAACTTAACCAACACCAATTAGTAAACAGGTAAATCGACCAAAAAGCTAGATCTTTCAATCACTATAATTGTTTTATCAACTGGAAAACTTGATTGATCGATGAACCAAGTTTATCAACCCAAAAGCTAAATTTTGATTTTAACCCTTTTTATCAAAACGATCAACCAGTTTTTTCAGTTCATAAACCTTGTTCATCAACCAATAAAGCACGTAAATCGAATTATTGGGCATTTAGTTTGCAATATACGTTCCAAGACAGACAAATTGTTGGCGCTCCCCTAAGTGTGCTTCGGAATCGTCCCCTCCCTCCTGTCGAATTTTCAAGATCCGTGCCTAAAATCCGTCTACGTCTCTTCCTTCTGATTCTATTGGCATGCGGTTTCTCATTATCCCCGACCTACCCACTTCTAGCCCCTCCAACTACTGTCTTAAAATCTCCCTTATCCAAGCACCAACTCTATTGGCTCAAGCCATACTCCAGTCTGTGCATACAGGGCTCTAATGTGTAAAGAAAACACTTTAGGCCCATGGGGTGTAATAAAAGCTTTTCTGCAGATTTTAAAATGTGATCAATCAAAGCGCTGTGCAAATTGAGACTTTTTGTGGACTACCGGTAAAATTGTTATGAATGAATGCCTTTAAAGGAACACACTTCAATATTAATCCACCTGCAAAATATCGAGAACATGATTCAATATTAGCACTGACTATATGAAATGAACCATTTTTTTCTATTTTTTATACATTTTTTATACAGGCGATGGCATGCGACTAAATGTTGGGGCTTCGTTCAGCACATATGACAGGGACAACGATGGGTGCACTATTTTCAACTGTGCAGCGAAACACGGAAGTGCATGGTGGTATAAGCCTAAAGGGACATGGTGCAACACGTGCTTCATTACCCATAGCAATCGCCTTTGTAACAATTTTGAAACCAGTACAGGCTGTTATAGTCTTTGCACTGGTTCGAACTTAAACGGCAACTTTTACGGAGATTCCGGAGAACTCTTGCACTGGCATGTCTCCAGTTTTTGTACTGTAAAATCGGTGCAAATGAAGATTCGTCCGAAATCATCGTAAACTTTCTTGAGTCGAGAGAGTTTGGTGCGTTTCATCATATCTGACCCTCGCGACTGTTCACCCTCCCGCGAGACGGTCCATTCGTTTCTTTTCAGGCATGAGATAAATACTTGTAAGCCATTACATTAAACTGTATTCGATTTCCCAAAGCTTCTCTCAATTGATTAGTAGTAAAAGTTTACAGGGACAAAGACTACCAGTGCTGTCAGCCCGTTATAGATGTCGTGTACCGACGTCCTTGCGTTGTGCGGCTTTCTATCTGTCGTCTGAGCTCGATTACAGCAATTCTGACTTATGTTACTAAGTTATTGAGCATGATCAGTGACTTCCAGTGTGTCAAATGCAGTCCGCGATGGCGTCGTGTGCAGGAACCTTATGGACGAATCAAGTGTTCAAGAAATGGTGAGGCATCGCTGGGGTTTAACAGGCTTTTGTTAAGTTATCATTTCAATTAAAAAAATCACAGATTGCTGCAAATAATCCCAAGCCCCGTAAAAAGCAGAAAAATTTCAGGTTTTAAACTGAGTACAATTGTTCGTGCTACATGTAGACGAAAGGAACAAGAAGATGGACCCACAAATGGCAGACAAATCTCAAGATCATTCGATTACCGGATTCGTACATCAAGTATTACGTGCATCAAATGCTAGCTGACTTGTGGAAATTATTAAAAATTATATTATTAAGTGTTATTTTTGGTATATTATTTGTGATGTATCATCGGTTCAGGTCAAGGATGGGAACTGTCTTTTCTTCTTTTAGAAAAGATACTGCTTACATCAATTAGTATCACATTAGCAAAAATCAGGGCACGAGTTGGAGAACATCGGTGTACAAAGTTTGCCTGAATGCATGATTGAATACGTGCTTGGAAGAGAAGTGCACCATGAAAACAGACTGCATATACAAGATCATTGATTTTTTATTCATCATTAAAAGTAAAAAATGACAAAAATGGCGGAAAAGCAAATGAGAAAAACTTTCTGACGAAAAATGCAGCTTTCAGAAAATGTTAAACGGCGAAATATTTGAACAAATATAAATGTGGTCTTTTACCGTAGCTAGGAAGAATGTATTCACAGTGATAATTTGGTAGATTTTACCAGTTGGTACAACACATTTGCATTTCACGTGTAATCGGTCTAATGTAAGGCTAAATGTCATTAACATTTAAGAACATGCATGTCAAGCTCGGCAATAATGACCAATATTCTAGATGAACTTTCCTCACTAGAAAGAACAAAAATGAGAACGTACAAAAAATAACCTCACATGATTTTCGTCTGCCTTCATTAAAAATCAGATTTAGATAGCCTGAGATGTCTCGGTCATATTGGCTGCCTTGTTTTTTATGGACTACCATGCTGCATTGAGACGGTACCTATTTTGATATAGACCAGGAATCTGGATGTTCCCTGTGTAGATCCCTTTGGGCGACTGGCTATCCTGACTATGCTTTATCCCAATCTGAATATCATTCGAATTTGTACTATATAATATAGGTATATTTTTTATGTTATCACTATAAATTACGTTATATTTGTCCCACGGGATCTGTCACACTTGGTCTTTCACGGTGGTCATCAGTGATTGCAATGGTGAGCTACTGTTTACGAATAAGCTCCTATGAAGCTATCATATTATTTTTTACATTTTCCTATCAAACCTACAACATTCAGCAGAAAAATATGTATTTATAGAATGATACATATCCTTATATGTATTCCTTTTTGAAAATGATTCATTCTCGTAGCCATTTTGGACATAGAACAGAAAAACAAAATGCAAAACAAAAAAAAAAAAACAAAAAAAAACAAAAAAAAAAAAACAAATAAACAAACAAACAAACCAAAAAAAAAACGTTGGACTCAATCGAAGTTACTGTCAGTTTATCTGTAAAAACAAAAGGATTGTGTAGATAGTGGCTGTAAATACAGAGCAAATTGCCTTAGTTATCGAATACAACTAACATGTTCCCGTAAGAAGCTATCGTAAGATATTCTTTCCCTTTGTGTGTTGATACTTGCAGTCTAATCCACGAATCTCAATCATGTGATACATATTTCGAGCACTCTCTATAACTTTTCTGAGTTTCCAGGTTATATAGGGCCCATATTAAGAGGTTATCCTTTCACGTGGCCTCACATCTAGCGACAATCTTGTGACAGCTCTTGAAATTTCTTGTAATTCCTTGGCCTTTAGGAAATATCCAAGTTGGACAATATTTGTTGGCAACTGTTTCGTAAGAGCTCTCAATGGGTCGTATAGTATAGTTTGCAAACCATGATGGGAAGAGGGCGCCGGGTTTTAAACATGTGTCAAATCCTGTAAGTTCTCACGAGCAGCTACGGGCAAACAAAAGCTTTCGTACTAGGGGGTCTACTCGACGTCCTATCATAACTTGTTCTTTGACAAATGAGCTTCTAGGAAGTTTTTGCAACTTCTTCAAAGTTCTATTTAAAGTTTACACCATAGAGCAAAACAATGTGTACATATTTGTTTTCCTTTTAAGAATGGATCACTTTCGTAGACTTTTTGCACATTAAATTAAAAAACAAAAATAGAAACGTGGATTCAATCCTATTCACCGTCAGGTTTTCTTTGGGAAAAAGGATGGTGTATACAGTGGCTGTAAATACAAAGCAAATTGTCCACTGGTAATACAACTGTATTTCACTTTTAAATATTCTGTAGCATATTCCATTCCCTGGTGTGCTGTACATGTAAGAGTGGCTTTCATTCTACACCAAAACACGTAAATAATTTACAATCAAATAAATAAATTCATGTATATGAACCATATGACACATTTTCGATAACGATGTTCTCAATAACTTTCTGAATTCCTCGGATATGAAAAGCCCATATCTAAAGGTCATACTTTTTAGGCGGCCTCCCTCCTCCCAACGATTTCTAAAGATCTAAAGCGATTCCTTTTCGGGTTTAATATCGCGATCAATCGCCCGACGTGCGAAAAACTCACAATTTCTTACGAATTGTTAGTGCACACTGCGTGATTTTTCGCAATAATACGACATAAAACGGTTTGAGCGGGCTTTATAAACTGCATGCATGGTTGAGATACACATTTGGCACCTTTGCTTGCTTGATCGAGACAGAAAATGGAAGACTTGAGCTTTACACAGATTGATTCAATGAGGAGGCAGCGAGATGCTGCTACTGCTGCAATAATCTTATAACTGAGGCGTAGGCGCAGAAAAATTAGACAGTAAAAGCAGCTCCGAAGGTGGTCGGTCAAGCCATGGCTCTTGGGCCGCCAAGTTTTCGGCCCCTGTGAAAGTTTAATGATGAAACTTGCATCAGAGGACATTCTTGGGTATGTGGCATTTCAAAGAGTGTACCCTGTACAAATCAGGGAGTTGCTTGAGAGAGTTGGGCCAATCGGCATCCGAATAGAAACAACCGACTAAAGGCCTTTAATGCCACCAGCAGTGCGGTTAGCTCTAACTTTGAAGTATCTTGCGACTGGTAAGTTACTATTGACACACTTTTAAGTAGTAACACGAGTATCAGATTTTACTGAATCATACCAATGTGAAGGTTAGCGAGAAGGTTTCAATGGACGGAGAAAATATTGGTACATTGGGTGGATTGCAAACGCGTAGCCAGGATAGTGTCATGGGGTGAGGGTGGTGTCGGGGGGGGGGGAGGGTTGCGGCACGACATGAGGGAAAGTCCAACGATAGAGAGAAAAAACTGCTACTTTGGGGTTTTTTTTTTTTTTTGCATTGCAAGGTTGGGTCATGGGGGTTCAAACCCCAATCCCCCCCCCCCCCCGTGGCTACGCCACTGGTGGATTGTAAAACGGATAACAGTACTGGTAATTTTTATCTCCTGATCTAGAAGTTTTTGTATGGAGAGGAAGGGGTCTCTACAGTGGCTACGAGCCTATATCGAACAATAAGATGCCATCATATTTTGTTAAAGAGATTAATATACTTATAATGGTGTTCTTACCACGTTCTTAAACACAAAAGTGAACTTAAGCATGCCCATGTTCTCATGTAGAACTTTGAAAGGTGTTTGAGGCTCGAACACTTTCTGAAATAATTTCCGAGTTGACGGGTCGGTTGAACAGACAAAAAAATTAGTAAATATCTGTCACAGATATGGTGGGAGTGTCATTCTCCTTGTTTACATAATAGGTTTGTTTACCGGTAAGTGAGGTTACTTGAGAAGAAACCCCTCCAACTCAATACTACCCCTGCAAAACTTTGCCAGAATTTATCTGAGTCAAATTGCATTAATGACAAAGATACTAGCTTATAAAAACTACCACCGCTCCCCATCTACACCCCAAATCATGAAAACTATACCTTGTGCGCCAAAATGGTAATATCATTATGGTTACTTTTAAAAAAATACCACCTTCTGAAGAAAACACACTCAAAGGAAATCTCCTTAGTAGAATAAGGCGTTGTGTGGAGCTATAATTAAAAAACTGACAAATACGGGTTTCAAAATATTAAGTTTTCATTATTAACAATGCAAATCATCGACTTTGATCAATTTAAATATAAATTAGAATATACACAGCACTACTGTGGGGTAAAATATAACAGTAAATGAAACTTTCTCTTCCAGGTCAAACATATAAAAGTAAAATGGTGGACTTTCGGGTCAGCAACTACACCATCAGCCGAATCGTGCAAAAGACATGCAAGGCCTTATATGATTTTAATAGTAGAGGATTACATGAAGGTAATACTTAATAAAAGGGCTAAGTCTTCATTTTTACCAATTGTTATTTCCAAATTAACATATTGTACAAGAAGATGATTGCAAGAATGTAGAATAAAAGTGGTATTCCATGTTACTGACGATGTTCCAAGCTGAAAAGGGCTTCCTCCTTTTCTCAAATCCTCTTCCTCTTTTGTCTGCTGTGGTAGTTAGGAGTACAGGTCTGACTGACCCTTATACCAGTCTACTATGGCCCCTTCCATTTCCCTTGGAACTGATTCAAACTGTTTCTTTTGGAGGGGTGGTACTCAGCAGATGGTACCGTGATAATGAACATGTAGGCTATATGCTGTACGCAATGAGGCCACGCACCGAATTCCGGGGCTTTGTTTGCACTGATTGGGGCATGTTACGCGGGTTGCGACATCTCGATACATGGTTGCCACCTTCTAATGCTAACGATTTCCAGTGGTACACTGCATGACTCTAGTGCGCGCGATTCCTTGCGATATTTCACGACAGGAATGCGGAATCCGCGGAAATCTTGAGCTTGTTCAAAACTGTGCGACATTAATGCGACTTCCATCGAATTGAGACAACTTCCAAAATTCTCACGACTTTTCACAACCTACGGTTTCACACTTTTCTTTTCTCTCTTTCTTGTCGTGGACGTGTCATCACAAATCGTGAAGAATCGCAGCCATGTCGCAGGTCAAAAGTCCTGCAGTGGGCACCAGGGTTAAGTGAGACAGTGTCTGCTGGCAACTGTTCCCGAAAGCTATCAATTGTTCGTAGCTCGCAAGAAATGATCGTAACAGGTGGCATGGTAAAGACTTTCCGACTAAAAGGACTTTTGCTGTAGCAGGGGCGCAAGGAGTGGCAATAGCTTGCAAACGTTTGGTCGTGAGGCGCAAAAGGGTAATGCTTCGAACAGCAAATTTGCGTAAATTATGTGCAATATGGAAGACAAGTGAATGGCTTTAGTCTTCTGTCTGGACCCCATGTCCACAAACAGAAAAACAGAAAGATATGTAGCAAGATACAACTGATTCGCTACACAATGTCAAAAACAATGTTACTTAGAAAGAGCAAGCCAGTGTATGAACGATAAGAAATAAATCATTTTAAAAATAACTGATTCTGCTAATATACTTCATAGATTTGAATACTTCAGAAGTCACTACATTTTTCAAACCCTTAGAGACGAACAAATCTTTAAAAAAAGAAAAGAAAAAAGAGAAAAATTAGGGAATTTATTTAAACTTTGGTTAAGAGAGATTCAGTATAAAAGGGGTAATGTTAACTCTTTTAGAGTCATATTGACTCTTAACATTTTACCCATCTGCCCATCTGTCCGGATTCTTCTATATTAAGTAAAGGTTAACAACGATGGACTGTATGTAGGATAATGCATGGGTCCTTTGGTCCAGAATTGTTTAACTAGTACCTCAATAAAGATACAAGTTTAAGATAACGGTTTTTTATTAATGTAATGTTCCCCTTTTTCTATAATGTCAAAGTGTTTCCCATTTTCGTGACACTTCACAATAAGCCCGAGAGAGGTTCTTAGTGAACTTTTTATCACACAACTTGCAACCGTATTTTTTGCTTTTGTTATTTGTGAACTTTGGTGTAGTGGTAAGCTAATCAAATGAAATACAATATATGATGATGATATTCATGGCACCTGCAATTGAATCTTTGGCGTCTAGAAAAGGCTACTTTACACTTAAGTGTAATTTTGCGAAATTATATTTTTTATGTCTGTATACATCAACTAAAGAAAAAACATTTGTGACCAAATGCAAAGTATTTATGAGACAGTTTTCTGTGTAAAGGTAGAAAAATTTAGCAAATTAATATTACTAAACATATTAAAGAAGATATTGAAAATTTTCAAGACTTAGTGTAAATAGTCCGTTGGTTTATAAATTAACTATAGAGTTGAATCCGACTAAAATGTGTGGGTGGGTGGAAGCATGTCCATTTCCGTTACGAGTGATATTGTGTGAAAATCTTAAGTGGATGGGTGTATGTCCATTATATGTGCGTGGAAGTGGCCGTCCCCCTGTCTCAGACTGCCGCCAATGTAAGTCCAGAAAAACAAAAGCTATTCAGGTAAGATTAACCCAAAGCCAAAGAAGTTAGGAAAGGTCATAGGACGTTTTTATGTAACAATCGAATGCCTAAAGCAGATATCGCTGTGTGAAAATAATAAATTGTACTTCTCGATTCAAACCCGTTGTTAAATTTTCTTCCCAAACATGTGACTCTATGTTTAACGCACAAAGAGCAAACATTATCAGAGTAATTTTCCTCTGATTGTATAAACTCTCTTACTTTTCATTTCGTGGCAAATTTCCAAATAAAAGAACACGAGTCATGAACTTGAGTTGATGCTGAAATTTTAATGAGCAAGCTCAGTGCCATTTGCCCATATGCTAACAGAAGTCTGCTTAACCCATCTGGAAACACATTTCAGTTTATTTGGAGCGTATAAGTTGACCCGTTTCTATTACTTGAGTACCCCCTCTCGCCCATGTATTGAAATCTGCCCGCAAAGCGTGGAAAGGTTCCTACTTTATCTTCTTGAAGGAGGGAAAACATTTTGGCTATTTTCCTGTGAGTGTACAATGCCACACCCCTGGTTAACAAGGTGATTTTAAAGGATACCACCAATTCTCTTTGATAACTTCTGACATATTTTTTGGTTGCAAACATAGACTATCTGTTTGCAGTGTCCTCGGCCCCTTTGTTCGTGCAATTTTATGTACCGCAAAAACATTGTATCCCTTCCAGCTAAATTGTCATGATTATGGGTCCACTTATCAATTCTTCAGCGAATGTGTGTAAGCGACTTTAAGATAACTCGTGAACTTTTAGCACGCGAAAGAAAACATATGAACATTCATGATCAATGACACAACGAGATTCTATCTTTCATGTCTTAAAATACATATATACAACTTATTTTTGTTCATTTTGTTATAATGTAATATTCGCGATATTTCTAAATTGGTATTACCAAACTCCCTTCGATACAGGTTCCACTCACAATATTAATTTTTCTTTCATAAGGAACATCAATTTTTCTGGCGATCAAACATCGAACTTTTGAAGAATAACAGATGACTAACAGATAACTATGAGAAATCAATTTTTTACTTATGACAGCTTCAGTTCACACTAATAACATCGGTGACGTTATAGTATGTGACATAGTGCATCTAACAAGTGTTTTTAACTAATATTAGTGCATATACTACATGCGGCAGTAATGATTACAAGCTACGCTAAACAATTACAAACCTTATTAAGTTCTATTTTAATATCCTTCGATATTTTTTCAACCACATGGCATGATTATCAGGTTCGAATTCCCTTCACCACTATTTCCCTTGCTGTAAAACTTTTCGGTAATTCTAACCATGACCCCGGAGTAACAGGCAGGTATAAAAGACTTCATAACCCAAGCAGACGCAAAAACTGACATACTTGGATATTTCAGGATGCAGTGTCAATATTCGCTGACACGTCCCTCCAGCCGGCTCGACTCCAATATGAAAAATTCCCCCATTCTTGTATTATTCGCCTATAAAGTCCACAAGTCCCACCAAGTTGAAGGAGAGGTTTCATTGCTTTTCCATGACTTTGCGGACACGGCAAATTTTAAATCCACTTATGATATTTCCAGAATTTAAATTTATCCTTTTCAGCTAACGGCGCCACCCACAGCTCGTCTAAGGAATTTATTTAAAAAATACTTCTACCACCTCTACTGACTGGTTATTACGAATCCTGACTTCTGATTGGTCTAACACTGATCCGGTATTCTCCAACATACGGGCCTTTAAAATAATATGCAGTGACCACTAGCAATCATGGGCTTGCGTGTGCATTTTTGGTAGTCATGCATATTATGGCGGCACCTGCGCGGGCATGTTTGCACGCGCCCGCGTGCCTGAACTTCTGATTGGTTCTTTTTGCCGGATACCTTGTTAAGAAAGATAACGGACTCGGCTTTGCCTCGTCAATTGAGTTACAATTGAACAACATCTTTTCAGGATCAGAGGGAATCCCAGCAGGTACGACGACTGGACGAAGATCCTGGAATCTTAACCCTTTACCGTTGTGCTTCAATCGGGGCATATTTGCGCTCCTCGGGAGTGGGCGGAAAAGCGGACGTAGCACGCCCCGCATCAGCTTCCGTAGGTGATTGACCCCGTGACCTTAAACTATTGTCTCTCTCGTTGTTGTGTCCGAATTTTCGTGTACTCGCAGTATCGAGCTCCGCGTGAAACAGTAAAGATGGGTGACAGCCGCGCTCTCGGTATGGGTCCAAAAGGACCCAAACAACGGTTAAGGGTTAATCTGACATCAATTTAACCATAGTCTTTACAACAACCAACTAATTCCCTGAGCACAGAGTGTTAGATAGCTCGTTGAGAGTTTACACCTAAGGGCGATAGGGAGCAGTGTTTTAATCCTAATTAAAACAAGACCAAGAAAAAAAAAATCCGCACTGTGTCTTGTTAGAACGCTTTGCCTTTCATGCCACGTGTGTAGAAGACTGCATTGTTTTAACTAGAACTGCATATCAGATAACAGAATGGGAGGTAGGTTGGTTCCAGGGTCTTACCTGCATCTAATATTATATTTAATATTATGTGATATATGGTAATCATTCATTAATTAGAAAGTCTCCACAAAACCATGTCCTATTATAATAACGTTTTTTAATTCGTTCTCTCAAGCGATTTTTTGCAAAGCATCACCTCTTCTCTATCACATCGTATGTACTGCAGGGACTCGAGGAGTAACATCTCCCCGCTCACTGCAAGAACAGTCCAAATCAACCGACCAAAACAAATAATGCAAATTTCAATCGTCAGAATACAGTAGTACTTTATTCGGATTTGAAAAAAAGTTAACAGAAAATAACATCGAACTGAATGTAAACTTGAATCTTTCTGCGGAAACTCAATGTTACCAATATATTTTATAAATTTTGATCATTATGGTTAGCTTTATGTGTTACATACATTGCAAACATTTCAGAGTATAGACACACTAGAAAACTCATGATCACATTGCTTATCAGTATTAAATAGACTGACCTTTCCCCCCCCCCCCCATGCGGCCGCAATAAAGGAGGCGACAAGGGAGCCGACCATCCCCCCCCCCCCCCACGGTTGAGCCGATGGGTCACAATAAAGTGAAGGGGCCGGCCCTGCGGACGCATGAGACGTAGCTATTTGAAAAGGGGGCGCTATGTACATATATTTTTTTCCTTACTATTGAAAGCACGGGGAGGACTCAGTATGACGTCAAGTTCTATGGCTCGTGTTTGCGACGTGCCGTTGGGTTGGGTGTTGAATTTTGTGCCCGGTATTACTTTAATTTGAGGTAGCTCGTTCGCTTTGGCATGGTACTCTGCAGCGTTGCAAGACCTCCGAGTAGCGTTTCATGTTAGTGTCGTCATCGACAGATCGAGGTTAGGGTCACTCAGTACAGAGGATAACTGCTCTTCCAGTTGTTTGACTTCGATCTTTTCCAGCGGTAAAACCAACTGCAGTGCTTGCGCAATTTTTATCTCATCGCTCGGTGAGGAGGATGAGATATTGTAATCATTTTGTCCGTTGAGCTATAAATGGGAATGCCAGCTGAAATTGGCATTGTTGCCATGGTAATGTTTGGCGCCCCCAAGTTACTAGTCCAAGGATCTAACCTAAGGTGGGGTCCCCCAAGGTAACCAAAACTCCAATTCTGTGTGAGAGGTCAAAACGTGTCCGTGAGTGCGTGCGTGTGTGTGTGTGTCCAATTTTGTTTTCCTAAAAATCTTGTAAACTGCTGGGCCGATTTTCTTCAAACTTGGTAGGATGGTACCTTAGGTAGAACAATTGCATTTTAGTACACAACCGGAAATGAAGGTTGAAGGTTACAGGTCAAAGGTCAAATTTAGTGAAATCACCTTTTCTGCTATATTACCAAAACGAAACGTCCTCCTGACACGAAACTTCACACACAAATGATGATTGCGCCTAGACCTACCAAAATATGTGGTTGTCATAGCAACAGAGGTCAAAGGTCAAGTGGTAGAGTGGAACAAAAAAAAATTCAAAGGATAATTTGTTCGTAAAACAACATTTTTGTCCCTAAACCTCCTCCTAGTGGCTGGACCAATTATTTTCAAAATTGGTAGGTGAGTACCCCAGGGTGACAACTTATGTCTCCCAGACCCTCGGAAGTAAAGGTCAAAGGTCACATTTTGCAAAAGACCACTTTTTTTACTATTTTGTTCTAAAACTTCAAAAGAAAACTTTTCTTTTACATGAAACTTCACAAGTTTTATAGGGTAGCTTAGTTCTACCAAAATATGTAGTTTCCACGGCAACCAAGGTCAAAGGTCACGTGACAGGGGGTCAAATATTTTTTTGTATTTACTATAACTCTTAACGGAAGCATCCCACTAATCTGACAGTTTAAGTGTAATAGCCTAGTCATGACAAGTTGTAGCGATATGTGTGGTTGTCACGACAAATTAGTGCCCAACCTAGGGCCAGACTTGAAATCTGAAGTTGGTTAGTGTAGGCTAGGTCTGGGGCTTAGGTATGGCTAGACCTACGCTATTCATAGGCTTCAGTTATAAGCTGGAAAGATATGAAACTGTGGGTGACCAACATTTGAATAGGCGTAGGGCCTATCTTACATATTAGTGCCTTTAAAACTTGGTGGTTTTGAAGCATCGCCAAAGAAAGGTACGTGACAATTCCCTTGCCCACGGGCTTGGATTCGCCACAGGCCAGCACGCAGAAAAGGTTTGTGCGCCGGCCGGAAATCTTCTAACGCCAGTCGTTCAACATGGCGCACACGCACAGTTTCTTATTTGAGACGCACTTGATGTGCGTATCAGCTCGACACACATGAAGTTTGCCGTCGCGTCATAATGGAGAATACGCCCAGCTAGCGCGTGTGAATAATTCCAATTACGCACTTGTCTAAAGCGTCCCCTAATGCGTCTTACTTCTAGATCGTTGCGTTCATATCCATATCAGTTTAGTGAGCCATCCCTTCCGATCATGCTAACTTCTAACTTACAAAATTACTGATGAATCTGTGCTTTCCTGTGTCCGATACTTTTTACAGTTCTCTATCCAACTTGCGCACATGTTAGCGATGAGATATACAATTCCGTTGATTTCCCTCTTGTTTTCTTTTTCAGTCTATTCGGTGCCGGGCATCACTGACCTTCTTGCCAAATTGCTTGAGTACTGCCTTAGGGAGAAATTGTACAATTTGATAAATTTTAGTTCCTACCAACCCGTGTTTAAGATGCCAAAGCAGCAGGGGAATAGGGAGTAAGATCTTGGTGGCGCGCATGCTGCCCAATAACGTGCGCCGGGGCTAAGGTAATACATTGCGTCTGCGAGCGTACTCGGCCATATGGTCCCCTTTGTCTTTTAACCCACCTCTATATTTTAAAGATTGAATGCATTTCGCAAATTGAGATTGTAAGGGGTCGGGAACCGTAATGTCGCACTCTACTATCCCGAATATTTTTCCCGATTGGATGTGATGCAGGACTATTTGCCCCTTCATGTTAAATTTTCTTGACAAGGGTATGGGAATAAATCTTTTAAAATTTGCCTAATCTCGGGTGAGTTCCGTCGTTCGTGTCGCCATTCACACTCCCATATATCTACAATCTCAAATCCAAACGACTTGAGATGTTCAGTAAGAGATTGGGTTTCTTCGAACAGTTTGCTCAAAGGTTTATTCTTTTCGTGGTGCTTTTCCCTCGTTAAGCTAACAGGAATGACTGTGCCAATAACAACCCTGGAACTGAAATACGATGGGTTATGGTTTTTCCCCCCTCACCCCCACTCGCCCTAAAACCATCGACCGGTAATTGTCGATCGCCTACTCTAACCTCTTTCTCATTGAGGGCATGCCTAATTGTGATGCCCCGTTTCTTAGCTTCCCGTTCCAGCCACCCCACACCAGTCTTTTGTAGGTTGTGAGCAATCTGCCTTTGAAACAAGGGTGTTATTTATCATGGTTAAACGGGCATTTAGACTCAACAAGAGGTGGTATAAAAGGATATTTCAAAAGTGGCAGGACAACCCGAAAATCCCCACCAGATGCGACAGATGCGAGGAATTGAAAGGAAGAACAGAAGACTAATGCAGCCATGGTAAAAAAAAAAAAAATGAGCGTGGAACCCCCCGTTTTTTCTAAAAATTCTGTTTTCTCTAAAAAGAATTTTCTCTTAAAACAAAATCTTTTTTTTTTCCAAAAACAATTTTTTTCCCCTAAAAATAATTTTTTTTTCTTCTTAAAAACAATTTTAGGGGCTGAAGATTCTCTGCCGAACCAGAATGCAAAAATGCATTGACGGAGGTTTCGATGATAAATATATGTTCTATTCCAAATAATGCCACATTAATTGTAACCCCTGGTGACCCAAAATGACCTTCGACTCCACCAGGAACTAACTGGTTTTTTCTTTTCACCATAACACTACATTCAAAAAGCCAAATCAATCTAAATTTTATACGGTGACTTAAAGGATCCGAGTAGTCGCTAAACTTGAACTTA
Organism: Holothuria scabra; assembly: GCA_037179385.1. Classification (NCBI taxonomy): domain Eukaryota; kingdom Metazoa; phylum Echinodermata; class Holothuroidea; order Aspidochirotida; family Holothuriidae; genus Holothuria; species Holothuria scabra. The sequence goes on from CM074183.1 coordinate 47,165,937, forward strand.
AATTTTGGGCTCGCCGACTTCGCTACGTCACATCCGGTTGTGCTTCTTGCCTTATTGATCCGATCCGAAACCGATTGTGTCTAAGCATAGTACTTCCATGGTCTAAGTAGTACACGCAACTCACAACGGACGTACCTGTGTGGTATAATACTTATTCGCGTTACATGCATCAATGCGATATAAGCTAGTGGCAAGATCAGAGAAGGCCTAGGCTAGTATACAAATTAAGTAGTGATATTTATTTTCTGCTTGTTAGAAAAGTCGCAGGACAGCAAGCAACCTCATAATGGCCTCATATTTCTCAGTTAGGGCCACTATTTGCAATTTCTAACAACAGGCCACTTCCTTACAACATACAAGGTTAGCTTGGACCCTAGAGTTGTTCTACAGAAATTATCATCACTTAGCCAATCCTATAAGGCTATAGCTAATGATTTTGATGGTGGTTAATAAAAGCGAATCTTTTATGGGGAAGATATAAAAACTCATTGCTTACAAAACCAACCAGAAGAAGGGTTACCGGTGGTGGTTGCTCCAAGCATTTTCGCTGAAACTAGCTACAGAAACTTTGCGTGCAAAGCACCGGGCAGCCTCCGCTACTACTACGCGACTACTTACCGTCGTTGACAAGTTGACAAGACATTGAAAAATTTAAGAAATAGTACCATTATTCCATAGCTAAATTACTTTGCAAAAACCGTTTTAACTGAGAATGGAAAACGCATGAAGGGGAATATTTTCATTAGAACTCTCATTCGGGTGGTAAACATCTCGTTTGGCAATACGTAGTTAATTCGAAATTACGGCCACTATCCGTCTCCTTTGAGATATTCTGCAAACAAGGTGTTTAGAATGCGACCCCAGGTGACAGCAAGGTGACCATTGACCTCCACCAAAAACAACAGGGACTTTCAACTCACCATAACCCATTCACACTCTAATGATGAAACCCATCCAAGTTTTGTACCTTGAGTATATCCTATTCATAAATACTTGTATTGATTTCCTGCATCCTGATTGGCTGGAAACCATTCGAGACCAGTCTCGAATGGCATTCGAAACCAGTCTCGAATGGTTTTCAAGAAGTAAGGAGAATTGAATTGAATGTGATCACTATACTTAATGTGTACAATATTTTAAGCTCATGCTAGGTTGCCATGGCAACATGCCATACTTACCCCGTATAGTTTTGCACAGCACATGTAGGCCTACTGTAATGTCATACATACAGTAAGCCCCGGCCCGTACATGTTAGCAAGATAAACAGTAACACTGAGACACTGTACACTGCATCAAGTTGATACCCTAGTCTTCAGAGTTACCATTCCAAAGAATAATAACATGCAGTGATAAAGACATAGGTTACCCTAGCCTAGACTTGGGAATCATTGCTCCCCACAATTTCCACAAATGGGTTTTTTGAACACACTCACATTCTGTGTTATATAGGTCTAACAAGTTAGGCCCTAGGCTAGAACTGCATGCACTGAGCTGCGATGACTGGCACTGTTGTTAACGTGTTAATCCACTCCTATTTTATTTATTTTTTTTTTTTTTGGGGGGGGGGGGGGTCAAATCAGACGTGCCTATAACCACAGTATTGTTACGCCTACTAGAGTGTCTAAGGTTAGCGACAATATACACAGGCTTTGGAACAGTGACAGTGCTGGGGTTACTAATTCCGCTAAGACTGTCTAAACAGAGAAACGGCAGTAACGTTACTCGTTTGGCCCACAGGCTAGCAAAGTAATCGTCAAGTTCAGTAGCCTGAGTGGCAATTCCCTATAAGGAAGCCTGGTATAGTTTACCTGTAACATCAGTCTTTTAAGGCTAAAGCGCATTTTAAAATTGCTTCCATCTCTTACAAAGAATTTATATCACCGTGTCTGACCCATAACATCACCCAGGCTACGTCTGTTTGTCTTTCCCGCAGTACAGTAAGATCTGCTAACCGGTGTAACAGATTAGTCTCGCCGGTTGAGTGAAACAGGGCGGCGGCCTTGCTCTGCGACCCTTGCCTCCAGTAAGTTAGCCGGGCAAATTCATTCTATGACATTATATGTCTGTGGTAGTTTTACAGTACAAACTACTGTGATCGCGCGCCCGTCCACATGTTATAGGCTAGCTGGCTAGCTGTACTGTATACTATGTGTTACTGCAACATTGAAAGGTAATGGCTGCCGAAAAGAGAGAGAAGTTTGCAGAAGAGTTGAAAGCTTTATGGTTGTTCATGTTGACGGGGAAGTACCCACCTACATTTCAAAGTGACAGCCGTAAGAGACGCCTCCGGTTTATGAGGGAAAGATGTAAGATATATGGTATATCCCAGTTACATCCGCGCGTCGCCACTTGAGATCAGTACGGGATCAAACCAAGACCAACGCATTCATCAATAGTCGGAGTATGCACACTACACACCCGACAACTAGTACAATTGTGGCATAGTTTTTACAATTGCAAATCTCCAATAGATATCACGAATGATGGTCCCCAAATTGCGATTTCACTATTCAACATACCATCTTCTCTTTGCTATTCCTGGTCAAATGTCAGCATATTCCACGAGTAGAAAGCTGACGCTGTGAGTGAAGATATTTTGATGATTTATTTTTAATTTTTTTTTATTTCAATTTTTAATTAATTTTTTCACAAGTTTGATTTTCCTGCCCCCTCCCCTTCCGGACGGCCATGGTTGCGACTTTAGCCCGAATTCCAGCTCCACTGAATTGGTACAACTGTCTTTATGACTCGGGCCGAACTCCCGACTATATATAAATGATTTTCCAACTAACGCCGTTTGAGAAAAACCCGGCTTGTCACGTTGCTAGATGTTTTTACATGAATTTGTGGGCAGACTTACTTGCAGATTTGTTCACACTAAATTCGTATGAGTGAGCAAACAAGCTATGCCGATTTGTTTACCATTGCCCGAATTTCGGTTTCACAGCACTGCATGTTAAAAAATTTTAAGAGGATCGATTTGAAAAGTGCAAAACATCATCTCATTCATATGCTGCCCAAATACCTGTCGACCAAGTACGTTTCAGCTTTCTGGTGACTATTGGTGATTGTCATTTAGTAATATGGTGCGTCACAAGATAGATTTTGATTGATTTGTTCGTGCAAAACTTTGGGGACTGTATACATCCCCTCTCCCCTTGTAATCTGGCAATTAAAAATATCCCAGAACTTTTTTGCAACTTTTGCCCGAATATTGCGTCATTTCGGGCAGAGGTTTGCGAAAGAATATGAAGTGAGGCTAACGAAAAATTGTTTTTTCATAACCTGCCCGAATGTGTCGCGAATTCTGGTATTTTTTAGAGTTTTCATGAAAATTGTACCGTGACTATGCTTTTTTATTATTTTTTTCGGCCAAGTGTTTGAAGGAATTCGGGCGCGCCTAGGAGTTTTCTGTGTAAGTAGAAACAAACCAGGTTTTAAGACTCAAACGGCTGCCCGAATTTTTCCAGATCCCTGCCCGAATGTTAGGTCTTGAGAAAATTTGAGGGGCAGTCTCCCCCCTTCCCCCCCCCCCCGAGTTTATTATATTGTCATGCAAGCTAGAAGTAGCTATACCGATTTTACTCTGTGTACATAACAATGGATGGGGCTGAAACAATCCATGGCCAACGATTACCTTAAAGTTAGTCTAGAAATTAGAAGGAACGGGATCCATTGGCATACTTAGATTTTGTTATTTAGCCTAATCCTTGGAGGCTTACAGGCTAGTTCGGAAAAAAACTTTCTGCTCACTTGGGGTGTAAAAATAAACGGGTCTATGAGTACCTTGTAGCCTTCTTCACTTAACAGACTTCTAACAGGATATCCTGTGTGATCGAGCCACTATTAGGCCTCCTTTTAAGTGGCGTACGAAGGGGGACCATTGGGCCATGCCCCCTCACAGATGCCATTTTTTCTTTGTTCTTAAAAATAAGTAGTTAAACTTTAGTAACACAGATTTTACTTCAAAAGATAGCATATGTGGCACCAGGTTGCATACAAGGACACCCAATTTTTCAAAAATTTTCAAAGGAGAAGGATTGTCTCTGCAAGTACGTCCCTCAGTGATGCCAGTATTTTAATTCCTACAAATGGGCAAATTATGTCAAATTCCAATTTTTACTTAAAGAGGGTAGACTCTGTTTCCCACTGGTGGCATCGATAAAAATAAAGACTACATGTTTAGATTCTATTTACAAGCATGAATACGCTATTTTTAACCATCTGAAGGGTCTGATCTTTCGAAATTATTTTTACGCTCCGCGCCAAGCAATGATGGCGTTTCGCTCAGTCTTTTGGGCAAAACTAAATTTTTGGGTCAGATTACACCTTAACTCTCTGATCACTTTGCAGTTTGCGAACATATTTTGAAGGCAGGATTTTATTTGCAAACGACAAAAGAAGGCAGTGACTGGGTAGATTCTTCGTATAAGTCTGAAAAATGCTATCTCCGGCCATCTGAGGGGTCTGATTTTTCGAAATTTTCTCTACGCTCCGCGCCAACCAATGGTGGCGCTCCGCTTAGATAATCTTTATGACAAAATAACTTTTTGTGGCCAAGAAATACCTCAAATCCTATACCGATCAATGCTCTTTTATTTTGACTCCTAAAAGTGTGCAAATTTAAAAACAAGTTTTACTTCGTAAGGCAGCATAAATAGCATAAGAATGCATGTAAAGACACAAAAGTTTCAGTTTTATCCTCATGAACCACCACGATTCAACTTTTTACACTGTTCCTGTCAAAGACGAAAATCTCGCACCATTTCTCATGCACCAATATTGCACCAAATTTTTGCGTCAAAAAATTTCCGGACACCCCTCCCCTTAAGATCATACTGCATGCCCCCCCCCCCCCTTCAGAGAAATCCTGGGTACGCCACTGCGTTAGTACATACAAATAAACCAGATATTGTTGACCAAAATAATATACTAAGAGCTGTTTATTCCAAATTGCTCTATGTTATACTTTAAGATTAAAAATGCAGGAAATATTACATAATGACATGGTAATGTTGTTATACTTTTAAATTTTCATTTTTTATATGAAATACATACACATTGACTAGGGAAAATTTGGGGGAAATTTCATACCTTTGCCCCCCCCCCCCCTGGAAAAATTTCTAGATACGCCACTGGTTCAAACTAAGGCTTAGAGGAGGAGACTATCACCTTTGTGACGTATGTGCAATGCATTCACTCGGAATGATTATGTTTGAACCAAGATTGGCTGAAAATCCTCGGGAAAATGCCCTTTCTGTCTAATTCTAAGCTACGTCATACGACAGACCCCATCCCACTGCTGAGGATGAGAATCGCAATGATCACATCCTCTACGAGCACTTCGTCACCCCATTATTGTGATTATGAGCTAATTCCAAGCACCGAATCCAAACGTTACGGTACTAGAGACTTTGTCAGGTCATTGCGAAGGTTTTACATGGGAGTAATGAGTGTGAAGAAACTGTTACCAGTGGCTTAGCCAGGGTGGACTTGGGGGCTCCAGCCCCTTACTCGCCTTTCCCCTTCCAGTCCATCCCCCATCATTTGGAGATTTGGTCAAAAAATTATATTCATGCCGGCCGATGATTATATTCAATCCGGGCTATCCGGCTACCATGGCGAAGATACGCTTGCGTTAGATCAACTCTGAATGTCGGAATAAATTTAGGTAGGCCGTGGCACGTTTCCTATTTTCAGAAATCTCTTCACTTTTTAATACTCTGGTTTCTGGATAGATAATTTTCAGTACATTTGGAGTGGCTGAAACTGGCTTCGTTTGTTTGGATTACAGCCGTGCAAAAGCGTGCTTCTTGCCAGTTCATATACCATCTGCCTTGTTTCTATCTCCTGTAGGAATTGATCAGTACCTGGAAATGAGTAAATTTGTTCCAAAATAATACTTGGTGTGATGGGTAAAATATTCGGTTCAGAGAGGTTTGAAGAAATTTGCACTTTCGCGGCCAGCCATTGTGCAACAACCCCATGTGGGTTCAATGCAGTCCCAACAGTCGCGACGTTACCACTATTACCTCACATGACCTCACTTACCTCTTGGGTGGAGTGGACATACCCAGTGCAGTACGAGAAGGGTGCAGGGGCAGTTTGGCCCCAAATTTCTGCAAAATCTAAATTCTGACAGCAATTTGGGGAAAATTCGAACAAGAATTTAGAGAATATTATATCAGCCCTTTCATTTTCGAAATGAATTGCCCGTACTGTTGAAACATTGGAGAGCTGGTTTCATAAATAATGGGACATTTTCAATTTATACATTAATTCAACGGACAGCCATAAGGGTGTTCATGTGCACTGCCCAATGGTTTGCCATCTATGCTGCCATTGGGCGAAATACGAGCAACGGTTGTGAAAGTCGGGTAATTTCATTTTTAGATACCTTAATGATGATGAGTGGAAATGTCTTTCCATGAGACTGCTGGAAAATCCATTCAAAAATATCTTGTAATTTTGTGTTTTATCAAAAGTAAAACCATGTATATAGTCGAAAGTTCTGGCAGCAACACAATTTCATCAATATTTATTTCACTTAGTCAAGAGTCGCATTCGCGTAAAATTTATTAGCATGTTTTCAATTCCGTGAAATAGTTTTTCCACAAAAATATGCAGGACCATTTCATCCATTGGTAGGAGTACATTTCATCTGGTAATTTTCCGATCGAATAGCGACTGCTTGCCTCCCCTTATAAGCCTGGGCAATGTCATTTTCCACTGTCTTATGCGTCCCGATTTTTCAAAATTTCTCTCATGGCAAAGTTTCAGTTTAAAGTGAATATTTCTATCTGAAGGATCCTCACAGTAGCGACTGATTAGATCCCCAATTAGCGTAGGAAATGCAATTTTTGACTGCATCAGGTGTACGAGTTTTCAAATTTTCTGGACGATCCGCGCAAACTAATTATGCGCTCTGCTTACATTGTTTTTCAGACAGAATTACATTTTTCGGGCAAACATATCTTCGGGCCCCAGAATGAAATATTCCCATACGCCTATGGAAATAACTTACGCAGACTTGCGCTGGAACAGCTACTTGCAACAAACACCATGATTTCAGATTTGCAATCCTAGGATCCATACTCCACTTGAATGAATTGAGGTAATAGTATTTCAAAATGTCTTTCAATCTGAGGAAAATCACAAATATCTCGCACCACATTGAACACAATTAAACCTAGCAAATGCCACTTCCAGCCATCTGAGAGGTGTTAAAATCCAAAATTTTCTTTGTACGCTCCGCAGCAACCGATTGTGTCGCTGTGCTAGGTTAATTGCTTCCACACCAAGCGTGATTATAAGCTTACAAAATACACAGACTGACATTAAAGTCACCCTCCCGGCCAATAAAAGTGGTTGCCAAGGGCGCAACAATAATTGTAGCGCAGATAGCCCTCTTGTAGACCAGGCGGAGAAAGAGGGGTATCGTCCCCCGAAAGCGAAATTTATGACACCAGGTAGATTTGGTCAATTTTGGGTCGCTGATTCCGAAAATCGAGGGTGTACGGGCCATATCCGGGCTTTTCTGCGCCATTTTGACGTTAAAAGCTCAAAGGGGGGCCCTCTATTTATAAAAAATCTCGTTTTCTCCATATATTCACGGTCCAGTCATTAACTGATGTGAGATTTGGTTCTAATATTCTATAACTATAATGCCAACTGATAAATACGGGGAAATATTAGTATACATATTAAGATGCTAATTAGATAAGGTTAAAGGTCAAGTTAATATGTTAGCAGAGAACTTAGGCCGAGGGATTGAGTCATGGGGAATTACATCAAAATAGACCTACCTTACACTCTACAAACACAATAGATACTCATTTTAGAGCAGGAGGCAGGGTTGGCGCTATCTGACGACCCCCCTGCCTCCCCACGTGGGAACAATAGACCCCTTTTGAAGAATTTAATTGTATAAGTGTAATGCCGACAACTAGGGTTGTGTTGGTCATCGCACGATCGTGGTTAATATGCTAATAAGCATATTAATATGAATACTAATATTTCCCCGTATTTATCAGTTGACATTATATTTACAGAATATTAGAACCAAATCTCACATCAGGTAATGACTAGACCGTAAATATATGGAGAAAACGAGATTTTTTCTAAATAGAGGGCGCCCTTTGAACTTTTAACGTCAAAATGGCGCAGAAAAGCCCGAATATGGCCCGTATACCCTCGATTTTCGAAATCAGCGACCCAATATTGACCAAATCCACCTGGTGTCATAAATTTCGCTTTCGGGTGACGATACCCCTTTCTCCGCCTGGTCTCTTGTTGTCGGGGATAATTGTCAACATAGACAATAAAAAGAGTTCATAAAGATACCAATATAGCTTCCATAACATTTTTCAAAACCATTTCAACTTAAAATAAGACTGTTAGCATAGTGGTAATGGCTTAAAAGTTTTCATGATCAGTTTCCAATTTGCTTTTCTTCAAGTGACCATTTTCATGATAAATGGCTATTCCTGACACTGCGCGATAATCCCATGTAAATGCTTATTTCTGTACTTTCGTGGTCTCAAAAGCCAGAAAATTGCATCTAAAAAGCCAAGGTTTAGGCTACTTTTATTTATTACTAATTCGGTATCTAGAGAGCAATGCATACCTTTTGTCTTGGCTATTTGTTGCAATGTACTTAATTAATGGCTATTTCAGAGTGGTCACATGATAAAAAATTACGTTAATTAGTGGTCCTTCGTGTATACTTATCTTGATTTCCATATGCCAAAAATGGACACCTATGAGTGATTAATTTCCATAACTTTTTCTACCCGTAAAATTGTTTGCTATTTGGCTCTAGCACGTTTAATATTTATCTTCACAGAGGAAGCCCATTTTTACGTTTAAATCTTAAATCAAGACCTCACAATAAAACTAAATATGACCGCCTTCTTAAATAGAATGTGAAAGAGCGGGATCTAAACTTGTGCGTCGGCATGTAGGGGCAAGGGGTAACTTGCCCTCCCCTGGAAAAAAAAACCTCAAAAAAGGAAGAAAACATAAAGAAAAAGACGAAGAAAAATTACCATCAACATGTTTGGTCAGTTCACTCATCGTTTTCCATATTTATATGCGGTAAAAAGGAATAAGAAATGCAACTTCCAGCGATCTGAGAGCATTTTGGGTCAAAATTTTCTTGCTCTCCGTTCCAACTCATTGTGTCAGGGAGATTTCCACCCGTAAAGAATTTTGTCCCCCCCCCCCTCCCCGAATTTTCTTCTGTGGGGGCCCATGTATGGACATTTTAACATGTTTAATAAAAAAAACCTGCTGAGGAGAAATGGCAAAGTGTCTTCTACCAGGTGTGGAAAATCAAATGGAGAGTCTGAAAAGCTGTGGCTTCGCTGAGGCTCAGGGTTTTTACTCCTTCGAAGCGCCCCTTCAGACCATTTTCGCCCCCTCTGACCAAAATCACCAGCTCCGCCACTGCTCACAGTGGCTGTTTTGTGACAAACGTGCATCGACACAGTCTCTGTTTTGTGACGAACGTGCATCGCATCAAATCTGCGTGTCATTTATGGGCTCATCGTGCCACAAAACATAATATGAAGCATCATATTGCATATTCGGAAACCGTTTTTCACCCCCAAATAATCGAACTTTTCAGTTAGTCGGAGATTACTTTTTTTGCGAATCAGTGTCCCGAAACCCGTGGACGCCTGATTTTCAGTTGCATCGTAAAAATTTTTTGGAACACGACTGATCCTCCCCCTCCCCAGGCGAAAATCGAATGTGACGAAAACACTACAAAATAACTTTATAGGTAGTATTTCTTCTTAAAGATGACACATTCACGGATACCGTGACCCCTGGAGTTGGACTCCCTCACTCCCTCTTTCAACAGCTACAGTAAGGACCCGGAAGTTTAAACGTAGGTTGTTCCCATCCCCTCACCTTTACACTAATTTGGAAGTTTATTCTAGATTTGTCTCATCAAACGGCCACCCTTTGCCAATGAAGAGGGGTCGTTGAAAAAGTTCGTTTTACTTTGAGAAAAAACTATCCCTGTGATACGCCGATACAAAACTAGTCTAAGACACACACATTTCTTTCGTCTTCGTGTTCAAATCTATGATGCTTTTCTTCATTCCCAACAGCCGATAAGCAACTAATTACATGTACTCAAGTTGAAAAAAGTATAGTAGTGTGTTAGATCGGTCTTTTAACGACACACCAACACGAATATGTTTTACAGTGCCAGGGAGTCAACTTGGTTACAAGTTCAAATTTTAAATTTATTTCCCAGCACTATAGGTTCAAGTTCAATTTTGGTTTCCATTTAGTCGCCTCTTACGACAGGCGGAAAATGCCGTGGGCATATCTTACAACTGCCAGCCCACAGGTGTGAAAACATGTATGGTGCAATGTTATAATTAATTTATGATTCTTGTACATTTCAATGGGAGTTCTACCCTCATGCATTGAGCGAACCAAACTTAACATGCCTAACGTGCGACCCAATCGGAAAGCCAACGTTACAAAATTTGCTTCAAAGGAAGGGTTTAATGTCATGCAAAGTTTACTGTTGGAGATATACTTTTTCTAAGCATTCTGGTGATATTTGCATTAAAAGCTGATGTGTGGTTCTCAAAATATGACCAAGTAAACTTATCATATTATCAACAAAGAGTGAACTTGAAGCAAGCACGTCTTCTATCTGTATCTTGTTTATCTTTAAACTTTAAGGCCATACTTTCTCCTGAACCTTCTTTTCTCTAAACTTTATAAACATATTTTCACCTCAACAATCATTTTCTTTCAAAATGTGATTGCATAATTAAGTGACATGAGAATTTCAAAGGGTTTCATTACACACAGGGAGGTCGTGTTCCTATTATCTTCATCTCTGCTGCCGTGCTAAGCTCACTTTGACTTTGGGAAACAAATCTGGTAAATTCATTGGTTATATTTGGAGAAATTTAAGTCAAATTTGGAATGAAAATTTCATCACACTGTCTACATTTGGTTACTTATTTTCCAATGAAAATTGAACTCTTTCTTAAACTAACCCTTTAACATAGTTTCATGCAAGTGCTGTGTTCCAAACATCTGGTATTTACATCCTAAACGTAGTGCTGACCTTGACGGTAATAAATTTTTGCAACAGTCTGACTGTATAAACCTTGAATGTCATATTGTCATAGCGATCTCATTCTCACTCTGTCCGATACACTCATTCTCTTTGCTTTACTTCTATCGCGTTTCGTCGCGGCGAGTATTGGATTTCTCCTTTCTCCTGTAGCATGTCATTTCCTTCGAAATTTATGTCTGCCGTGTAGACTATCAATTACCGGGGTGACCTCCCCGGTCGGACGTATCACTACGGTAGTACTCTAACCGGGCGGTTATTCCACTACGGGGTGGCTTCGCCGCTCGGCGAGACTACTCAGGAGGCGATCCTGCTCTGTTACACCGGACCACACACAGTGCTAGCTGCACAGTCACTCATGCACTCTTACTGCATATATAGTATGTAACGTTAGCTCTTCGCACAACTGTAAACACAGATAACGAGAAGTTAGTAACTTTCCTTGACTTTTCGCTCAACCTCATTTCCAAAACGATGCGATACTGTGGTCAGTGTTTTTCTGTTAATAACTTTTGCTTGCAAAATAGCCGATATAGTTCTCTAAAATGAAGCAAATTAAAGATGTTACTGAGCGTATCGGTCGCGACATGCAGTTCAGAATGTTCGTCTTGCTAGAATCAATTCAAGTTCAAGATATCGATACGTCACAATGGGGGAAAAAACTGAGGAGAATTACAACTGGATCTCTAAAATTTGACCAATTTTTTTTAATTTCTCATGTTTCATGTTTCATTTTTCCGAAGCCGTCATCACAGAGGCAGCGGACCTCGGCTATCGCCTCGGTCCGCTCAGCCTCTATGATGACGTAATCGTCGGTCTTAAATCACATCTAAGACCGGGCACCCTCGCATTTATCCCCTAATTAAGTTTTTCAGAGTTTGACCTCTAATTATGAAACCCATCCAAGTTTTGTACCTTGAGTTATATCCTATTAAGGTTTTCAGAGTTTGACCTCCGATGACCCCAAATGACCTTTGAATCAATAGGTGACTTTGTCCAATCATAATGCATCAACATACCAAGTTTGAAATCAATCGAGGCTTCCTCTTTTTAAATATTGTGTATACAAAATTTTCGAGGTTTGACCCCCTGTGACACCAAATAACCTTTGAGCTTCACAAAAATTAATAGGGTTCTTCAAGTTCAAGTTCAAGTTCAAGAAATTTATATGGCGCATTATTTAAAATAATTATTCTAATGCGCCTTACAAGACACAGTGGAGAACAAAAGACAAAGTTGGACTATCAGATACCATCAAAGGCACAGCTAAATAGGTGGGTTTTTAATAAGGACTGAAAATGTTCCAGAGAGCGTGCTGTCTTAACTGAAAGGGGCAGATCATTCCATAACTTAGGGCCTTGGACAGCTAGTGCGCGCTCACCAAATATGGATCTATATCTAGGAACAACCAGATTGAGAGTGGTCTCAGATCTAAGTTCATATTTTGTTTTCTTAAATGAGAACATGTTGGAAAGGTAGAGTGGTGCCATATTGTGTAGGGATTTGTAAACAAGAAGCAAGATCTTGAATCGATTCCTGTAAAACACTGGGAGCCAATGCAAGTCCTTCAGCAAGGCTAAGGATGGGAATAACCTGTTCTTGTTAGCAACTACAATCTTGGACAAAACTGTTGGGACACTTTGCCATAATATTCTGGAATTTCAGTTCAAAGGCTTACATGATTCCCCCTCCCACGCTCCCCCTTTCAATGTTGTGCTAAAAGAATGACTATGCCGTGAATAGGCTCACTGTGGTCAACATTGGGAAGGGGAGCGGGGGTGTCCCAAAGAGTTTTGTCCAAGATTGTCTGAGCTCCACGCGTATAATTTACGAGAACAAATTCAATAGATAATGGTTAATTTTACGGGCCGACTTTTTCGGAAAAGTTTTTTCGGAGGCTTTTAGGTTTGAGGATTTTAGCGCAATGAAAGTAGCATGAAGAGTTGTTTAATGTGTTGTTTGATTCATTTGTTTACATTTATTTAGAGTCGGGGCGATAATAAAGATCGAAAACACTGTTGCAGGTATTCGCAGGGAATTTGCAGCTCGTAAGCCATGGGCGGAGGTACCGGCAGAACCCCTAGCAATTCCACCTCGAAAACCAGATGCAAACTCAATTAAAAAACATGTTTAAACTTGGAGGAGGCATTTTTAGAGCCAATGATTTAACATTTGAAATACGGAAGAAGACTTTTGAATATTTTTCAGACCCGGGTAATCGCCAGGATACGTTCGATACCGATACATACTATATATATACATATAGCCAAAACAATTTCTTCCATGGATAGAAAAGTCTGACTCCTATTGCAAACTGGTGATAAGGAGACGGAATATTAACTAAAAGAGCGCCACGATCTACCATGAAATGTTAAAAACACATCTGAGAGCCAAGCTTTTAATTATAACGATGGTAGATCGTTAGTTAAGGCTGGTATTTGTCATATTTTGGAGCAAATTACGCCCCTGTGACACCATTTTTCACGTTACATGAAACTGGTTACGCATGCCTTTTTCCCTCTTTAAACCGAAGCAATTTTATAACGTTTGGCTTCTTAATTTGCTTTCAAAATAAATGGTAGACCGTTTGATTAAACTTATCTTTCACTGTCGGTCTCGTCGAGTTGGCATGTACGGCATATTTTTCTTTGAGAGAACACGGTAATTACTTTTAAATGAAGTAATAGGCAGGATACAACATTGCCTCTGTTCTCCACAATGCACTTATCAGGTAACACGTCACTGTTTTGAACAAATTTAAATACATAAACACGGACATCTTTTCAATATTCTTTTTTCATTTTTACCTGCTAAGACAGTGTAAACCAAAAACAGGTCACTGTTGAGAACAGCCACCTGAACGATCGGGCGCTTGAACTTATTCCCTTTTGCAAATCAACCCATCAAGACAAAGTGACACTTTCTACTGTGTGACGCGAGTAGTTCTAACTTCTCGAAATTCTCAGACAATCTTGGACAAAACTGTTGGGACACTTTGCCATAATATTCTGGAATTTCAGTTCAAAGGCTTACATGATTCCCCCTCCCACGCTCCCCCTTTCAATGTTGTGCTAAAAGAATGACTCTGCCGTGAATAGGCTCACTGTGGTCAACATTGGGAAGGGGAGCGGGGGTGTCCCAAAGAGTTTTGTCCAAGATTGTAGTCTGGCAGCGTAATTTTGCACACGCTGTATCTTGTACAGCATACATTTCGGAATACCAGTTAGCAAAATATTGCAATAGTCGATACAGCTATGAACCAGTGCATTCACAAGAGCAATGATAGCGGTCTTGCTTAGGAATTTAGCACACTGTCTAATGTTATACAGATGGTAAAAAGCAGTTTTACACTTACTATTGACATGATCAGACATAGAAAGACCATGATCTAACCAAGCTCCTAAGTACTTCACAGACGACGAGACTTTAACAGGGGTGTTACCAACAATAATATTTTCAATGTTAAGTTTGGACAACTGTTGGTTGGAACCAAATATAATTACTTCCGTTTTACTGTCATTCATTCTTAGTTTATTGAAAGTCATCCAGTTCTTGACATCTTTCAGACACATTTCAAGCTTTGCGATCGAATCACTTACGTCAGTGGGGTCACCTGCATTCATACTAAGGTATATGCTATGATCATCTGCATATACATGTATACTTGGTGAATGAGCAGCAACAACGTCAAACAGAGAACTGGCATACCATGGGTTCTTTCACTCAGTACGGGGCATCTGTGTGCCAAGTTTGAGAAATGTCAGATCCTCCCTTCTTAAGATATCGTGTAAACAAGCAAAGTATCACAAACACGAGGTGAACATCGTGAGTCCATGGAAGGATCTATTCGATACTTGAACTAATTTTCGTTCAAATGGTATAATAGGCACTAGTTTACTACAAAGGCAAAGGCAAAGAGGTTAAAAGGCAAGAGCAGTCGCCCCAAAATTACTTTAAGCAACAGCCAAATCTATTTTTCATTTTTTTTATTCACTCTCAAAGTACTTTTCAAAATATTTTAGAACTTCAAAATTGCATTTTCAGTGTAAACCAAGCACTTACTCCTAGTAAATTTCACATTTGTAATAAAAATTTTTGTCCCATGACTGTCAGTAGCCAATCAAGAAACAATACAGTCTACTACACTACTCTAAGTTGGGGGACTGCTCTTGCCCTTTAACTTAAGTCACTCCCTTAAAAAGTTTAAGGCATGAAGTCTTTCGATTAAAATGTTAATTCTCTCCACGAATAGGAAAATTCATTTTTGCACGAGAGACTGCAGGGATCACTCTTTTCTAAGGTCTGTCTCTGTAGGCACCCCATCAAGAGTGAAACTTTACTCTTTTGGAGTAAATTTCACTGTTTTGGGAGAGAATTTCCACCCATTTGGAGTGGACGTTGGACATTTACTCTTCAGACGAGTGAAACTTCACTCTCATTATTTTTAGTGTGATCTTAAATTCTTAACATAGAATTTACAATGAAAGCATCTTTATAACATTAAAAAAGAGAGAGGAACAGCTCCAAACTTTTTCATGGGAATTTACTGTAAACACAAATTATTCAAGTAGTGCATGAACTGACTAATCATATGATTCACCAATATTAACCAATATTTGACTAAAATTTGACACAGTTTCTAAAAAATATCAAGCCTCCCTGAGTAAGCTTTGATTGATAATCTTTAGTCCATTTCTACAAAATTAGTCAGATATCGTTGTAAGTCAATTCAGACACTATTTGACAAACTTGTATTTTCAAATATAGTTTGTTTATTCGATCAAATCTCATTGTTTTTTTTCCCTTTATTTTGGCACTAGTCTTGGTAAAGATAGTGTTACATGTCAGCAAAATGCCCTCAATTTACTCCGCAGTAGGGGAGTTAACGTTTCGAAGAAAAATCCGTTGGAATTATGCCAAGATCTTTTAAAGTTTCCAAAGCAACTTGTTGCTTTTTCCAAAATAAAGATGTGGATTGTTGCACAATATTGACATTCTTTTGCTAACGCTATATAAATTGTCTCTTAATTACTTATTAGTTAGTTTGGGGTTCGGTAATTGATACTGATGATTTTTTTCAAGGCCACAAATTAGGCTTCCAAAATACCCCCCCCCCCCCCCCGGACAAAATAATGTTGCAATTGTACTTGAAATCAAGATTGCAAAGCAAAAGATAACGTTAGCCATGTAGGGCATTTAGCTTCCACGACATGGCAAGATTTGCATATTGATGTCATGTTAATAAATGATTAGTGCAAATCAGAAATTACCTTGCTAAATCGTCTATTTTTAAGAGATTTTAATGGGAATTGAGTCTATTTTCTTGGTTTTTAATGCTTTTTACATTAGAGGCCCAATCTTTTTATTTTCAAGTTACACAACTTCAAAGTTTACAATCTAAGTAGTGTAGGTAGTGTAGTAATCTATAATCTAATGTTAAAGAGTAAAATTCACTCTTTAATGATTGCCCACAGTGACCTGGTGACCACTCTTTAATCGAAAAGAAATCAATTGAAATTCTACAACTCTTCTCGGGGTATTGTTAACTCTAAAGTGAAAATGTCACTCGATTGAGAGTACGGTAAATGTCGATAGAAACAGAGAGTGAAATGAACTCTACATGCAAAAATTGAAGGATTTTTAGTCATTTTACATTTAAAGAGTTTAAAA
Source organism: Holothuria scabra (assembly GCA_037179385.1). Lineage (NCBI taxonomy): Eukaryota > Metazoa > Echinodermata > Holothuroidea > Aspidochirotida > Holothuriidae > Holothuria > Holothuria scabra. The sequence goes on from CM074183.1 coordinate 47,182,717, forward strand.
ATCATTGGTGAGAGAGATATCATTCCAAATGTTATGAATAGATTGAGTCTTGGCAAAATAGGATATTTAAACTTGTCAAAGATAAACTTTTTTTCTCTTTCCCTCTAACATTCATTTGTGGTTATGTTGGATCTATTTGTACAGGATAAGCATCTAGCGGCAGTTTCTGGTGCATACACCATGGATGTCGCTAAACAGCACACTCACTTTACCATCCTTAGGACTGAAATAGGAAATGCAGTCACCACTGGAAACTTGAAGTAGTGTTGAAGACTTTCCTGTTTTATGATTGGGTCTTTTGAGTCATGTGACATTTTTTTCCCTGAAAAGTGTAATTTACTAGTAGTTAATGTCTGGTTTATCTTCATTATCTTCATTATACAATCTTAAAGTCCTAAAATATTATGAAGATATACTTTAAATACACTTCAAATAAAATTTGAAGGGAAATAAAAAGAATATTTAGCTTCCTTTTTGAGGCGACTGCTCATGCCTTCTAAATTTCCAAGATACAGGGGAAGTCTTTTATTTTTGCTTTGTCCCAAATGTTATCTTAAGCCTTGCTTGGTCCAAACGGTCAGGAGACATCTTAGATTGTGTGTCAATTTGTCTTTCATGTCCCCTACATTTCGTCGGTGATATGTTTACATACTTCTTCTTGTGATGTTTTGGGGGCTTGAAAGCGATGCGAAGTGGAATTGAAAATCTAGACTTTTTCAACTTGGTCTTTTTCACTTTAACGGTGTCTCCAGTTTGATTGCAACCAGCTACCTTTGAATCACAGTTTGATTCTTTAGCCTTGTGGCGACCTTCAACTATTCCCATGTCATTAAAGTTTTTATCATGAAGAGCTTTTGATACCATGAAATTACCAGATTCCTTGCTAGTGGTTGACTGTGTTACTTCCTGCATGAGAAAAAAATATTACGAAAATACAATCAAAATAGTTGTTTTGACAGTAGTAAAAGCTTAAACTAGAGAAATTGCAATTTTAGAAGGTAATTTTTCAGAAAAATAATAAAAATAATAATAAAAATACCCACTAATAAAATTATATTTGCATTTCCCTTTGAGAGCTAAAACTGAAATATGGTTCTTGTTTTAGTAACTCACTGAAAAGGGAAGGGCTTTATCAATCCTATAAAATACTTTCATTAAATATACGGCATTATGTTGCAGAATAATGCCGTCACTCGTAGATATTACATAATAAGTACCTTCTCACTGATCTCCAAAGCTTGCTGACTTTTTCGGCTGAAAAGCGTGTTCCGAGTACAGTTAAAGATGTATTTCCGGCGCTGAATGTAGTCGCGGAAACAATTTTGGCTACAAAGTTTATAACATCCAGCCACGTGATAGTATTCCAAAGCATCCAACGCGCCACAGGCGGAGCAATAATCTAAGGAAGAAGTGGAAGTATTTCAGTGCTTGTAAAAAGAGGCCCCTTTTTTTACTTTGCTCGCCGCAAAGCACATGTGTTATCGTATGGGCACCGTGAATATGAACCCCTCATGCCAGTTTTCATTTGTAAAGCCACCAAATTTCGTGGCCCCTTTGTATTAACTCATAGTGGCGCTTCGCGTAAGTTGTCTGACCGTTACTCAGCCCTCCCAAAAAGTTTTAAATCACATTGCTGCGCATGTGTTCGACAATTTCCATGGATCATCCCTTCTTACTCTATACGAAAAGAAAGGCGCGGCGCGTGATTAAGTGATTATAAATATTCTCCGCCATTTCTAAATTCCGTGTATTACCAATAACGTTTTCATTTCTTTGGTTTACCTGTAAAACGAATAGCTATAATGCACTACATTATAGTTTACATAGGCGGGATTACGGGGGGACTTTGCCCCCCCCCCCCACTTTTTCCAGAACTTAGTTTTTTACGTCGTCTTAGTCTGGTTGCTTTTGCTACGAAAATACAAACTGGAACTGACAGAGTTGCGCGAGTGATACTTAATCAAGTTGTATAAAGTTTGAGCAGGTCATATGCTGCATTGAAAACTACATGAAAACAATATTCTTCCAATAAATGTGTCAACGCTGTTTTCTTTTCGACAAGCTTCGCGTGCACCCGTTTTAAATATGTCAGGATTCAGGATTACTTCTTGCAGAACACCTCTTCCATTGTCACTGAAACTCATCACCAGTGCCCGAGTCGTACAAAGCTGAAGGTCTACCGTAACTAGTGAAAGGGGGAGGCAGGGAGGCGGTCGTCTTCTGGTCCCCTTCTCTGACCAAGTGCCCTCAAGCTTTCTGAAAGGACGACCTCATTTGACCCTCATAATCATATGGAGCTCCACTCTTATTTGGCTGAAATGAAAAGGGACCCACCCTTTCTCTAACTTCCATTAATTTCTCTATTGAGGTGTCTCAAAAGTCCATTTTTCTGCGTGTTCTGTGCGTCCCATCACATAATAAGGACTCTATAAAAAAAAATCTCATGAAAAGGACTCTATAGGAAACCAACGGTACGTTTTTGCTAAGCAGAAATATCCCCAGGGGTCACTCTTACTCAGCTGTAGTGAAAAGGGACCACTCTTTGTCTTATTTTATTCCAATTTCTTTATTGAGATAAAGTATAAACTTATTTCTTCGGCGCGCTCGGCGCGCCCCTTTACTTGGGTGTCCATTCGTCCGGATTTTGAGCACCCTGTTCTCCGTTCGGGCTCACACGGCGCCGGACGTTAAATTCCTCTGTTTTGAAAATTCTAAAGTAAAACTTCTTACACCCATTTTCACGACTGTAATCATGTAGCTAAGAACACCGGGAAGGGGGGTTTCTGCCCATCTGGGGGTTTTTAAAGGCCAAAAAATTTCTGGCACTCTACGCGCCAACTCATGGTGGCGCTCCGCTTATATAGTAGCGAGGATTGTCCTCCCTTTCTGCCATGAAGGAATGGACACCCAACCCTTTACAGGTAATGGCTCAGTGAAAGTCACCTGAAAAAGAATATCAATGAAACCATAGCATGTTTGTGCTTCAGTAAGAATGCCTTTAGGGGCCACCGTTATTCAGCTAAGGTTAAAAGTGGCCCATCCTTTCTCCAATTTTCATTCAGTTTCATTACTAAGAAGTCTGAAACGTTAAGTTTTTCGGTCCGCTTCGCGGGCCCCATCATATACAAGGGCTGAATTCACACCACATGAAGATCCCCCTTGCTTTCTGAAAAGGACGGCGATTCGGCCATAACCTTGCTTAATCGGGCGGAATTAGGTGCCTCAAGGCCAGGTCACACTACAGCGATATCAGATCGGATTTCGTTCCGATCTTTGTCAGTTTTACGTAAAACCTCCTCCATTTTGGTCAATTAGACACAAAAATTAGTACCGGTATATGAATTGTGTCACAGGATTACAAAAATCTAAGTTATTCCGGTACCAATAGAGGCTTTTTCACATGACGTCATAATACTCTCCGACGGCCATGTTGGAGTACATGTAACTATATAGTGTAATTACTGGACGCGCCTGCACGTTGAATGTGTACACACCGTGCAAACCACAATGCACTCTGTGCAGTGCGCTCGGCACAAAGCCTCGTGTATGTGGCATGAATGTCCTCCAGCATGGCCTAATTGCATAGCCTTTATTATTCCGTGACGTGACATCCGAAGACAGCTTTTGCCTGATACGCGTTTTCCGAACAGTTAGTTGTAAAATGTAATGGCACGAAAAAGTAGTTTTTATTGCATTTATGTGGCCCTCTCATACCGGTCATATATTTACACAGTATGGCAATATTTTGGTTCTTTCCGACAATGGATGGGGGAGATGTTAACTAAACCCCAGACAAACCGTACAAATATCAGATCCAATATCGCTGAATTGAGACCTGGGCTTAAGTTGTGCAAGAATTTTGTCCTGGGATTAGGGTTCTGAGTGGAGTCGGGCAAGAGATCAACCTCCCCTTGAGAGAAAGAATTCCGTGTGCTTATACTGAAAAGTGTAGTTAAATTTAAAAAGTTCTCAAAGGAATCCCCCAGACATGCGATCAATATCTGAAGTCGGCCACCCCAAACAGAAAACCTGACCAGTGTTTTCAGGGAGGGGCCGGTGTGATGTGTGAAAAATATATAGCGGCAATGGCAGCTAAATCATTTTTTGAGGGGCGAAAACTGATTTTGACGCTCCCTAGAACCCCCCCCCCCCCTTTGCTTGGTAGCTTGTTTAACGTTATTAGTGTATGCTATTACCTATCCAAGAGGTTTCTCTTCCAAGGACGACCGTCTTTATACCTTTTCCAGAATCCACTTCGTGACCTAGGTCTGCGTAAGGGCGGTTTGATATCGTATTGTTCTGATGAAAAGATTTTTCATGACTCTCTAGCATATTAGGTGATGACGATGTGACGGCAGCCCTCTTCAATTTCGGTTTCTGTAACAAATTTGATGTCACAATAAAATAAAACATGTTTTTTTTAATTGAAAAGACTGAAATATCAATGAAATGTCAAATTGGAAATCTCTTCATTGCAGTAAGACACTGTCACTCTGTCAGACAGATACGACCTTAACTAACTGTTCAGTTTCTAACTTAATTGGCATTTTTGAAGTTGTGGCTCTCTGGATCAGGGTGATTGTGTACATAGATCACTGCATTTTTATCAGAAAATTTGAACTAACACGAACATTTAGCACTTCAGGAGAAAACCTCTTCCGGGAAAAAACGGTTTTTCACCCAATCGGGGGAGGATCTTGCTATGGGTAGCGCCGTTTTCAAATTTATCCATTGTGCTTTGCGATCCAACAGCGCAAATTCAATGGAGACGAACGTTCAAAGCACTTGGAAATTTTCATCGATCTTAAGAAAGAGAAACTGTTGCACATTTAGAAACTTTGTTGTATGGAGAACAAAAATGCCGGATCATGTTTAATAGTTTTCTACGCAAATTTTGAGATATCAAGGTTCGGTTCATGTTTTTGCTATTCTCTGGCATTATGCCACCGGAATAGGCTGAGCCGCTTCACGATTGCCCCTTAAATTCCCCTTCCCAATAAAGTCCAGCACATATGAAACACAATTTTCAAATCTCAAAATGTAAATGTAGGCTTTTTCATTTTACAACCAACTATTTGGATTTGGATTTGGATCTGATTCCTATTGGTTTTTAGTGATTTTCTTTTATCAAAATCATCTTCTTTTTTGTTCGGAAAGAGCCGAAAACCTGACAATCAGTGTAAACATATGATTTGCGTCAGAGGTCAAAAAATGAAATGGTGATTGATGTTTCCGTGGCATCTTACGGATAAATATATTTTATCCCGCTAGTCTTATCAAAGCTGTTTGTCTATTTTATTAAACAAGTAAAAATAACTCACATTTGCAACTTTACAGGGTTAGTCTTCTTTTATCACACAGGTTGTAATTCTCCTACAAAATTAATTTCAAGCCTCCCGCGCAACTCTCTTCACCACAGTCCAATTTTTGCTGACACAAAACCTGATTATCTACGTCGCGGTGCCATCCTAGTGAGCGTACAAAGCCCTACAGTGTAATTACAACAAGTTTCTCTGCATGTTGGGTAATTCGAAATACTTCCTCGGCATTTTTTAAATCTGACGTGCTTTCAAGAAGCTGGAAATTTGACATACTTTGAAAAAAATGTGTATCGAATGATGAGAATCTGTATTCAATGCTGGCTGGCAGAGAAGTAGCTTGAATAGGCTAAACGTTATTTGGTAGGTACTTTTTTTAGGTATAGAGTGAGAGTACATCGTAAATATCGATCCTTACCGATCGAAATGCACATGGTTGTAACACGTCATTAATCGACATCTTTCTACCGTTGCAGCAGTTATGTGATGTCTTCGCAATGACCAGGGGTTTCCATTCTGCCAAAAAACACGTATTTTCGTGAAAATGAGAATTTTTGACTTTATTGTAAGCTTCGTTGTTCATTCAGACATGTTTCCCCTGTACTATTGAAACCTGGTAGAACATATTTCAGAGTTATACGGCTTTTAAAAACCTCTCTGTTCTCGCTTACTGGATTGCAAATGAGAGGTTGATCCCACTGAACACACAGTCGTACAGTCTAAGTATCTAGTCATAAATTTAATTCAACAGGTGCACAGGTATTGTGATCTTTTGTCTACTTTTCCCCTTCCAGTTGAAATGTTCATTAAACTCGAACTTGACAACATTTACATCAACAGAGGTGTAAATTTTCCATAGAATATCAAATTTGTTGATAAAATTGCTGCTTAATACAGTCAGCCAGTCAGTTCTGTGGAATCATCTTGGCATGCAGATATAATTTTTTTTTGCTTTTTGTTATTACAACCATGAAAAGCATTTGGCATTACTTTACTGTAAAACAGAAACCTTGAAAATGCTAAATGCCGTCTATCTTTAAAGGGGAAATGCAATCACTCTTACTTTGAGTAGTGTAGTAAACTTGCCTGTTTGATGGTTGGCTCTTGTTTTACCTTGAATTTACAATCTTGAAGTCCTAAAATAGTATAAATTTTACTTCGAAGAGAAAAAAATCAGAAAATTTTAAAATTTAGCTGTTGCTCTTTAAACTAAGTTTGAGGCGCCTGCTCTTGCCCTGTTGGATGTAAAGCTAGGGTTTCCCGTGTTCCTCAGTAGGTTAACTTATGTCTTGTTTTTCTCTTCATAGTAAAAGAAAACTATAAGACCTTATGCAAATTATAAAAAGGGTTCTTCGAAAATGCATCACGGGAAGGGTACCTCTCTGTACAGTTTTACAGGCCTATTGTAGTGAGCCGTCACTGATTGCAAACATGTTCTATTGCATGGCTTTAATTTTATTATTACCAGTGGAAAAGGGGTTGAATACTGGTGCCTCTACCCTGGGGTAGAGGCACCAGTATTCAACCCTCCTCCAGTATTCAACCCCCTAAGATATAATTCTTCATTTTTCAGTAAACTAAGGCTCCATCCCACTTAAAAATTATACCAAAGGTGAAAACAACTTCTTTGCTTAATTGCCATCCACTTCTTTGAAACCGATTTGCGGTTAAATACCTTTTGGAGATATTTGTATGCAAGAATTTGGGGAATTTTTATGAAAATAGCTATTCTTAAGAGGTCATGTAAGGCAAGATGTTAAAATCAAAGGAATGTAATTTTCTGTCATCCATTTAAAAAGAGACTGGTTTAAGAAATAATGAAATGTCAAAGCTAATATTTCATTATTGTAGCAATTTATTAACAAATTCTAGGACCATAGTGAAAATACGGAAAATTTGGAGGGAAATTTTTAGAGGGTTGAATACTGGTGCCGCAATCTTTATCCGCTACCCAGTACTCAACCCCCTGGTACATTTATGGAACCAAGATGTTGTGAATGAAATCTAGTAGGATTTTCTGGTCATTTCTCCAAGAAGTCACTTATGTTTAGTTATTTAGGATAGTTTTGTAAAAATATTCTGGGTCTTTTAGAAAATATTGTAGAATCAATAATTTTGCACTGAAATGTGTGTTATTTGCCCTACTGACCTAATAAAAGCAAACGGACAAAACAGCAAGGTGGAATTTCCCTCTAAATTGCATCAAAAAGTTGTTCAAGAATCAAATACTGAACAAAAGTAATGAATGCAATTTATATTCCCATCCTATGAACATTTTATCTAAATTGTACTTTATGGAATAATTTTTGGGGGTATAATGATCGGGGGTTTGAAAACTGGACCCCTAGATTGAATACTAGTGACAGGGGGTTGAATACTGGGTAGGCAATTCCAAACTTTTATGGTGACCTATTTCTGAAAAGAAAGGCTAAATTCAATATTTTTTATGGTAACATGTTATCCATCATGATATCTTACAAAAACATTTTGAGCCATATGATTCCACTTTACCTGGGAAGAAAAATTTCAAGAAATTCGTTAAAGGGTTGAATACTGGTTCCTCTACCCTAGACCTATATAGCGTTCACCTTCTTCCCCGGACTAGACTAGGCCAAAGTCACGTACGTGGGAAGTCCTGCGTTAGAGGTGTCCATAAAACCGGAATACATGCTTTTTGGAAAAGTTTTGAATCAAATCATCGGTTTTTCGGCTGCTCGAATTACCTGGCCCTAGCCCAGGTAACATATCTAGGCTAGCCATCTAGCCTTCAGACAATTTTAAACAGTCGAAACATGGATATAGGCCTAACGTAGGTATAATTACCTTAAAGAAACTTATGGAAAGCTTACCTGTCATGAAAAGTAGTCGCAGGCTTTTGTTTTTCTTCTGAAAAAAGAAAATGTAGCCAAAGGGAAAAGCGATGAAGGACCACAAAGGCAAAGTGGGTCAGTCGTATGACTAGGGGATATAGCCTTAGCCCACATAGGCCTATGGTCACAACATCTGCAGCAGTTTAAAATTCTCTCCACTACGTTGCATTATATACTGAAGAACACCACAATTTATGAGTTTAAAGTATTATTTAAATAAAAAATAATTTTGCATTGCTACAACACAAAATGCAAACATGCACAAATTTAATGAAAAACTAAGGTTTGCAATATTTTAGTGTGCCTTACCCAAATATGTCTTAGCTTTTTCCTTCCAACTCTTCCCGGCCATCCCTGTAAAAGCGCCATCTATATAACTGACGCGCTAAGGTACTGTATGTTGTTAATCCATCTTCATAAATCTGAACACAATTTTCTAATTCTCAAGTTTTGCCACACGCGCAAAACGGTGTTGACTTTTGTAATGTCGTTTTAATAAAGTGTATTTCCCATTTGAAAATGTCGTCACGCGCGCATTTCCTGCATTATCCGGTCGAGATGAACAAAAGACGTCCAACGTGAGCTGTAAATGTGATCCATAACAAGAGAAGTATAGGAGTTCGGCAAACACGTCACTGCGTTGCGCATCTCTTGATTTTTTTCATGCAGGCGTCCATTGTATAACAGTTGTTACTAAGGTGATGTTGTGCGCGCGTTTCGGTAACACAACGACTGTCTTTGATAATTTCCATTCGGTGAAACGCGCTGACGTTATGTACAGATCCAATCGTGTTTCACATGAACTTACAGTATGAAATGCCGAATGCTCAGATGATTTGTACCTCAGTCCTGCGTACTCACGTTATTCCACTGCGCACTCGTGCGTGCTGTGCCTCTTCATCATTTTGACAATAGAGATTATGCACGTGGTGTCAGCGCTTTTCACTGGATAGGTATAATCAAAGGGAGTCGTTGTGTTACAGAAACGAGCGCAGAAGAGCATGGGCGTTCACAGTAAAAAGTCAGGGGGGGCGGGAAACCTCCAAGTCACCATGAATTGGCACAAAGCTTGCAACAATTTCAGCCCAAAATGCCTCCCAGATCGCCGGAAATGGCATTTCTAAAGCCTATTTTTCCCATAGGAACTTAGAAAACATGTTTTGTTCGGGTTTTTGCTTTTTTTTTATACGTTTTTTTCAAATTTTTGATTTTCCAAGGGGGAGGGGGCACTTGCCGGCTTGCCTATACCTGCGGACGCCCATGCAGAAGAGCACCTTAGTAACAACTATTGTAAAATGGACCCCTGGATGGAAAAATAGAGAAATGCGGAACCCAGTTACGTAGGTGCATAAGCCCTATAGACGAATCCGATCAGCGATTGTTTTTAGTGACTGTGGGCAGCCATAAGTGGGGTCCATCAGCCTTGAATCGTCTTTATATATCGTCTATATGAGTTTCAAACCCTCATATTCAGTGAAAATGAAGGAATCAAGATATACTTAAGTGTACAACCATCCACATACATACAGTTAATCAAGGAATTCGAAATATTTAAAGGTAATGGACCCCAGTTATTGCCGACTGAAATCAGACCATCACTTGCTGTCCGGAATCGTCTATAGACGAGTCCGGACAGCAAGTGATGGTCTGATTTTAGTCGGCCATTACTGGGTCCATCACCTTTAATCTTTAAATTTCCTTCCTAACCAGTTCCATGGATGGTTGTACACTAAAGAGTATCTTGATTTTCTCAATTTCACTGAATATGAGAATTTGAAATTCACGTAGACAATAAATGAAGACGATTCAAGGCTGATGGACCCCACTAATGGCTGCCTACAGTCACTAAAAACAAGTCCATCCGTTTTTCGCGTTCGTGTAGAAAGTGGGCATGCATGTCTTTAATTTGCACTTATCATTCAACTTTGCGTTAAATATCGGATGAGTTCTTAATTTACTTCGAAAAGTAGGTTTAAGAGCTAAATAAATACACGAGGTACACGCGCGTAGCCAAGGTTGTGTTATGGGGGAGGGGACTAATGCTTCCTCTCCCCTGATGCTCCTCATAAAGGTACTCTGGTCTTTCAGGTCTAAAGATAAGGAATTGTGCGATACTTGTGCTTTGATATTAAAAAAATTGTAGTCAGTCGCCTTTTGGCCACTATTTCGTTTTCCAAGCTGGAACATTGGATAGCTGAGACTCGCTTCCCCCTACCCTTTGACGTTAATAGAAGTAAACTTGGGAATAGAGGAAAGGAACAAAAAAATGTTTTCAACTCACATCGTCTAAATTTTAAGGCATGGATGGACCTAGGAGTTTTTTCGAGTAGTAGATAAATGAAACAACCTTGCCGGTGGAGTTTCTTCTTCTTTCTCCGTATGTGTCACGAAGAAATGGGTCATCAATCTGCCAGGGCTATGCTGTTCCTCACTTGCTCATCCTAGAAAAATAGGAAATCCTTACGTACTAACTTTACGCTCAGGTAATTAGTTGTAACCTGTCCTGTAGCTTACAGTACATTAACTTCCCTCCAACTTTTTTCCAAAAAAGAAAAAAAAAATGGTTGATGAGAAGATGTGTATAAGAGGGGAAAACTGCAATTTCTCGACCTTGAGACCCCTTCCCAAGCAAAGACACAGACGTGCACTATAAAATTTGTCCGATTTTAATTAATTGGAGCAGCCAAGAATATTGATAGAAATGTGAACCAACAACCACGTGTAACCAGATGTGACCGACTGCACGATTATGTGGTTCGAGCATCCGAAGTGTGTTCGGGAGGTTTGGAGTTCGACTCCTGGCCGGGTCATACCGAATACTTTGAAAAATAAAACCTGCTGCCATTGTGCTTGGTGCTCAGTACAAGCAATGGAGTAGTCAATGAGCCACAACTTGAAAAATGGCCGCTGCTGGTCCGACTTAAACTAATTGGTTAGAAACTTACAGGGCCGTAAAACTCCACCCTTACAATGGTTGTATTACCTCCATGATCTTACGAACTAACTTACTGGTTGAATATTCATGGTCTTAACTGATTTGCCAGTTTCTATGGTTTTGTCACATGGGCAGACTAGTACACGCGATAATTCATACGCGCTTACAACGAAAAAGCAACTAGGGCATTCATTTACCAAGCATGGCAGAAATGCACGTCAATTGCATTGGGTGATCCCATAGAAAAAATGCCGCGTTCCATTGAGATCGTAAAGCAGAGAAGTGGTACATCGAACATTTTACAACTTAGGAGAAGCGTTCCATTGGTTAAAACGAATGGCTTTACACTAGTGAACACTAACAATTATACGTAGCCGATACGTTCGATGCATGCATAAGATGGGACTATTCGACGAACAGGCAAATTGATCAATCCATCAAAATTTGTGGCAAAGCAGTCTCCGTGAGTAATGTTCAACAACATCAATCACCTACTTCAAATTTTCTTGATCGCATTTACAACTTACACCAGCTGGATAATATTTTTTCAGGTGTCAAATACGAGGGTATCTTGATTGATTATCGTCCTTCGCTACATCGGCCATTTTGAACTCGAGCTGCTCCAAAAATTCCCAGATATGGAAGATCCCCGCACCAGTTCACAAATTCACGAGCTGCAATGGAACGCTTCTCAGCTCACCGCCGCGCACGAGTTCACGAGCTCAAGATCTCAATGGAACGCGCCAAAAGGCATTGGCCAATGTGTTTTAAAACGTACACGCGCCAATGTGTCGTCACAATGGAATTTAAACGCAAATTAAATTGTTTGCGCAGATAACCATACAAAACTTTACTCAAGTCCAGACTCCTGTCCCGTTTGAGCCTCCGTGATCGTGAGAAGTCAGCGCCTAAATACTCTTAGGTCAGCGCGTCTACCACACTGAACTATAGAGATTATGGACGTGACGCTGGACGGAAATGATCAAAGGTAGAGTCCGTGGTGTTACCGAAACGCGCGTACAACAGCATTTTAGTAACAATTGTTGTAAACAGACGCCTGGATGGAAAAACAGAGAGATGCGCAACGCAGTGACGTAGGTACATAAGCTCTATAGACGAATCCTATCAGCGTCTGCGTTTATAGTTGTTGCTGTACTCAGCTGTGTTACCGAAAGGCGCGCACAACAGCACCTGAGTTAGTAGCAATTGTTGTAAAGTGGACGTCTGGATGGAAAAACAGAGGGATGCACAACTTAGTGAAGTAGGTGCAAAGATATTAGGGAGCTTTAGATTTTACGACGCGGACCTCATCTACAACGAAATGACGTCATATGTGTATATGCCTTGTCGAGCGCAACGCGAAATAACGCTACACGAAGTTGTAAAATGACAAGGGCACTGCAGGCGGTGACGTCATTACGTTGCAGCTGACGTCCGCGTCGTGAAATCTAAAGCTCGCTATTACAAACGTAGATACCAAACTCTTATCCCTTAACTGTTAGACCCGCTGACTCCCCACGGAGGCTCAATCGGAGGGGCGGAAGTGTTCATTTGACATGCGCATAATTCTATTCCATTATCTGCGTCCACAATTGTGCATGCGTAACAGAAAATTCCATCGTGACGAGATGTCAGCGTGCGTGCATTTTCAAAGCAAGTTCTGTACGCGCACAGTGCATTTCTCCGTGTGAGGTCCGGAATAATTGACGCGTACTTACGCGTGCTTGGAAAAGAACGCAGTAGTTGATTTTGTGTTGTAAACGCGTTAGAATGTTAACGCTTGCATAGATGTGCGCTTTTGAAGATACCATAGGAAATGGCCAATCAGCAAGTCAATGAACTTCAAACCAGTCGTTGTGTGTTAATGTTTAAATGTTCTGTATACGTAGAGAGCCGCGGAAGAAATTTATTGAAATTTATTGAAGAACGGTGTTTGCAAGAATTGCGATGTTTTAATATCACACGTATTTATAGTACCAAAAGATATTACTTAACTGTTAGCTTTCAAAACCACTGAACAGTGATCAATACTTCCGCCCCTCCGATTCGGTCTCCGTGAGGAGTCACCGCGACATTTTAAGTTTGGTATCTATGTTTATAATATCTTTGAGTAGGTGCATAAAGGGCGACTCACACCTATCCGTTTTTGCGGTCCGTTTTCAAAGTGCGCGTGCGCGTCTCCAGTCCCAGTCCGCACTCAGAAATTTGCAATCACACCTATCATTTAAGTTCGCGCGTAATATCGGATGCGTTCGGACCACGGACTCATATACATGGACAGAGCATGTAACGTATACGTCCTATCCGTACACTCTTAAAAAAAGTGGGCAAATTTTGCCCAACTTTTTGACCAACACTGGGCATCTATTCAACAACCTAAACAGTTGGGCAAAACTTTAACCAACCAAATTTGGTAAAGTTTGAACCCAACTGTTGGGCAGGAGATTACCCAACTGTTTGGTAAATTAGCATTTAAAAATATACCCACTTGTTGGGCACATCTTTTATTAAGCTGTTGGGCAAATGCATTAACCAAATGTTGGTTATATGTTAATCATCTTTTCCTTAACCGTTGGTGCTTTCTTTACATGTTAGATTGTAGGTTATGGCAGGGAGCTGCAACTGCAGCTCCCTGGTTATGGTAACCCATCGGCCCCAGTTTAAAAACCCTGGCTTAATAACCTATTTGGTTTGTCACTGAGTTCCGTATAAGTACGTCCAAAACTATCATTTTTAAAAGGCACTGTAAAATGATGTGTGTAAATGATGTGATGAAGTCTTGTAGTTTCATCAATGCATAAATATGAACACAAGGGCAGCATGAGAATTAGCTGGTCCGTAGCTCTCTCTCTCATACACTGTTATCATGGTTATGAAACAGGTTTCTTGTTATGCCGAAATCTTTCTAATAATAATATATAAAGGCTCATTCGGACGTGAAAGAGAATATCCCAGATCCTAACCTCTCATTGGATAGCAGTTTTGCGCCAAATACGAATCATGGAATCTCATTCAAATGTGTTCTAGTTCGTAGTACTATTTAAAGAATTTTATGGAAAAGGAGATCGATTTCATGGTCTAAAATAATGTACGAGTTTAGCTGTTTGGCCAATATAAAAGATGCCAAAGACAATTTTCAGGTCATGGTACCATGTCTGCATGATTATGAGAAGAATTGTGAAACAAATCGGGTCAAGTGTACTGTTGTTTGGTGAAACCACTGCAACCAATAATATACCCAACAAATTGGCAAAAAATTACCCAACAAGTGGGTAAAGGGAAAATATGCTCAACTGTAGAATAAAATGTTATCGTCATTTTGACCAGTCAGTTGGGTATTACAGTATACGCGTGCATGGAAGGCGAAATTTAACCATTTTGTGAGCAAAGATTGACCAACACTTAGGCAATTACTTTTACTCAACAAAACTTTGCCCAGCGTTTAAACAGTGCACCAATTAGCCCCAAAGTTGGGCAAAGTTTTACCAACACATTTCATAAACTTCTTTAACCAACGGATATTTTACCCAACGTTTTAAGAGTGTAGATGATCGCCACCGGCTAGGACAAAAAAGGCGCACCAAGGTGGCCACCGTGAAGCTATAAATCGTCTGATTTGACGACAACTCTGTAATATTTTAAGCAAAAGTTTATCTGGGATGGGAAACAATATCATATTCCTGCAAAACGTGGAGTGATTTTGACCTTACCTTGCCATTTTTTAAAAAAGGCTACATGGGTAGAATGGTTGTAGTCTACCATGAGTCGGTCGGTCACTCAATGTAAATTTCAACATAAAAATGTTCCAAAGCCTTTGATAGGTAGCATTATGGTTTCACTGCACGTGCTGACTGGGTGAACTTTGAAAGTGTCGCGATTTTTTTTTAACCTTTCAGTTTTGAATAAAACTGCTACCCATATTATGACACTTTTTCATTTTCCATGCAAATGTTTGAAAGAATTCGAATATTTGACTATTGAGGCAATGTGCTGTGCTGCGAAAGACTGTAAAGTAATTCTCACGAGGAAAGCTTTTTGCGCTTGCAGAACGTATGATATTGGCCCGTGGGAGAGAGCCGTGCATTGCGATGTTAATCTACAAACTCATAGTCTATACGGAGGGTGACTGAAAATTTTACGATTAACACTCAAAAACTCAAAAATTTGAAAAGAGTCCAAAGAATTTCAACGGAAGATCACGTACGTTAATTTAGTACAAATTTGTCAAAGGTGAATAAAGGCACCAATAGGCCAAAACAATATTTTATTACAAAAATGATTATATAGGCCTAAACTAATGACCGATAAGAAAAATTTCAGTTGACAGGGTTTGAGTTCTTTTCTCATACTTATTATGTCAAGTTATAAACAATTCGGCACTGGAGAAAAAGAACACCTCAGTGTTGGTTGAAAACTTTCTACTCGTCACGGAATCAATCAAACACGCTAAAATTATTTTAAACTAAGTCCAAACTACTTGAAACTTCAATTGCTATGATCACTTCAAGACTCCCATGGATACATATTGTGCACAGTGCAGGCAGGTGACCACCTATATTATCTACCACACACCCCCAGAACGTCTCCAATTGACTTCCAAATAATCTTCTTCAACTCGACATCTTTGTTATTTTTAGTGTTCTACATGGAATAAAACCCTCTAGCGCTCATGCGCCGAGCATAATTATTTCTCCATGTATATACAGGGAGCTCCCTGCTATTATTAAGGGGGCTGTACGAGATTTTTCTCTTTAAACTGGAAGAGTTTCGGTTAGAGAGTTTAGCCCTATGCTCTGCAACGTTTTCCGATAAGTTGTTGTAAGTTAGTGTTGTGAGTTTATGAGATTCAGTGTGAGTGGTTAGAAAATATTTGACTAATGTACAGCGTCCTGCCCTACAGTAGGTTCAATTGATCAATTCCCAGTCGTCAGTAAAATGTCACTTCAAACACAAACACAAACTCACGTGGCACGCTAATGACCGTAACAGTTGCAATAGTAGCAAATTGATAGAATCACGTTTAAATATTGGACAAGACACATGGGCGTCCGCAGAAAAAAGTCAGGGGAGGGGGCAAAGTTTCTAGGGAGGGGCAAAACCTCCAAGTCACCATGAATTGACACAAAGCATGCGAAAATTTCAGCCCAAAATGGCTCCCAGATCGCCGGAAATGGCATTTCTAAAGCCTATTTTTCGCAAAGAAACTTGAAAAACACGTCTTGTTCGGGTTTTTGCTTTGATTTTTATACGTTTTTTTTTAAATTTTGATTTTCCGGGGAGGGGGGAAAGTGCCCCCTTGCCCATACCTGCGTACTCTTAGTAAAGGCATATATTTATCAACCCAGACAGTTCCAATTCACCTAGTCTACTTCTATCCCCTGTAAATGGAAAGTCTAAACCTCTTCCTTAAATAGGCACAATCCTAGATTATTGCCCCAGTGACTGATTCACGGAATAATTGAACACTCCCAGTACTACCACTTAATTTAAACTATCATCCTTTCCTTTTGAATTTGATGTTAATCGGAGAGTTGTGCCAAGTAAGAGTTTTGGTATGGAATAGTCATCTATTACAGTCATGTTTTGGGTGAAGTATGACTTAAATGTAACAACATGCAAGTGCCCGGCTTCACCACCAACTTCCACACCGCAACCTTACTCCTCCAAACCCTTATGTCAACTGCTCTCGGGCAAAGACCAATTACCATATGCAAATAAAGTCAGGTCCAGTGACCCTCTATTACATGGAACAACCTTTGATATACAAGATGGTGTATGTACACACACAGTATTTCCATACGGTACACCGTTACACAATATCGATCCATCGTCCCTCCGCCCTGTAAACAACTCCATGAGTCCACAGCAATTTAAAGGCCCACAACAAAGAAACTTATCTATTGTCCTTCATTTAAAGAATGCTCCATTCTCAATTGTGTCCCTTTATTCGCCATCCCAAGTATCGATTTGAAGGTATCAACTTAACTTCATCTCTTCTTCGGCCACAAACATACATTCTGTTTGGATGATACTTTTGTAAGTAGCTTACTGTTAGGCGGTACACTGAATGACGGTAATTTTTACCCTTTTTCTAAAAAAACCTAAATACTGTAAAGATAAAAGCACATCGAGGGGGATATTTCACCAACTTGATACTTTCAACCGTTGTTTCATTTTCTTTTGCTTGACATTCGCGAAACATTTTATCCCATCGTTGCCGAGGATTCTTAATTTACCACTCAGAAGCTCGAAGTACTTTCATAGCGACAATATTTTTAACGACCCCGACATTTCGCCAGATTCGTCCTATGAAGTGTAGAAAACTCTTTAGATGGTGAGCGGAGATAGTTATGAATCTTCACCGAACCACACCGAAGAAGCCATTTCGCTTAAATTCCTAATTGAGCCAGATCATAGATCACCACAGGATGAGTTTTACTTCAAACTACAAGAAGACAATCGGGTTTTTTCCGAGGGGTAATTAAATCTGTTGCGAGATTGCCGACTGAATTGCAAGATAACGTCTCACTGATACAAATATTGTTATATTGATATACTGGCTCATCCCAGTGATGAAGAGGACGTTCTGTTTTTCGCTTTGGTGTTAATGTACAGGGACTTTGAGAGTTGGGAATCAGTTTGTTTCAGATAATAAAAACCAGTTTGACTGCGGCATTTGAGGTTCATTAGTATTAAAGAGCATAATGGTTCTTAAATTAATCACAACAGCTGTTACCATCCTGTTGGCATCTCAGTTTTTCAAAGGTGAGTACATTCCTACTTCAACGCTTATGCTTGTACGGTCATAGTGTGTCATGGAGGGTTTTTTTTCTTTCTAGGTAAGGCGTTTTTATTTCCGAAAAGTAATATACTGTACTGCATTATCTAGCCGGCCCTTTTTGTTTGTAATGACGGGAAGTAGCGCTCCATCTGTGGGCGACATGCACTTACCAGCTTTAGAGTTACTAAAAATATTCTCAAATTCATTAAACCGAATCAATTTAAGTAAAACAGGAAACAGTAATGTAGTAAAAAATTATCGTCCCTAACACGTTGTCAGAGTTTTTAAGTGACCGCGGTAACGCTCCACCGGATGGCGACACCAATATGTAGGACTTAACCAATGTGAGGCGTCACAGTAACCAAGGGGCCCTGCTAAATTCCATCGACAACCCCGATTATTGAGGGTATAGTAAGGATAGCCCCTTGATCTGGATCCGGGAACTAACATAACACAGCATAACAGTTTAACTGAGGGCAAAGGAGGGCTAATGCCCCATAAGATGTCGTGCAGTTCAAACCCAAAAAACTAGCAAGTTACCCATTCTGACTTACTGACACTAGTTTAATTATAACCTGTCACAGTCATGGTAGAACTTTGTCAATATTAGCCCTAAAGCATTGAACAAATGGAAAGTTTACTACCAACTCTAGCCAGTGGCGTCACCAGACTTTTCATTCTGGGGAGCAGTGGGGTGGCACAACAATATTGCAGGGGGCACTGCTAAACTCCACACATGGCGCCGTAGGCGCCATCGAGCGTGAAGCGCGATGCTCAGCGGGTGGGGTCCAGGGGCCCGCCTTAGGGTCCCCGGTGGGGGTCCAGGGGGCGAAGCCCCCTTAAGCACCTGGGTTTTAGCGTGTTTGTGAGGCACTAAAGTCGCTATTTAAGTTTTCTTCTATTGACTTAACACTGGTCTCAAAAATACCTCCAGAGTAACTTCCAGTAAGAAGTTTTGGTAAAAAAGTGATTCAACTACCAAGTGCAGATCCGGCCGACACTTTGAAAAAGGGCCAGTTGAGAAAAGAATTGATGGGCAGTTCAATGTGTGTCTCGGCGGTGTTCCAGGGGCGAAGCCCCCGGAAACTCCTGGGTTTTAGCGTGTTTGTGAGGTATTATTTAGGGTCGCTATTTAAGTGTTCTTCTTTTGACTTAACACTGGTCTCAAAAATGCCTAAAGGGTAACTTCCAGTAAGACTTTTGGTAAAAAAGTGATTCAACTACCAAGAGCAGATCCGGCTGACATTTTGAAAAAGGGCGAGATGAATTATTGAGAAAAGAATTTGATGGGCAGTTCAATGTGTATCTCGGTTGGGGTCCAGGGGGCGAAGGCCCCGGAAGTTCATGGGTTTTAAGGGGTTTGTTAGGTATTCAGGTTAGGTATTTACGGTTATTCTGTTGTCTTTACACTAGTCTCAAAAAAAAACTTCCAGGGCAACTTCAATTAAGAATTTATTGGTAACAAAACTAGTGAAACAACTTTCAAGAGCGGATCCGGCTGATATTTAGAAGAAGAAGAGCTGAACTCGAAAGAGAAAGAAAAACTGAACCTTGTGGTACTCCACTCAGCGACTTTTTCCATGAAGAGAAATTACCATTGGCAACAACTCTAGCATTTTGAAAAACATTATCTAGAATATACTTACCGTGAGTGAACAATACGTAGTAAGGATTCTCGGCTAGTTAAGGATTTACTCGCCAATATAAATTGCTACTAAAGGTCCCCCATTTTGTTCAGTTTCCGGCTTTTTACAGCAATATACTGCATGCTTTTAAAGATACGTCAAAAACCTGTAGCAGTGGTTAGCTATAAATGTCCCTTAACAAGTATCAGCTAGCCCACAAAGACGATAGACTAACTGCTAAAGCCAAACGGACGTCGTGTCCAACTGCTATCGGTCTACAATACTGAGTGTGAGCACACAGCAACCATTGTAGGGCTGGAACCGAAATTCAATGTCACACCCTAGCTTTTCACCTTGCCTGGTTTTCGAACAAGACTATATGACAGAAGGCTAAGAAAAAGGATAATCACTGACTCCAAGCCATAGGAGGAGAGGAGGCTACAACGTTTAAAGCTGTCGTTGATTTGACCCCCTCAAAAATTGCCGCCCCCCCCCCCTCCCCCTTGAGCCTTCATGCCAGAACTTTGCCTCTTACGGGCATGGTCTACCATGAATGTATATACCACTTCAGTAGAAAAATAAAGGCCTAATTCAGTTACAGCGCATGTTCAAAACAAGTCAATGAAAAATTACTACAGGAAGATGAAGTATACACGACTGGAGTTACTGGCTGTGTTTTCCCTTTAAAACGGAGAATGTCGTCCCACTATATACCATTTTATGAATGGCTGTTGAGAATCATTTCACAGTTTTGTCGTCAATTGTGAAAATATCGACATCGGTAACAGTTTTTTTACTAGGAATACCGTATGCAATATTTGAAAGCCAAGAACAGCCCCTAAACTTATTTTTGAAGCGACTGTTAAATATCACTTTTTTATATCTTTTACAACGCGTATTTATTATATTTCTGAAAAAGGGGAGAATGTTGTCACATGACTCTCAAGAGCCAATCATGAACCAGGGCAGTCTGGTGACTGCATTTGCCCTTCAAGTCCAGAGATGCCAAGAATGATGCGTTCAAGACAAATCAGAAGACTTTTATACACACACACAAGTCATGAACCTCTGTGAAAACTATGAACACATTTACTTAATGCAACATTATGAACAGCAGGTTACGAGATGCGATTTGTTAAAGTAAGTATGTACACTGTTTCTACCGAATAATACACTTTAATGCCATTTTTGTATAATTTAACTTAGGTTAAATAGAGTTTCATGGCCCAGTTTTTCACCAATTGGCTAAACTTGTTAAGTCGAGTCGGGAACGGTCTTCTTTCCAGTTGTGGCTCACGGGGTTTCCCCTACCAGATTCCGTTTGTAAATAGTCTTCGGTATGACACGCTTGACCATGCATGCAGTCTGTCATTTTTGTATAGAGTCGACCAATATTATGCAGAGAATGTTCACCTCAAGGCAAAGTCTTCTTACCCCAGACAGTTCCAATCTCCTGCAGTAACAAACATATTGTATTTCAGCCCCCCCCCCCTCCTGCAACTGTCTAAAGCTCATCCTCATCCCGAGGCAATCTCTGCTTATTGCTTCTGAGTGAGTACACAAGACCCAATATGTGTAATTATAACACTCTCACCTCTCAGTAAATTCTGAGTAATATGAGCTGTAATAATACAGTACTTTGCATTTTTTGAAGATGACCTGTCGTCGACGAACGCAACAATGCAACAAAACCTATGCAATTGCTGTGACGTCGCCGAAAATTCGGCATACTATACGTTTTTATTGTATTTTGTGAGACGACAGACCATCTCTAATCTGCTGTCACAGGGCTCAGCTTTACCAATTGAGAGTTTCTCTAGAAAACTACTAAAATTGCATTTGGGTGAGAATTGTATGCCTTTAAATTTATCATTTTGTGTTTTATCTTACCTGGCCCGTCATGTTTCAATGATCTTCATATTTCAATGGAAATCCATTAGACATCCACACTTCCCGTTACTTTTTCATTATCACACGTTATTTGGCTGACTGTCAATTTTCACCGCCATAAATATCCAAAACCATCAAAATCGGACAGATGGAGGGACCGCGAAGCGAATTTTGAAGTGGGGAGGGGGGGGGGATAGTCACCAAAGCGGCCCAATATGTTTCACAATCAAGAAGCAATTTTAGACTGCCCAAAAAGCCTACAACAGAAAAAGTGGGGAGCAAACCCCTCCCCCCGCATCTCCGAGGTCCCTGCAGATGTCCAAGAGATAAACGAAAACGTTTCTATCAATTTTAAAAGTGTTCCAGTCTCTAGATGCAATTAATATAGGAGAAGAATGGGGAAATAAATGGAACAGGTGGCGGAGAAGATTGTTCTAGCCGATTAAATAGATGTTTAAAGGAGACACTCCACATTACTATACAGACTGAATACAACCTATGTACAGTAGTTATTATACACGACACTCATTGAACCAAAGAATGCAATCCCCTGTCTGAAATATTGCTCTGTGACGTTTTATCAAGACCAGTCGTGATGATCAGATGAACACTACGTGAGAATTGCCATGGTCATACGGAACCCAAGGGCCCGTGGGCTGCACCCCTTCCCCTCAATCGACTAAAACCATACAGAATTATTCAGACTTTGGTGCCTCAGTCGGGCAGAGCATATTCTCTGAGGTGGGATCAAAATGTCACCGCTCCCCTGAGAGAAAGCATGAGAACTGCATTCCGTACATGTATACCCGACAAAATTTTAAATGGGCTCTTTTATGAGAAGCACTTACTTAAATGTTTCAAATGTAACACAATCAGAGCTGATATCGAGGAAAATAAAAACAAAAAGAACAGGTGGTGAACAGATTCGAGCCTTTTGGAAAACTGCATTCATATTTCGGTATGGATATGATTTATAAGGTAATTAATTCAGCCTGTAAAATATGACAACAACCGGGAAAGGGAACAGTCGATTACACAGTGGGTTCTACTATAAAGTATATACAGTGCAGTATATTGATCTCAAATTCGAAATTTCAAGCAGTACATCAGTTTACTTTGTAAATTCGTTTCACTTTGTCAATTTTTTCCCGCAGGGATTTAGATTTGATTAAATTTGTTAAATAATGTCATTCTTCAGCCTCCTTGTATACAGGGGTGGCGCCAGCGGGGGGGGGGGGTGGCATGGCCACTCCCCCCCCCCCCCCGTCGGGAAAGGTCGGCGACTTCGTCGGGGAGGCCTAAAAAGTAAAAAAAATAATAATTACTTAACAGAACATTCCAAGCTTGCAAATTGTTCTTCGTTTTGGGACAATATTATGAAGTGGAAATTTTATTGCGAAAGAAAGCTCAAAATAATGACTCATTTTTTTTTAAGGAACGAGCCCGAGAAATGCCATTTCCTGCTGTCTGGAGATTCTTAATTTTTAAAAAATTTCTGTGCTCTGCACATAGTCGTTCGGGCAAAATTACATTTTTCGGACAAAAGAGACAACTGTACACCTCCGAAACTGGAACGTCGTTCCCGTACGTCTATGTCAATGTATAAAATATAAAACTTCAAATGTACGGGAAGCCAAACTGTTTCAGCGGGAGAATTTTCCCAATATGGTCCGAGGGCCTTAATCTGCATGATGATATTCAGTAGCCCCAACAAACTACAGATCACACCCTACTTGATTTTCATGTAAGAAGATTAGATTCTTTCATAAAACCCTTAAATCTGTCATAAAATTACAAGTTTTCTCCAGTATAAGCTTCAGATTGTTGAAAGTGACAAAATTTTTCAATTTCGATGGATACTCCGTAAAATAAATAACCAAAACCAACTCTGTTAATCACCCCAACATTCTACCTAATTTTGCTCTTGAAAGTCATCACTTAATAAAAAACCCAAATATTTCATAATAATTGTACCCCAAACCAAATTTTCTTCAGTTAAATTGCAAAATTTCTCCAATAAAATAAGCTCTTAATTTTTTAAATCTTTGTTCATAAAAGGAAAACCCTTTTCGGGCAACCTGTTCTCGTGTTGAAGCATTAGTACATAGGCCTAGTACGATTAAATGCGTAACCCCAAAATATTTACAGCTGTCGCCTATATAACGTTTTTTATTTTTCCCATATTGGGGACAGATCCTTCAATAACGCCCCAACTTTTTAATGGTCCTCACAAAAGCAAGATTTCTTTAAAAAGTTTTAAATTTTGTCTTCAAAATAAACTCCAGATTTTAAAGTTTTCGTTGAAAAGAAGGCCAACAATTTCGCGCAACACGCGCCTCAAAATGTTATGTCACGTCCCCCCTGGACTTACTCAAAGTCTTTGTCGGGCCTTGAAATGCTCGCCCCCCCCCCCGTCGGGGAGCTTCCCCCCCCCCTGTCGGGGAAATCCTGGCGCCACCCTTGCTTGTAAAGGGAAAAGCTTAAATGCGTTGATAACTTCTTCCTCAAGAATGAGCAACAAAAATAAAAGAAAGAAATATAATATAATCAAATAGATGCTTTACAATCTGTAATTTTTATATGTTTCATTACCATGAGAATTATGAGATTTAGAAGTATCGTTCATTTAGATAAAAAGAGATTGAAAATGATCATTACAACATAGTTTCATCACGCTGATATAATTATATTACATAACAATGAAATAACGTTGTACGAAACAAAGCATTTTTAAGAAATTCCTGTAAGTAGACCTGGAAGAACCAACGGCAGGGTTTTTTTTCACGTGGGACAAACAGAAAAAATGTCGAACCCTCAGGTTTTGCTAACAGTGTGCACTGTTCACAGAGGAAAAAAAGAGATATTGGACGTTATGCCTTTTTGCTTTAAAAATACAACAAATAAAATATGACTGCATGGGTAATCTTAGGAGGCCAGTTCAGGTGAAAAATGTATATTTTCTTTGCGTGAAAAGCCCAGCGTATAGGCCGCTTAATCCAAGCCAGAAATCCCATCCGGTCGAAACCCTGTGTTTACAACTTTATTATCAGGAAAGCTTCAGATACTGCAATTTTTATCAACTGTGACACAAAACTGCCTCACAGTGGTTGAATATCGTATTAAAGCAATGGAATGTGCATGATGGTGGTGATTCTCGTTTGCCGAAAATATAAAGAAACTTTATACACGGAAAAAAATACTCTCGAAAGGGGTTTTAGGAATTAAACTTTTCTGTAAACACATTTATAAATACGTTGAAATGCTAGACACATTTGTCAAGTTCCTAAAGATATTTGCTTTTAAAGACGTTTAAATGTGAAACATTTAGTGCTTAATAGTTAAACATGTTTAGAATGTAAACGTGTTTACACAATGGGGCAAAGTTAGCGTTTAATTGCTACAGTGAACGCATTTGTAAATTGTAGCCTGCCTGACTTAATTGGCTGACACAATATATGTATAGGTAAAGATAGAATTAAGTTGGAAAAATCATGCCTGAATGTATTCGTAGGAAATATACTTTACCCTGCCATTAATTACGGCGCCTTTTGGGATTTTGTGAAAAGTTATGAGGAATGTGATCAGCCTTACTTCTATAATCAAGTTAATTGTTCAAAATGAGAAGAAAGAACACCGGATAGATTAATGAAATTTAGAGCTGATGCACATGCCTTCTAAACCCGCTCAACTTTGCACAAATGCGGCAGATGACACATCAGCTGTTTTAATTAACATATAAACCTACTAAATTAGGGAATCAATGGTACACTGGATTTACATTACATATGACTCTCCAAAGGTTGTCAGTGCACACTGACGTCTAGCTCTTCAATTGGAATTGCCTTGAATATTATTCCTATATCATTTTGTAACGAATCAGGCACAACTTCTAACAAAGAAAATAAGTTTCAAGCAATGGGGAAAATATCATTGTCCGTATTTTTACAGTAAATTTCACTTGCGATTATTAAGGCCTCCTCTTAGCAGATCCCATATTCCTCTTTTGGGAGAAAGATTACAAATTCAAAAGCAAATTGAATGGTAAGTAGACAGTTTTTCATTTTTCCCGTGCTTTATCCTGTACTATAGTTTTCCCCACCATCTTCGTGATCCTCATTCCTCCGGTTTTATAATGAAAGTTTCTTTCCTGATCCCAGGATCGACAAGGATGAACAGATGCGCTTCATTCAGCACAGGATAGAAAATTATCAGATCGATAGTTACAAATCAAGGCAGCTTCCCATGGGATCTCTGGTCTCCGAGAAAGAAAATAATGCTACATCCTCATTTATTGACCAAAATGACGCATCAGTTTCTACAATTATACACCCAAAATTAACCGTGCGGATTGCCTTGTTATTTTGAAATGAATCTGTTGAGGCACATCATATTTTTCTCAATTTTTTCATTTTGAAATGCACTTTCATATTGTTATGTTGCATGTGAGATTAATCGAACCCGTTTCCTGCCTACGGACTGCTGATGTGCTGTGTTTTTCTACAGTATACAGGTTTTTATTTTTAATCCGCCTTTAATTTTTTAGTGAGATGAGTTTCTATGCTCAGTTCCTAATGAATTGGTAAAAGTCGGACCGGGTCATGGCTTTTTTCGTGTGCTGGCAGCATATTGTTTTCCCTACTTTATTGCTTATGCTGAATGGCACGAGTTTTCAATTTTAGGTATGACCCCGCCAGGAGTAGAGCCCCGGACCTGGCTGCAGGTAGTGCGGGATGCTCATACCCTCTTGACCATGCAGCCGGTTTAACCCGCTGCTAAGGAAGATACCGGTATATGACACAGACTTTTGTGTTTTAACGTACTGTTACATGGCAAAATATTGTCGGAGGCCCCTGTGCCAGTGAAAATAACATTATGATTATTAGTCTGACTAATCTTTATCAGTTTTCTGTTTTACTTGCATGCAAAGTTTATTGGGATAGAAAATTGTTATATGTGCTGTATTTGGTCACAAAAACAAATCATTGACGAAAACGACGCACAGCAAAACTATAGGCTCTCCCAAAATCGTTTGCAATCGCTATCTGTAAAAGGGTCAAATCACATGCCATTTAGAAAATTAGTCTACTTGCAAAATTTATGAAATTTGATATGTAAAAAAGCAAAATAATTTTAACATCCTAGTGACAGTTTTGTTCTTTTCCATTGCTCGGTTCTTGAGATATTAGTATTGAAGGTTACACATTGTCTATAAAAAGAGGCAAGCAGGCGTGATGTAATGGATTCACATTGTTGGTCAATGTTTTGTTTTTCTTTATTTTAATTTTTGTCATCTTATTATTTGACATTGGATGAATTAGCAATGTCCTAGCCATTCAGCCATGTAAAGTTTTAAAATTCCATTGCATATGTTAAGGGTGCCCTTACAGTATGGTATCAATGTACCACAATTGAGTTGCATGGTGGTAAATTATGAAGATATGCAAAATACTGGTCAACAGTGTGAATTCCATGACATCACGCCTGCTTGCTTAAAGTTAATTCTATGCAAAATTTGTCACACTCAGGAATTACCGAACCAAGAACCGAATATGGGGGAATCGATAAAAAATACCAAAATGTTTAGGAAATGTTCCTTTTTAAAAAATAAATTATCAAAATTAAATTCGGTTCTGAACTTAAAGTAATCTTTATAAGGCTACTCTGCACAGTAGTACTCGTGTAAAATATGGTTTGTAGTATCTCCGTGAAGTTACTGAAATACACTGCATCAAAGTTACTATAATAAGCGTTTACTTCATGAAACGATGTTGTTTCATTCACGCAATTGAAATTTCACCTAAGTATTAGACTACGTAAAGAAAGCACAAAACCTAAGGATGAAAAACCGGGACCACAACAAAATAGTCTTTTCTTTTTTGGTCATTGTTTAACACCTTTTCACACTGTAAATGAAAGGAACATTTATGCTCACCGACATGGTGAATATACCATAGTTACATTAAGCGGGTAATCAAAGCAATATCAACATCAGGTGAATGTTTTATGTACAAGGCTTTAAAAAAAAGACAACTCATTGCAAGCCTTTTCGGCCAAGTAATAAGCGATTCACAATCTGCAAACATGTTTTTCAATATCTTCCCATCAAGTTTAGTATTACAACGTATGATATTGGTTGCATCTGCTGATGTCGTTAATACCGAGAAAAAAGAAAAATATTTCAAGGTAGTTTCAAAAAGGGGAAAAGCAAGTGCCTTCTTCAAACTGAGGTAAATTTCTAATTAGTATTGTCGGATCAGGGAGTGATCTTTTGTTCAGGTATTTTTATTGAACTGTACATATTTACGGAGGCGCAGGTAAAATTTAATGTCGCTGGCATACTTTGCTTATCTTACATCGAGGAGTTTTCTAATCAAATTAGAGCAAAGCCACCGCGCTTCTGATTGATAGGAACAGTACAGAGACAGCCACAAACCTCCGATGGGGTGCCTTGTTGGCCTACTGAAGGTGTTTTATATTTAGTATAGTTCAAGGCCACATTGGAGGTATGCCTATAGCACCAGCCTGCTTACGTGGGAATAACTGTACCGCCACATGAGTTTTGTTGAAACTGAAAGTGATAGAGAAAGCTGTTTTTATTTGTATGAATGTCGGAAATGTGTTCATAAAATTGTGTAAATGTATCAATATCAGCGCCCAGACGCGTAGCAAAGAAGTAGACGATGGGGGCATCTACCCCCTCCTTGAGAATATTTTGGAATCCTTTTTAATGATTCCATGATATCGATAGCCTTCTGTGTCCTACTATTATGCTTAAATATAATTTGCAAGGACTAGGAAGTGCGATTTCCAGCGATCTGCGAGGTATTTTCGGCATTTTCAGCTTAACGCAAACATGTCTATTGGCCATATAGTGACGCTGTGGTACAAGTTTCGCCCTTCCTTGGCAATAGCTGGCCTGAGCACTTTTATGAATCCAATAGAGGCTTTGCAATTACGTCACGGAACCGCCATGCTGGAGGACATTCATGCCAAATACACATGGTTTTGTGCCGAACGCACTGCACAGTGTGCACTGTGACATGCACGGTGTATACCAATTAAACGAGCAAGCGCGTCCCGTATGGTTTACTACGTAGTTACTTGTACTCCAACATGGCCGCCGGAGAGTATTATGACGTCATGTGAAAAGCCTCTATAGGCTTATTTTAGATTAAAACAGGGTCGGAGTTGTTGTATCCAACAACTCTCTGATTAAAGGGAACAAGCAGTTGCAGAAAGGTATTAAATCTCACAAAATTCTTGTTTGATTTTTCATTCAAATCAAATTTCATATTCGTTGTTAAAGCAATTAGTAGTATACTTCAATTTATTGGGAAAAATAAAGTTAGTTGATTTGACCAGAGCCATTCATGGAAATAGAAAAAATTCATTATACTAATTCAAATTGGCGTGACTTCATTTCACCTTCCAGTATCAATTGATTGAATATCAAGCAATGAAGTTTCTAGTAACTTCTTGATCAAATGTAAGTATACTGTAAGACGTGATGTCATCATACTGTACACAATCAATCGATTATATTGTTCTTACAGCATTAGTAAGGACTGACCCACGTTCTAGCATTGCAGAATAGATGCAGTTACCCAAGTTTGAACTTCTGCATCCCCTTATACTAAATCGCCAATAGCCACTTTAAATCATGTGAGTTCTGTTCTTCTAAAGAAACAAACAGAACAATGCATTCTTTACCATAAAATTCATTCAGGAACGGCACCATGGTGTTTCAACAAAGGGACAATCTCGTGAGTTCAGTGCTCCTTTTCTTCAATATTTTTGCCCTTTTTGTCCTTCTCTTTTCACATTTTTATGAGAATATAGGGGGAGATCGCTTCCCTCACCCCAGCCCCTGATGCCGTCTCAAAGTTCATTTTCAATATATTTCTGGAAGATTCGTGAGAGATGTTGGAATGGAAATACAGTAAGAAGAGCAAAGTACTTGTAACGCCCAAATTTTCTAGGGACGGCGATCCATCACTGCACACGCCCAGTGCATGCCCACTCACCAACCCTGTATCCGACCCTCGGTGAAACGTCCAGGCAGGATACGCTTTCGTGCTTTAAACCGTCTCTGTATACCATGCACTGAAAGTCCTTTGGCAATTAATTTGCCACTTGTGAAGCGTTTTGTCTTCGACAAAAAGAAAAGAAAAAGGAAAAACGTTTTTTTTCCTTCGTCAGATGCTAATATGGGTACAATACATTATGTCATTAAAATCTGGACTTATGCCTTACTAACACATCAGCAAAAAGAATCTAGTATACGTCTGTTTGAATCCACTTGGATCGATGGCAATTAACAGCCATTTCGTATTCAAAAACGTAAATTTGCATTTAACTGTCGGTATCTAGTTGAACATCAAAGATAATATGGTAGGTACAGTATACAGATTGCACAGATATTGTTGCTATCTAGGAGTGCAACGTAGTGCAAAACCAACTGAAGGAATATTCTCCACGCGTTGAGGCGGTTCACACAATTTTGTTTCCTCCACATATATCTCATGCTATTAGTACCACCTATCGTAAATACCGGATTACACAGAGAGAAGGTTTTTAAAAAAATTATGTAGGCCTAGTCAAAGAAAGTCTTGCATAAGAAAACAAAATTCCATGGACCGTCCCAAAAGAATGGGTTTTGAACCCAAATTCACTCTACGAAGAGTGAGCTTCACTCCAAAAAGAGTGAAAATCCTATACAGTAATAATGCATATTGTACTCTTTAAGACGGTCTTTCTAAAAACGTTTGGGTGCTAGACACATTGGTCTAATTTCTAAATATTTCCCATGTTATCATGTTTAATTGGTGAAATATTTTATAGTGTTTAATCGCTACACATGTTTGAAATTAAACGCAAGGGGGAAGGGGGGGGCGACTAGGTTCAACTGCCCCCCTATGACCAGTCCATCGCCCCTCAATACAAGAAAAATGCGCCCACTGCGTTCTAAAAGTAAAGTAAAAACTGCCAGAAAAGTAAAAAAAAAAGAAGAAAAAAAAAAAAGAGAAAAAAAAAAAGGTCCCCAGAATTCCGAACCGTAAAGCTATATATAACTATGGCAATGGGAGTTGGTCTCCGAAAAGTAGTCGGTCAAATTCAAGAGTATGCGGCCCCTGCATGATGTTGGCGCTCCCCTTTTCAAACTGCCCCCCCCCCCCCTTCAACTAGGGGCTGGATCCGCCCTTGATTAAACGTGTTTACACAGTAGGGCAGTGAGGGTTTAATTGTTAAACGCGTTGTGTGGAAAGTGATATGAAAAAGTTCCCTCTGCATGTTCCGCATCATGTGGCCGGGGTTTCCTGTGGATGCATGTGTCCGTATGTCATGAAATCGTGTAATTGGGTGAGGAAGGAATTGAAGTGGATATTTCCAAATTTAAAAAAAATCAGGCAAAGTAATACTATTTCCTGTGCACTAAATCCTTAACATGATGTCGTTGATTGTAATAAGTCTCGAGGGTTCTTACTCTTAACGATTGTCATGTCTCTTATCATCAGCTTAAACTGTTCCAAGAGTATAGAATTTTAAACAAATATTTAAATATTAGAGGTGGCAAAATGAATCTGATTAGTAACTGATATTGTCATACCTTAGCGTTCCTTTGCTGAGTTATAGTAATGTCGAAATTTGTTCAGTTAAAGTGTACCTCAAGTCAAAAAAAAAAAAAAATCAAATAAATAAATTAAAAAGCACGATAAGTGAATTCTAACAGTCCAACTCTCATCTATATAGGACATTCCTGAGCTGAGATATACAGTAAAATGAAGTTTATTCACTTAAAACAAATTGGTCCATTGTGTTATAATTTGTGACATTCTTCTTGTACAACTCATATTACCTGCTTTGTTTGCCTTTAAATAAAAAAAAATGTTTTTTTATGACCTTGATCATTTCCTGTTTGCTTGTATAGCATGTTGCACAGGGAGGGCTCAATTAATTACACCATCCCAGAGTTAGAGTGCTATCACACTTTGGTACAAGGTGCAGTAACATTCAGAAAAACAAAGAAATACAAAGATTGTAATCTGAGTAGTACAAAATGACATCACAAATTATTGCGCAATGTACCGTTTCAAGTTGAGCGAATAAACTTCATTATTTTGTATCTCAGATCAGCACTTTCCTATGAAGATGGGAGTTTGACTGTTAGCTCATTTTTTCACGCTGTTTAATATATAAATATATATATTATTAATTTTTTTGACTTGAGGTATACTTTAAATCAAAATATATCTTTGTCGCAATAAATTTTTGAATTCCTTGTTGTACAGCTCACATTACCTATAGTCTGTTTCCCTTTGAAGTTAAGAATGTATGTAGATCTATGACCTTTAACACTCCCTTTCCCGTGCTTAGCATGTTGCATGCAGAGATGACTTGTTTAATCACATCACACCATTACTGTAGTGTAAGACTGCTATCACATAATGGTACAAAGCTTTCAGAAAAAAAGAAATCCAAAGATTGTAATTTAAGCAGTACAACACTGACATCTTAAATTGAGTGAATAAACTTGAACATTTTATATCTCGCTTCAAGAATCGGGAATAACGTTTGAAGATGGGAGATGAAATGTTGGAATTCCCTTTTCGCGCATATATATTTTTTTTTTAAATTCTAAACTTGAGGCAGATTTTAACTTGTGGCATGATGCTAGGTGCATACACATAACGAGACACGAATGTGACACCTTTTAAAACAAGCAATGATGAGTTGGTGTTCATTTTAATAGATACATGCGTGTAATTAGACTTCCAGTGTGTTGGATGTTTTCATCGAAACGTCGAGCAAGATAGTCGACAGCAAAACAACCAATTACACAAGCTTTTTGTTGACATAGTTTTGAACGTGACATGATCAATAAAAGTGCCTCAGAGTTTGATAACATACACATCTTATGCCAATGCAGCTGGTTTATATTGGGAAACGTGTGGTAAAAATAAGTTTCGTTGACTTGGGATAACCTTGGTACAGGACTTCCACGTATTTCATGTTGTGTTGGGGCTTGTTAGATGCGCGCCTGTGGTACATGACATAGCGCTAAAAATGTAAGTAGAGAGTAAATCGGTTGTACATCCGATTCATTGGGCATAAATCCGCTGTTGCAGCTAAGCAGATGAACAGGTGAACGTCTCTCGTAGGTGTAAGAAAACATAAGTCGTCATGATTATTGTTCTTCATATTTACGACATTAATGAGTTTCGTGAAAATGTTTCATCTTTGATAGTCTTCTCGAGCGGTGTAATGAATCGGTCCGTTAAGGCATTCGACCACCGGACTGGAGGTGAAAGGTTTTTTTAAGACTCGAAGTTCGAAATTGTGTTTTGTTACGCTACATCCAGCGTAGGAGTATTTGAAAACCAGCTAGACAGACAGCGATTGTTTTAATAGACGTACACATTGCTTGTTTCACTTGAGAGTTAATGTTGATGCATGTATTTGATGTGTTTGAAACTGTTTGCAAAAAAGGTATGATATAGTTATACATGATACTATGTGTCTATTCTCAGCGGACCTCGACAAAACCGCTCTCCAACTTGAGCGCAATTTGCCAGAAACATGTTCAGGATGACAATGCCAATTTATAATAATCTCGTCGTTTTTGCGAGTGATTCTTGCCCCTCTCCTAGTCTGTAGGCAGTTGATGATATTTTCACTCTAGCGAATTAATTTTGTTGAACCCAACTGGCCAGTAAGTTTTAAAATTTTTGTCGAGACCTGTTTTTCAGTTTTTATTCACATTTGCAATACTGTTTAAGGGCGAACAAAATATCTACTGTTTTATTATTAAAATGAATTCGTTGTCAATGTACGTTGTATCTATAGTTACAAAGGACGTTATTTTATGTTTTATATTCAGAGACATGTTTGGCGAAGGATATCGTTTGGTTACAATATTGATGTCGACTAAGCTATTTGTAGCTGATATGCTTCGTCTCGGATGATACATGAAAACTCTTCCTGATAATAATCAAGTCTGAGAAAGATTTATGATTAAGGCCTTCCAATTCCCTGCCTTAAAATTCACCAGATGGTGGCATTTCTCGCTGAAATACCTCACTATTTTTTCTTCTTCTTGCAACTTACGTCATCACCTTGAAAGAATTCTCAGCTGCAGGGTACATTTATAAAAGGCACTGACTTTCATAAATAGAGAATGTTCTCCATCTCATCTACGGAACTTCGTGTTCCGCGAGGCAAACTTTGAATTCCGTTGCAGTAATATGAAGATACTTTTATCTGATTGTCTCGTTGTCTTACCTGAGATGGGTTCAAAGAACCTCGTTACTTCGACCATGAGTGCCGATTCTGGATTGACAGGGGTACACTTCCTTGGAATTTTGGAAAAACACCCATTGAATTAAGTTCTTTACCCAGTAAGCACAGTCTAACGAAAGTGGTAAAGTCACTCCCAACCCCACATTTGAGCAAAGATTTACGTACCCTACTACGGGGTAGAGAAGCGTAACGATGAATGCAGTGCCTCTCTCGAGGAACCAAAGGTCATGCCGTTGCAATAGATCAGCTTAAAAAATGAAAAAAGAAAGGGGGACATAATTTCCAGGCAGGCTTTAACTTTGCAATATGTTAAAACAATATATATTTCTTTTTGTGACAGATGCGGACAGTTCCAAAAGTGCTGAGTTACTATACAAGAAGTTGATGACAAATTATTCTCCCTACATTAGGCCAGTCAGCAACGACACAGATCTGGTGATAGTGCATCTTGGGGTAGCTCTATCTCAACTTGTTGATATTGTAAGTTCATATAAATGATGTAATTGAGTTCAATGTCATTAATATTCTCAAGTAGACGGGCAAAGTAATTAATTTACAAATTGGGCTATAAATGACCCACTGAAAAATGATGTTTTGTCATCGAATTTCTGCAGCTCCCAAAACTACCTCATCAAAATATGTTTTAAAATCATGACCACTGTGGCAACATTAAAGTCGCCCTGATAGTCTTGACTTAGTCTTGTTTCAAGTTCAAGACGATAGCTAATTTCCCCCCGCCACACAAAACGTAAAGCTGTACCACGGACTTATATACATGGACAGAACATGTAACGTGTGTGTCGATTGTCGCCACTGTCTATGGCCAAAAAGGTGCCCCAAGATGGCCAACGTGAAGCTATATATCGTCTGATCTGATGACGTCTCTGTTTTATTTTAAACAAAGGTTAAACTTAAAAGGGAAACAATATCATACTATTAAGTGATTTCGACCTCATCTTGTCATATTTCAAAATTATTTCAACTTTCTTGCAAAATCCGGGAATTAACTTGAGCAAGTCCAAACTTTTACACAAAAAATAGCAGACAGCCATCTTGGTGAGCTTTGTCTCACACGTACGGTAGCGACAATTCACGTGCAGTATGCTCTGTCCATGCACAGGAAGTCCGTGAGCTATAGGTACAATATCCTCAAAAAATTTTCAAGAATAAAACGTTTTTTAACGCTCCTTATCTTCACTTTGTAAACAGCTTCAGATATGCAAAACACACATGTTTAACTTCTACGCGTTTCACTTTTAAACACGTTTAATAGCTAAACCTTTAGTGTCTCCCAGCTAAATGTGTTTAAAGTTTAACGTGTTTTTAAAGTGGAGGCAAAATAAGTGTTTAATTGCCAAACACGTTTTGTCCCTTTATGCACTGCTACTTAACACTCCAATTAAGCAGTCTACCAATGCACCTTTAACAGTTCGGGAGATAATGACTTTAGGGTCAAAATGAGTATTCCCCACATGGTGAGAAAAGCGGCCTGCCATGTCAGAAAAATAGCCTTAGAACAATCTCGTCAGGAACTGTTTTAAGTACTAATTATATGCCCATTTAAGCATTTGAAAATAACCATCAAGGTTGACATTTGATAGCACTTTATCTCAGAATTTAACTCCCTTTTTGCCAGCACTTATTTCAGGATTTGTTATTTGAACCCCAAAGTTGCTGGGCTTCTATTGAACCAGAATGGTAATCAAATCTGCTGCTCATTGAAGCAGCTAATTGGAGTAATGAACCAGTGGTCGGGTAGGCCTACTATAATTGGGAACCGCAGTTTTTCCCTAAAAACTGTGGTAGCAATGACGGATCTCCTTAAAGGCTAATATCCCGTAATAGTCTGAACGGTATTTTTATGAGCACTAAGTGTTAAGATCTTCACATTCGTCGATTTGTGTAGTAAATGTGGGTGAATTCACATGGGAGATAAAGGTTTGAATACCAAGAGCAAAACTACAAGAAACCTTCAACAACGCATTTACAAAACAACGGTTGGCACTTTCTTCTTGCACCCATTTGTGAGGAAAACAGTGCACAAACCTTGTTATGTTGAGTCTATGAAGCAGAGACAATTAATTTTCACCCCAAACTAGTTTTCGTAGAAGTCGACAGAAATTGTCAATTGGCACATCTCCTGATTAACAGCAAATTCAAAAGAATGCAAAGTACTGTAACTCATATTACACAGCATAAACTAAACAAGTACACTGAGAGTGTTTCATTGTATATTGGGTCTTGTACCCTTCTTGGAAGCAATAACCTGAGATTGTGCCTGGGGGAGAATGAGATATAGACAGTTGTGGGAGTGGCTTAAAAGTAAATGGGTTAGGGGAATTAGAAATGTATGGGGTGAGACGATTAGTACAACAAACTTAGAACAAAGAACGTAGCAAAACCGCCCAATATCTCAAAATTGGCCTGTTGACCAACCAAATGTGACGAAGCTTTTTCTTTCCCTTAGCAACTAAGATTTTAAATTTGTCGGATTTTTTTTCCGTTAGGAATATAAAAATTGCAAGCGGCTGTAGGATTGCAATGCATCATGGGAGAAATTTGACCATGGTGCTACTCATACAGCAGCATATTCCTTATTTGATTTTCCCGCAAAATGGGTTATTCTCCGAACTTTCTAATGCAATGCAATTGAACATTCCAAAACTTAAGTGCTAAAAAATAGTTCCTTTTCTTGTTTTGTTTGTTTGTTTGTGTGTGTTTGTTTTTGTTGTTTAACAGATCAATAGCAGGACAATGAAGAGAGCGCACTATTATGGCGTGAATGGTTTACCGTCGATTTGTGGCGGACGTAAACGTAACTAGTCTTGAAGAGGACTAATTCATCAATTTCACACCTGCTTAACATAAACATTTCTCAAAACCAATTCCGTCAGTGATTTTCGGCAGGCGTTTTGACGACGCCTTGCTGGAACAGGCGTATAGAGTGAACTCTAGGCTGAGAAATTCATTCGTAACAGAATCATCTTGCTCAAAAGCAAAGACAAAGCGCCTTCAATGCAAACCATTAGTTACATCAGTTATCCTTGGTTTACTACCAAGCAAATCGTCCACCAATACCTGTAGGCCTACTCAACAAAGAATTGTTTTTTAACATATTGCTGAGGAGGTCTATCATAGTGGGATTACAAAATTGGCACCCTTTACTTAGATGTGGTATAGGTCTGTCTATACATTCTAGGGTCGTGCAGGGTAGAAGATTGAAAAACTATATTCTTGAGGAGTTAGAAAATACCACATTTATTTATTATATCAAGTTATTTATCTATTTTTTGTGTCACATTGTGGTTCTGAAGATAAGGCGACGTTACTGAAAGGACAAGAAAAGTCACCCCAAATTTATTTCAAAGTAACATATAAAACTCAGAATTTTTGTTCTAATTTCTCTTTTCTTAAACAAAACAGTTACTCGTATGGTAAATTTCACAATTGAGAAAAAATATTGGCACATGATTTTCGAACACCAAACATGGAACAGGACAGTCTATAACCCTAATTCTAGTTGGAGTAACTGCATTTTCCGTTAAAGCAGGGAAGAAGGAACTTCCCTCATCTTATATTTAGCTTAGATAAAGCAAAATTTTTGATCGGAACTGCTACTTTTTGACATTAAATTCAAAAGATTGAGATTAAGTCATATTACCCAGTATGCACAGAGAGTGTCGTGATTTCACAATATAACCTCTATAACATATAGTTTTCACGTGACATCATATAAGATTTTCACGTGGAGTATCTCAGCTATGTTTGAGAGCAAATCCACCTGAACATACGCAATTGCCCTCAAAAACTTCTTCTTGTGACGTGAGGGTTATTCTTAGTCTCTTGTATGCTCTTTAAAATATGCCCTTATGCAATGCACTAACCAAGATTTTTGTCTGTGCATTGGATTTAAATTTAGACATCTGTGTGTTAGTAAAATATGGTTTCCTTTTCAACTTCTAACTTTCCTTACAGCGGAGTTTTATTTCACTTATTTTAACGGATACTATCTTTTTCTTAATTTCTGAACAGGACGAACAGAACCAATTAATGATTACCAGCGTCTGGGTGAAACAGGTACAGTATGAAAAGGAAATAAGGGCCATTGCTATGAATGTATAGGTTCATAAAATAACTGAACGTTTTTAAATTTTCAAAAAGAGTATCCAAGATGTTTAACAGTATTTTGACTGGTATAATTCTAAGACTTTCTTCCTTGTTTCAGTTTGTTTCTTTGCTGTTTTTTTGGTACCGCTTTACCTTTGTATCTGTGCCTTTGGACACCGAATTTGAATATAACTGCTGCGCACTAAAAATCATTTATCATTAATATGTATTATATGACGTATCTACAGAGGGATGCAGAGGGGCCTTTGCCCACTGGCCCTAAAAAGCGAGGAATTTGGAAATTTGCCATATGTGAAACCAGACCCTTAGCAGACGCCAGTCAACAACAGTGCGACTTTCCCCTTTTGCTTTCATAACAGTCCGATTTTTCTCCGTATTAAATATTTGTTGCAAAATGAAGTGTCGGCGCTTCATATTGTGCTAAATTACAGTATGAAGAAACAGACATCTAACTCTCTTTTGCTAGGTGCTAACGATAAATATTAAAAACAACACTAAATTTACCGGTTGGTAAACTTGGTTGCTCACGTTTTCCATGTAACCGTAGTGTCGCCAAGGTCGTTAACACGTTTCTCTTTGCATTTGTAGTGGGAGGAGACCCAGACTCCGTTACTAGAGCGGTCATTGCCCATATTGTACCGATATACCCACGAATGACCACCCAGGGCATAAAAATGTTTTGGTTGCAATAACTGTAAGACTGTCAATATTTATGAGCATCCTGATTTCATTTTCGCAGGTGCATGCTTAATCCATCCTTTAAAAAAAATATTTTAAAACTTTACTTTTTTATTGTCTAAGAGAGGTTATCAAATGTACAACCCCACAGCCGGCTACGTAATGAAATCGTTTCTCCAAGCTTCTGTTCTAGACAATGTTTCAATCAGTTTTAATGTGGGTTGTACCCTAAAAAATTGCCTAGGAGTTTACCTTTTTGCTTCCACTTAGTAAACACGTTTAAATGCTCAATACACGTGTCTATTGCCTAAACATTTCTCTTTTAATCATATTTAATTATACAGTAATAATTTGGAAATTAATTGCTGAAAAATTCATTTCATTTGGTTTGTTTGATTCTTCCACAACTTAGCAAAAATTTATTTATACCATATGCACATATGCTATTTTGACTCTAGAGATTAAAGACGTCCTATCTACGCAATGAACTGTGACAGCTTCTACTACTTAGTATATTTTCGAAACCCTGACAACTCCCTTCGGAAAAGCAATAGCAAAATTTCTTTTTAACAAATTGCAAGGTGGGAAGGGGAATGCTTGCACAAACTCTTCAGAGCTAAAACGAAAATTCTCCTGCAGGAAACAGTAACACTTAAACACCCGTATTATAATTACCATACCGTTATTAAAAGTCTGCTCACCCTAAAACAACCAAACCCCCTTCTAAAGCAACGAAACTCACCCTCCCCTAAGATAAGATAAAATTACGGATTCATTGTGTAAATTTCCCGAGGAAGTACTTTTTGAGATTATTCTTGGAACTGTTTGTTGTGAAAACTTTTGAGATTTTACTGACAAAGAATTCCACACAATAACTGGGCGATATCTAAGGCTTTTGGGGGCATTGTTTTGGCCAGGAAATCGGCAGGGAAAGGTTCTGAATTCTGACAGGTATTGTATTCATAAATTTTGGTATTGTGATTTAACAGCGCCTTAAGCTTTGGAGGAGCGCTGCTATTTTCGCATCTAAAATAGAACAAACAATATTCTGGTTGACAATGTCAGATAAGTTCAGTAACTTA
The DNA here is from genome assembly GCA_037179385.1 of Holothuria scabra. Lineage (NCBI taxonomy): Eukaryota > Metazoa > Echinodermata > Holothuroidea > Aspidochirotida > Holothuriidae > Holothuria > Holothuria scabra. The sequence continues at coordinate 47,222,321 of CM074183.1, forward strand.
AGAGAGGAAGGTTGGTGTGAACGTGTTTAGAATGTAAACGTGTTTACAAGGCGTGGGTAACTTAATGTGTGTTTAATTGCTAAACACGTTGCTTAAAGAGTATTGAGTCGAACGTTGCTTAATCTAAAAAAAGATTTACAAAAAAGATATACAAAAAAGGTGGACACACTAGACGGAGCTTATAGGTTTATTATACATGAATGACATTACTCTAAAATTATTTTACATTAGAAAGGCATTTTTGAAGTGATTCATTTCAAAACAGGAATTATTTGTATTACTGGAACAATCCAGTCAGTAGAATATTGTAAAGAAAAGGCGTTTGTCACAACTCGATTTGTGAAGCCTGCCATAGACGAGTACCAAATTAGAACAAAAATACAAAATAGTCTTCCTTTCCTACTAGCCTATTAATACATTTGATAAGTGGGTCATAACAGAGCTACACTGAAGCATCCCGGATGTTGCGAACCTAGAAACTCATTACCATTTATTTTCACATGCACGTGATGAAATACCGCCCTCTACTTAAGTATTACTATTATTTGTTTTATAAACCTGCAGACTTGGACTGACGTTAAATTGGTGTGGGATCCGGAGGATTTTGGCGGAATTGACAGAATGAAGATCCCAATCGATCAGTTGTGGAGTCCAGATCTTGTCCTGTATAACACGTGAGTAGATAAGTACCAGAAGGAGGGCCCTTTCTGGGCCTCTGCAGTGCTGATCAAATACAGACATAACATTGATTCATTAGAATACACACGGGTAATAGAATCGTTATGTAACACAAATAGAGCACAGCGTCTTTTTAGGCCATAACAAACATGTTCCAAAGTTCCTTAATGAAACTAGCCGTAAAAAAAAATCTATTATAAAAACCCTCATGAAAGCAACAATAATATTTTCTTTCAAACGCTAAATAAAAGGATTTGGAGTGTTCCATGCCCAAAAATACCATATTACGTCAAATCAGTGGTGTATGTATAGCGAGTCTGAAAGCACTCCCGCTCTTGGGTGATGACTCATAGACAATATAAGGGAGCATGCAAACTTTGTTCTCCAGCCAGCAACGAAAATATTTTTTCTCGCACACTTGGATGACAAGGAAACTCACCCCACTCCAGCCGTCCTGTGGAACTCCAATGTGGGTGGTTGTAAGGAGTGGCTTTCAATTATTAGCTAAATTACAAGAAATACCCTATTGCGGGGAACCCAGTGTGTGTGCGTGTGCGGGTGGTATTCAACAGTTAGCTAAAGTAAAAGAAATACTCTACTTTCACTGTTTTGTAGTAAAAATCTATTACCATTATTACCATTAGGAATACTGGAGTGCGTATTCGCTATAGTCATTCTTTCCAAAATTTAAAAAGATGGTAATTTTGGTTTGACGCCACACAAAGAGCACTCTAACGGTGCACAGTTATAACCAGGTGAACTAGATCTAAGCTATTGTTGGGCATTTTTTTTATTTGTTTGTTTGTTTGCTTGTTTTTTTGTTTTTGTTTTTTTTTTGTTTGTTTGTTTCTGTTTCATTCTGGTTTAGTTTGTTTCCTTTTTGTCTTTTTTCCCTTTTCTAATGTAAGGCTAATCTGTGTTTAGTTTTGTGAAAATAATTGGCTCACCTACAGGTGTAGCACTCTTAATTTAACAGTGCACGATTAAGTGCTGTGGATGTAAAAACAGTACAGTAAAAGGCAATTTACCCTGTTACATATTCCTTCCTTTTGCCCCATGCAGTGCCGACGGTAGCTATGCAGTCGAGGTGGTAAACAGCGCCACCGTATTTTATGACGGAACTGTCAAGTGGAATCCGCCAGCTAGTTTCCGTTCATCATGTAACATCGACATCGAGTACTTTCCTTTCGATATGCAACACTGTTTCTTGAAGTTTGGTTCTTGGACGTATGACGGCAGCGTTATGGATCTACTACCTGTGTCCGACCAGGTCGGAAGGGAAAACTACCGAGTTAACGGAGAATGGGAGATCAAAAACACCCCAGTCAAAAGATACGCCTTGAAATACCCATGCTGTGAAGAGATTTATGTTGATGTCAGATTTAATTTCATTCTTAAACGGAATCCTTTGTTTTACATTATCACGTTAGTCATTCCATGCATCTTGATCTCTTTCCTTACGTTGTTGGTGTTTTATCTCCCTTCCGACGCACAGGAAAAGATAACTCTCTCCATCTCAGTCTTGCTTGCTCTCATTGTGTTCCTCCTTCTCATTCCTTCCATTGTTCCGCCAACGTCGAAGACCATCCCCCTCATGGGACGGTACATGCTCTTTACCATGGGTATTGTATCTTTATCTATCGTAGCTACGGTCGTCACAATTAATCTTCACTTCAGGACCATTTTGAGTCATACGATGCCTAAGTGGATCCGTCGCGTCTTCCTTGAAATTTTACCGAAGATTTTGCTCATGGAAAGACCGGAAGTGTTAGCCGAAAAGAAGGAAAAGAAATTAAAGAAAAAACTACAGAAAGAGGCTTTAAGAAAGTATAACGTTCCTTACAACTTTACTGGTATGGATGATGACACACCCATTGGTATCAAACCAAACGGCAGACCGTACTCGAGGATAGAGGTTCATGCAATGACGCCCTCACTACGCGAAGAGATTGAAGGGAGAGACTCTGAAAGCAGTCATGCTATCACATTTCGGGGAGACTCAAGTGATGAAGATGATCACTTTGCATCACCATCGGAGAGAAACTGCAAGGAAATTTTGAGATTAATCAAGAGCATAGTACAGACATTGAAAGATGGTGATGAAGGAGACGAGGTAAGCGGATATTGACTGCACGTGTTGTGATCATAGATCATGCATACCAGCAATTAAAGGTAGTGTGACACCAAAATGACAAAGTTGGGTATTTGATGCAAAAAGCATTAAAACCAAGAGAATTGCTGCAATTTTCATCAAAATCGGTTAAAAATTGGCCATTTCACTGGTTTATTTCTGATTTGCACTTTAACATGCATATATATGAGCTCAATATATAAATCTTGTGATGTCATTGGAGGGACATACCATATATGGCTAATGTTATCCTTTGTTTTTGCAACCTTCATTTCAAGGGCAGTTGTAACATTAGTGTTTCCTGAAGGGCTTATTTTGAAAGCTGAAATTGTGTCTTTGAAAATTATTAATATCAATCACCAAACCATTAACTATCTGATGAGTAATTAAGAGATAATTAATGTAGGGTTAACAAAAGAAATGACGCTGTGCAACACTCAACATCACTATTTTTGCATAACCAACAAATTGCTTCGGAATCATTCAAACATCTTGAGAACGGTAAAAGATATTGACATAATTCCAACGGATTCTTACTTAAGAGACCTTTCTCCTTAACTATCAAGTAAATTCAGTGTTGTTGCTGACATGTCATACTACCTTTAAAGGTTACACAACAAAGACTGTCCACAGGATAATGCACGATCGGTGGTCAATGCGAGTGATGCACAATGACGAAGCCCGTGTGCATTGAGCGATAGCTTTAACCCCCGATTCGGCAGTTCGGGCATTATCTTGTTTTGATGATAACTCATGTACGGCAGTATAAAGTATAAATAATTTCATGAATATCCAAACCCCAAATAAAACGGAGTACCGTAAAATGATGGCATTTATCCATCTGTGAGTTTATCTTGGAATACTGAACGGCCACATGACCGTAACAAAGCTTGGGAAGTTGACAATTTTTACTGATTGAATGAAGTTTGGATGGTCAATGTTACAGGGATCGACCGGGCCTCAAGTCCGACGGTTGGGCCCAAAGGTGGGGCTCCTTGTAGCCAAGGGATCAAGTGTATGGCGCGCAATCGGTTTCATGGGGAATCGACCCATTCCCATTTTAATTCGACGCATACCAATTTCAATCAACACACACCAATTTAAACCAACAAATACCAGTTTAAATCAATAAATACCAGTTTAAATCAATAAATACCAGTTTAAATCCACATAATACCACTTTAAATCAATACATACCAATTGGAATCAATACATAGCTCTTGAAATCAACACATACCAACCTAAAACACATATGCCAGTTTAAATCAACACGTACCATTTTAAATCAACACATTCCAATTTAGTTCGACATAAACCATCCAATTTAAATCGACACATACCAATTTAGTATTGGTAGAACATATATTGGTAGAACATATTCTAATTAATTTGACATATACAGATTTAAATTGACATATACCAATTTAAAGTCATAATCTCATAAACAATAGAGGTACCCCATGATCCTTAAACTTGATGGATCTCACTGTTTCCACATGAATGTTATAGATGTACATTTCAGTAAGCTGGTGCCTTAGTGACAGTTTCGCTTCATTTCATAACTTGTTTTTAGTGGGGGTAAGGTCATAGGAAATTGTTCGAAACAATAAACGTGTAAGCCTTTACTCTAACGAATGCTATTGTACCTATACTGAATTGTGTTAGTATACATGACTGAATTTCGGAGGTGTTGACGCACACGTTCTGCGCGGTTCTACAAGGTGGAACTGGATAATCTTGTCCCCTTCAGACTTTTCTAAGCCCCCCCCCCTCCAATAAAATGAACGAGATTGTGTATTTATGTAATAGTATACTGGAAACATGCATATGCTGAGGAAAATACTTCCTATCTGGTCCCACCTTCTCTCAAGAAAAAAGTCTTTTAACCAGACATGGCTGTGTCTTAGCTGAGAGATACTGGAATTAAAAAAACGAGACAAGGTTATACTTAACAGGCTTCATATTTTGCATTTTGTTTGGGGTAGAAGAAAATATTCACCAATATGAGAAACACATTTTCCTTGCTCCATTGGCTCTAACTTAGACTGCGTGACTGACATCTAAGTGTTTTTACTTTTATTTGATTTCTTGTTATACAATCTTTATTGATCTTTTCTTTTTCCCCTCATGGGTTTTAGGTAGAGGAAGAATGGCGATACGTTGGTTTGGTCATTGATCGACTACTCCTCTACATATTCACCGTTGTTGTCATCGTTGGAACGGTATACATGTTTATTCAGCCTCCATCTCTTTGGGAGAAACCAGGCCAGTATCCAGAACTAGTCTGGGAAGAACCTATCATCTTGGAAGAGACCAATTATTCAGCTATGTGATTTCCATCTCAACTTACTTGCTGCCAAGCTTAAGTGAGATCATGAACCAGAACACTTTACACAACCGACGTTTAAAGAGACCATTTTGTAAATAAAATCTATACTTTTCTGATGGTTATTCAATTAAAGAGGTTCATGTAAAGTGGTAGATATTAATTTTTGCTTAAAGCGGTAATTGGAGTTAGTTTTTACAAATTTTCCACAACTTGAATTTTTAACCATGTTATTGTACTTTGGCTTAAAACTAACAAAAAGTGGTGACTCGTGATCGGTTACAGTGTAGTGGAAGCTCTAGTCTCTAGTCTTGCTCCTCCGTGACATTCCTTTACCCGACAAATATTCAGAAATTTTCATTCAACAGTATAATTTACATAAAACTTAATGCTTCTTCTGACCTGAAAGACAACCTCAAAACATTTTTCTATACTATGGTAGGCAATCATTTGAGAAGGAAAAACCGAGGTGCTGGAACCGAAGATTCTCAGTCAAACTCTGATTACCTTTTTAAATGTCAGATAAATGATAGCATCCATACTGCATCTACTCAAGGAATCAAGTCACATCAATATGAATACCCAGCTATTCAGCGACTTAAATTTGGAAAATGGCTTATTGTTTGACAGTGCAAGTTGTAATTGAATTTTCCAATTAATGCATGCTTGTGCTTAATTTAACAACGAAAAAAAAAAAATTGCCTCGACAAATTATGAAAGATTTTCATAAGAAGAGAAAAAGAAATTAGTAAGATGTTTTCGAAAGGATTGTGGGTGATGGCTCGTGTACCTATAAACCTGAAAATTTTTCTTCAAATTATTGGGTCAGAACCCAACCACCGGCTTCAAAATTTGGTCCTTCGAAATTTGGTCCTCAAAAGGTAGAAAATGGTATTCTCGTAAGGTCTAATACAAGAAAGTCACCGAACCGGCAAATGCCTTTGCAATTATATAACAGGCTTCTGCTTAACCCACAATTTGGTTGGGGGGGGGGGGGGTGGTCATCAGACTCAGCAGGTGTTTGGAGTTTTACGCCTCAACTTTTAACGTTCTGCTGCTTAAATTGAGCTCGGGCCAAAGTCTATCTCCACGATACTATGTTTACGGCCATCTTATTGATTTAAATATCTTGTTCATAGCATTGCAAAATACTTTCTCACAGCTTTGGTTAAATTTTCCTGATCAACTTTAATTCTGTACATAAAAAGTCTTGCTTTTGTATTATGTAAAATTTCAAGAACGTGTCTTTCTAATTTAAGCTTAAAAATGGTGTCGTTTTCTAAAGTTTATCTCATACTACTATGCAATAAATTGGGCTTCACAACCTTTTGAACTCTCTTTTATTTATAACGAGTGGGTGTTTTGTCTGTATTGCAACTAAATGGTTTCAAGGCTTAAAAATATTAATGTAGAAAACAATATCTAAAACTGTAACTGCATCCGTGTGTTGCTTAAATAATATCTCAGATAAAATGGGATGGGTTCCATGGTATGTGATATACACTAAGTACATGTACCGTATATATAGCTTGAGGCTATTTTTGTCAGAATTCTTCCGTCAGCTTGAATGAAGCAAAATTAAAAATGTTCATTGTAAAACTCTTCAGCTAAAACATTCTCAAATGGATAAAAACAAGTTAAAAGGTCCAAAGCAAGAAACAAATTCTAAAACCCGGCTACATAAAAGAATTAAGTTGACAGGACAAGTAAACAGTTTAGGTTAACACAAAAGTACATACTAAAAAGATTAAAAACCTAGCATAACGTTCCAAGGTAAAAAGGATTACTGTCTTGTGCCTTTGTTTCTCAGTTGAGAGTAGCCGTCCTATAAAATACTATATACAAGGGGTTTTCATACAAACTGTTTTATCAGCGGTGAGTGCATTGGGTCCAGTGGCGTAGCTACTGGGGGGGGGGGGGCAGGGGGGCAAGTTGCCCCCCTGGAAAATAATTTGGGGAAATTTGATGAAATTGGGGAAATCTGATGAATTTTCTTACTCTAACAAAACTTTCTCAAAATTCTTGTTAGAATAAAAAATTCTGAGACATTTCTCATACATAATTCGAATTTCCATGCAACAAATTAACCCATATTTGAGATTTCGTCAGTGTCGCATAAACCGGCCCTACTCGCGTTCCACAAAAATGTCCTGGCCCCGTAGCAGATTGAATGTTCTCTTGTGTAGGTACGGTTTTTATGATCAGTACATTTCAGTGCACATAAAGCTGTTATTCAGGAATTTATCAACAGCTGATACAGTACAACTAACACTGAAAGGCTGTAAAACCGAACTTATCCCCTTAAACACAGTCTCTGCTTTGTACACTTTGGGAATTCAGTAAAAGGATGTGAAAACTGACAAGTCACTAACGTTAACCCCCCCCCCCCCCAAGTTATTATATTGTCCTGCAAGCTAGAAGTAGCTATACCGATTTTACTCTGTGTACATAACGATGGATGGGGCTGAAACAATCCATGGCCAACGATAAACTCAAAGTTAGTCTAGAAATTAGAATGAACGGGATCCATTGGCACACTTAGATTTTGTTACTTAGCCTAATCCTTGGAGGCTTACAGGCTAGTTCTGGAAAAAGCTTTCTGCTCACTTGGGGTGTAACAATAAACGGGTCCATGAGTACCTTTTAGCCTTCTTCACTAACAGACTGCTGTTCTAACAGGATATCCTGTGGGATCGAGCTACTATTAGGTCTCCTCTACGTCCCTCAGTGATGCCAAATTTTTTACTTCCTACAAATAGGCAAATTCTGTCAAATTCCAATTTTTACGTTAAAAAGTAGACTCTGTTTCCCACTGGTGGCATCGATAAAATAAAGACAACATGTTTAGATTCTCTTTACAAGCATGAATACGCTATTTTTGACCATCTGAGGGGTCTGTGATTTTTCGATTTTTTTTTTACGCTCCGCGCCAACCAATGGTGGCGTTTCGCAAAGTTTTTTGGCAAAATTACATTTTGGGGTCAGATTGCCCCTTAAATCTCTGATTACTTTGCGGTTTGCGAACATATTTTGAAGGAAGGATTTTATTTGCAAACGACAAAAGAAGATAAAGGCTGGGTAGATTCTTCGTATAAGTCTAGAAAATGCTATTTCCGGCCATTTGAGGGGTCTGATTTTTCGAAATTTTCTCTGCGCTCCTCGCCAACCAATGGTGGCGCTCCGCTTAGATAATCTTTAAAACAAAATAACGTTTTTTGCCAAGAAATACCGCAAACCCTGTACCGAAAACTCTTTTATTTTGACTCATAAAAGTGTGCAAATTTAATGAAAAGTTTAACTTCGTAAGGTAGCATAAATGGCATAAGAATGCATGTAAAGACACAAAAGTTTCAGTTTTATCCTCATGAACCACCATGATTCAACTTTTTACACTGTTCCTTTCAAAGTCGAAAATCTTGCACCATTTTGGATCTAGTCTCCTTGAAAACGTCAAAAAATTTCCGGACACCCCTCACCTTAGACCATACTGCATGCCCCACCTCCTTCAGAGAAATCCTGGGTACGCCACTGCGTTTGTACATACAAATAAACCAGATATTGTTGACCAAAATAATATATTAAGAGCTGTTATTTCCAATTGCTCTTTGTTATACTTTAAGATTAAAAATGCAGGTAATATTACATAATGACATGGTAATGTTGTTATACTTGTAAATTTGCATTTTTATATGAAATACATACACATTGGCCGGGAAAAATTTTGGTGAAATTTCGTACCTTTGCCCCCCCCCCCCCCCGGAAAAAATCCTAGCTACGCCACTGATTGGGTCATGGTTTCACCCCACTAATACCAGTGTTGGTTTTAGTTTGTAAAAAGATACACTGCGGCTTCATAAGGACACCTCACTTATCTTTCAAACCTTTTAAGAGGTGAGGGACCTCACTCCTCCGTCTTCTTCCGTTAGACCCTTCTCCCAGGCACGCAATCACGCAACAAACTGCACTAGCCTCAGCCACTTGAGAAAAATCCTATGAACGCCACTGAAGCTCCAGGTTCGTTTTCAAGCAAAATGGTTGCCCTGAGTGAAGAAAATATAAAGCTGTTTCCCTGAACCGTTACGTCATTTTGCTAGGGTTTTATTCTTCAAAATTATCACTGCCATGGCCGTACTGAACGGGACCCGCAATTCCTCCCCCCCCCCCCCCCCCACATTCGCCAAAACCCTGCTGAATCGGGCAGACTTCGGTGCCTCAGTTGGCAGTTATTTTGTCCTGGTTTGGAATCTGTAGTCGGGCAAAAGGTCACCTCCGAGAAAGAGTCCCGTGCGGAAATATCCAGTGTAAGTTCTCCTTAGAAGTAAATACTTTTCCAACTCAGTTTTTCTTCTATCTCCAATACTTCCACATTTTGAATAAACACTTTAAACGTCTATATAAAGTGTGCTCCGAGTGTAAAATATTTAGCGTGACGCCCACGCAATCATACTTCTTTAGCAAATAATGCGAACATATCTGGCTGAATGCACTGAGCACCCAGCGTGAAGCTTCTGTTTGAAATTCCATATGCCAATCAAAGTGAAGTGACCAGTTGCAATCAGAGGTATTTCATGTTGCAAAGTAAAATAACCATCATTGATTTACTCGGGGAGGGGAGGGGTGGAGGTAACCCTCCGAATACGACCCGCCTGGTGACATATAAAGACACCACAAAATTTCAGTGATAGGCCTATTCCAACAACATCAATTTTCAATTATAACTATTGTAGTCTACTGTGACTAGTAAATGGGAACAGATGGCCGATGGAACAAGTCATGCCTTGGACAACGTAACTTAGTCTTGTCGTTATTCTTGAAAGATATTTATCCATTTTAGTTGTGTGCACTTTTATTAAGACAAATATCATTAAAAATCCTTTATTTCAGTTCTGTAAAATTAGACAGTGACTAGATATCGAGGAACCACCAACATCATATACCGAAAAAACTTCGCTTCGATTCTTGCTGACTGATCTGCTGACGGAACCTTTGCTTTAATAGAAACTTCAATTTTGGACATGCCTGGTTCCCATTACGATCAATTTCAAACGTTGATATTAAATAATTATTGATGGATTTACTCCGTTTAAAGCAACCACTTAAGCCGTGGTTTTAATATTTAGTCACCCAATAAGACCAATATCTTTTCCTAAATGTAACATAAATGTCATCATGCTTTGCCTCACATGTGTGCCAAGGGACTGCTCTTAAGTGTAACGGGAGCTATTTCATTCCAGTAATCCCAGAGTAGTGGTTGATATGTACTGAAGAAATGAGAATGCGGCATCAGTGTGTGATTAGCTTCTCTCGGATGGCGCTATGTCAAATTGAACTTCGTCTTAATTTAATTTACTTCAGCATTTACAGCTTCAATCGATTCATCCAAGCATCAAAATTTGTTTCCAGTAGCTGGTGTCCAAAAGCAATGTGAGTCAGCCAGGGCAGTCGCGACCGGGAGTGAACACCCCCCCCCCCCCAAAAAAAAACGTCAGAGCGACGGTAGTTGGAAAATCTCAAATTCGACTTGTAGATCAAGTGTCGTAGACGGACGCTTCACATTTAAATTAGCAACAAAGTCCAATTTTCGCAATCCTTCATAACTTGCCAAAATTCTTTGAAATTTTGCCTATACCTTACGGTTGTTAAAATATATCTTTTAAAAGTTTGAATGTTTGTGAAGCAACTTGTTGCTTATTCAAAAATAATGATATAAAGTTTAGGCAGAGTGCTGACATTTCTTTGGCTAACCCTATACAACTGTACAAGTTATCTTTTAATTAGTCATCACATAGTTTATGGTTTGGTTATTGATACTGATGATTTTCAAGGACACAATATTAACTTCCAAAATAAAACCCGCAGGACAAACTTATGTTGCAAGTGTCCTCGAAATGAAGATTTTGAAAACAAAGGATAACATTAGCCATATATAGCATGTCCCTGTCATGATATTATGCGATTTGCATATTGGGCTCATGTTTATTAATAATGAAGTCAAATCAGATATTGCCCTGAAAAATGCTCAATTCTTCACGGATTTGAAAATTGCGCCTATTTTTTGGGATTTTAATGCCCTTTGCATAGAATACCGAATTTTGCCATTTTTATGTCATACGACTTTTAATCACTTAAAACTGTTAAGTTTGTCTTTATTCTTTCCAGAGTTTAATCTAAAAATATAAAAAGCTTCAGAGTCACTGTAAAGTTTTCATGAAATTTTCTAAAACAAAAGACAAATTGGCCGAGACTATAAAAATGAATTATGCGTACCTCAGTTTCACTTTATAGTTTGTACAAGATTTTGTCCTACATGATAACATTTCGATCTGATTATAAGAACCACAATTATTAAATCATGACGAGGCCTTTCCTCATTATAATTTCATTTGTCATGTTACCATTTCAAACTGACATTAACATTTCAACACATGTCATCTACGAGAAAAGTTTTCTTTCTCCAAGGGGGAGGGGGCTTATAAAAGTCTGAAAAATGCCATTTCCGACATCCGACTTCCATTTCAGACGCGATTTTTCAAAATTTTTGTACGCTCCGCACCATCTAACGGTGGCGTCCCGCCATCTCGACTAAAGAATGTCCCATGAAAATGGAAGTTGGACTGTTAGAACTCACGCTTCATGCTCTGTAACATATATTTTGATTTTTTTGCTTTAGGTACACTTTAAATCTGGGATAGTTCGAGAAGAATTACCTGATAAATACAAGCTGGGTGTTTCTTCGAAAGCCGAGGAAATGAGATGAAACTGAACACAGATTATACATCTGAAGGTTAAATGAAATATTTTAGACTGAAAGGATTATCTTAAAATGGTTTTCTCAAATGCATTGTTTTGTTCTTCAATTCCCCAAGAAATTGTTATCCCTGTCTTAATCAACCAAATGACATTAAAGACGGACCTCGGTCTAGAGTAAGCAGTCAACATTATTATTTCATGCAGCTTAATACAAATCTGAATATACAATTTTTAAGTAATAACATATTTCATTCCTTTGTGTATCGATCACCAGTTAACAACCAGGCCGGTAGGGAGATTGTAGGAATTCGGTACGTTATCACTCACCATGGATTATTTTAGTTAACTGGGATCAGTGGCGTAGCTAGGATTTTTTCCAGGGGGGGCAAAGGTATGAAATTTCCCCAAAACTTTTCCCGGTCAATGTGTATGTATTTCATATAAAATATGCAAACTTACAGGTATAACAACATTACCATGTCATTTTGTAATATGACCTGCATTTTAATCTTAAAGTATAACATAGAGCAATCGGAAATAACAAAGTATATTATTTTGGTAAACAATATCTGGTTTATTTGTATGTACTAAAGCAGTGGCGTACGCAGGGTTTCTCTGAAGGGGGAGGGGCATGCAGTATGGTCTAAGTGGAGGGGTGTCCGGAAATGTTTTGACGTTTTCAAGGAGCCTACATGCAAAATGGTGCAAGACTTTCGACTTTGACAGGAACAGTGTTAAAAGTTGAATCGTGGTGGTTCATGAGGATAAAACTGAAACTTTTGTGTCTTTACATGCACTCTTATGCCAGTTATGCTACCTTACGGGGAAAAACTTGTCATTAAATTTGCACACTTTTAGAAGTCCAAATAAAAGAGCATTGATCGGTATTTGTGGTTTTTCTTGGCCACAAAATGTTATTTTGTCATAAAGATTATCTAAGCGGAGCGCCACCATTGGTTGGCGCGGAGCGTAGAGAAAATTTGGAAAAATCAGACCCCTTAGATGGCCGGAAATAGCATTTTCCAGGCGAAAGAAGAATCTAGCCAGTCGCTTTCGTCTTTTGTCGTTTGCAATAAAATGCTCACTTCAAAATATGTTCGCAAACTGCAAAGTGATCAGAGAGTTAAGAGCTTATTTTACCCCAAATATGTAATTTTGCCCAAAAGACCGAGCGAAGCGCCACCATTGGTTGGCGCGGAGCGTAAAGAAAATTTCGAAAAATCAGACCCCTCAGGTGGCCAAAATAGCGTATTTATGCTTGTAAAGAGAATCCAAACATGTAGTCTTTTTTATCGATGCCACCAGTGGGAAACAGGGTCTACCTTTTTAAGTAAAAATTGGAATTTGACAGAATTTGCCTTGGTCTATTTGTAGGAATTCAAAAAAAAATTGGCATCACTGAAAGACCTGGCAGGGACAATCCTTCCCCTTTGAAAATTTTTGAAAAATTGGGTGTCCTTATAAGCAATCTGGTGACACATATGCTATCTTTTGAAGTAAAATCTGTGTTAATAAAGTTAGACTACGTATTTTTAAGAACAAAGAAAAAATGGCATCTGTGAGGGGGACATGGCCCAATGGTCTCCCCTTCGCACGCCACTAAGGAGGCCTAATAGTGGCTCGATCACACATGATATCCTGTGGGAAAAGCAGTCTGTTATGTGTAGAAGGCTACAAGGTACTCATTGTCCATTTATTGTTACACTCAAAGTGAGCAGAAAGCGATTTTCCCGAACTAGCTTGTAAGCCTCAAAGGATTAGGCCAAGTAACAAAATCTAAGTGTGGCAACGGATCCCGTTAATTCTTATTTCTTGATTAACTTTAAGTTTATCGTTGGCCATGGATTGTTTCAGCCCGATCCATCGTTATGTACACAGAGTAAAATCGTACAGCTACTGCTAGCTTGTAGAAGAACATAACAACCTCGGGGGTCTACGGTAGTGACTTTTCAGTTTTCACATCCTTTTACTGATGAATTCCCAAAGTATCACCTGAATAACAGCTTCCTGTGCACTGAAATGCACTGATCATAACCCCCGTGCGTATACAAGCACAAAAGAACATTCAATCTGCTACGCGACGAGGATATTTCTGTGGAACGCGAATTGGGCCGGTTCATGCAACACTGACGAAATCAGAGTTAATTTGTTGCATGCAAATACGAATTATGTATGAGAAATGTCTCACAATTTCTTATTCTAACAAAAATTTTGAGAATTTTTTGTGAAATTTTTGTAATAATAAGAAGATTCATCAAATTTCCCCATTTTCATCAACTTTCCCCAAAAAATTTTCCAGGGGGCAACTTGCCCCCCCCCCTCCCCCCCCCCCCCCCAGTAGCTACGCCACTGACTGGGATTACTATTCCCACTCTTTTTCCTTGTGGTTACTCAGTACAGATTTAATCCACATGGTCTCATAAAACAGGCTAGGGGAGCTTCATAAATTAGTTGCCAAGAGTGTTGAGTGGCTGCTACAACCTCATTGTCTCTAAAGAATGAAGCCAGTTTGTCTCAAACTTCCCCTTAAAAAGAAAAATAAAAAAGAGAGAAAAGTATAGCAGAGAAAACTAGAAATGGGTTATAGGCTCCATTTTTTCACTGTGCAATAAATTTTACAAACTAAATAACTTTGTTCGTTCTCTTTCAAGAGTAACTGATTAAATCTGCTAAAGGGAGGGCAATCCGTTTTATCTAGGCCTACCCTCCCTAGAGTTCTCTACAGATTTAAACCAATTCCACCCTGAAAAGAATAGTCTCGAGACAAATTTACCTTTTATATGTTACTTAAAAGATTTTTTTTTTTTTTTTTTGAAGGGAAACTGTTTTTCCAGTCATAAGCATATTTACACTATTTACAACTGTTATGTTATTAATTACATAATTACAATTTATGTTATTTAAAGATTACCACCAAGTTTATGCCACCAAACTTTGATATTGATAAAATAGGTACAAAGTGAGCAATGGGAATTTCAAACCTTTAAATGCCTGAGAGCTAGGGTTAGATGAAGTTTAACGGCCCAGTTTCCATCCCATTGGTTCAAGTCGAGCCGGCCACGGCCATATTTCCACTTGTGGCTCACTGGATTGTTGCGGAGCATCGCCCACAACGGCAGTAGGTTCCTTTTTTATAGTCTTTCGTATGACCCGACCTGGGGTCATACAGACCTGGGAAGCGAACCCGGGCCTTCCGCGTGAGAGGCGGATGCTCTTACCGTTAGACCAAACACGCGGTTTTAAATGCCTGAGGGTCAATAGCTGCCCAAATCAATTTAAGGTCAAACTTAGAGGATGGAAAATAAAGAACAAAACACTGGCCAACAATGTGATTACATGACATTACACCTGCTTGTTAATGAGGTTAACTTTTAAAAGGAAATGTGATTACTTCGGTATTCTTCATATCTTAAGAACTGACTACATGGGAAATGAATGAAACTTTCATCACAGTGTTTAAAATTTGTTTTCCTAATTGGAAATAAATTTGGCTCTGGACTATTCTATTGGAACGAAAAAACGCCTCCGCGTTTTAAAGGGATGATATACCTGACGGTAATATTTTGTGAAGGAATCTTGGGGTCGTTCTGCCCTGAAGAATAGCCTATTATGAAGCCTATAACCAGTTCGGGAGATAACCTCTTTCGGGGGAAATTTGTTTTCACCCGATCGGGGGAAAGGGAGCACACCACCATTAGCAGAACGGCCTTGCCGGGAAAAGTAGTTCCAAAGTACACCGTCAGTTTTAGGTCCTCTTTAAGTGTGAATTGCTCAAGTTAAACTAATCAGATGTGGTTGGTTTGTTTTGGATATGAAAGAGGACGTGTAAATGTGTGACTGTTGCCAAATTGGGAAGAATTGAAGGTGATTTAGACTGTTTAAAAATTTGGTGTGAAAAAGACGTTTTTTCCGTCACCTGCGGATTAATAGGGTAGGGTGTACAGACCCAAAACTTCATCCCCTTTTATCTCAAAATCTAAACGGTCATGCTATGGTGAATTTGTGATGCCATGATTGGCCAACTCACTGGCTTTCATGTGAGGGGTAGCTTTAGTGGGGTGTGAACTTTGACTGGGCTGCGGGGGGCATTTAACGAAGGCAAAATAGTGTGTAAGTCAATGGAGAAATTAATGGTGGTGTGCTCCCAAAAATACGGCCATGGCTGGCGCCATTTTCAGATTTCTCCCCTGATGCTTTGCGATCCTACCGCGCAATTGAAACGGAAACAAACGTTCAAAACACCTGGAAAATTTAATCGGTCTTAGGAAAGAGAAATTTTGGAATATTTAGAAACTTTGTTGCAAGCGGAACAAATAAGCCGGATCATGTTTGGTAGTTCATCGCGCAAATTTTAAGATATCGAGCAATTTTGCCACGTTCTGTGTCCTAAGCTTAAATTATAGACTCGACACAGCCGCAAGGTTTCTTAAATTATTTCCGCAGAAAGTTGTGTAAGTTACTCGTGCTAGCAATTGAGCCCATCAGTACGTTCTTGAAAGTTTCTTAAGATTTCTGTTTGTGGTGGTGAATAATTACTTGTATTTGAACATATCCACATTTATAAAACAAAGCGACGACTGTAAAGAGGTACACACCAAGAGTTCATGAATATTCATGTTGCAAATTTTCTCCCGATCGGGTGAATTCTCATGTTCACCCGAAAAAGGTTATCTCCCGAACTGATAACTGCTCCACAACCTTCAACGTTGTAATCAGTACCATGTTCAGTTTCACCATTTAGACGGAACAAGACAGCTTGGTGCATGGGGAGTATTTTGTCGATTAAGGGAACAATTTCTGGCTGAGACCAGGGCACTCAAGAAAACTCAAGGACCCTTAGGCTGTACGCTGTCCCGCGATCTTCAAATGAGGCTTGTCCCTGGCTAGATAAATCTGTTTTATAATATCATCCATTAATTAAACGTAAGAGCAGTCCACCAAAACTTGCTTCGAAGAAAAATCTAAATAACACAATATTAGGCAATTTTCCCATTATTCCTTTTCAAAGATCTTTCATTACATTTTATGACTTTACTGTTGCATGTTCAAGGTAAACCAAGTAGCTTTTTCTAGTAAATTTTACATTTGAAGAAGAAAAAGGTTGTCACATGACTCCCAACAGCCAATCATGAAACAGGACAGTCTACTACTCTACTTCAGTTTGAGATGACTGCTCTTGCCCTTTAAGGCGACTGAAATTGTACATTTGAAATTCGGCCTCTGACCTTATCATTCTACGGAACTTCAACGGAAAGGTATATTTATCTTTAATAGGGCGAAATTTTTTAAACTGGTAATGGATCCAGTGGTCAAGAGAAGGTTAATAAAAACAAGAAAACATTGCAGTGTATGAAGAGACACTAAACGGCGTAATTTTCACGTTAGAAATTTCTGTCAGCAAGTTTAGCCTGTCCCTGTTTTTTATTATAAATGCTTTTCATCAGTTTATTTGGTTACTGTCATGAAAGAACCCTTAGTTCACCGAGCACTGTCGGACATAATGACAACACTATACAAACTAACACGCGCACAAATTGGTGCAAGGCGGTTTTATTAGACCTCCCTGCTTGACGAAAGCTCTTGAGTGTCCAGCTCACAGGAAAGTATAAACGATAGCGGTGGTCATTGAAATATTGTGAACAAGCCATTGAATGGAGAAAAACGGTCTCGATCGAAGTATATATACCTACTATCAACACCATATTTCCATTGCGCAAGCACTATTTTTCTTTAATGAAAGTATTAAATTATTCGTTTCTTTCTGCTGAGAGTAGGCTACAAGACTAGTACAAAAATAACCATTTTGACTTTCGATCTCTATTTCGCAAAACTGTTAACATTTTGCTCGGGTGTTTTTAAATATTTACTTTTTGAAGCCTAGGTTCAATTGTCTTTTTCTGTCACTTAGTTTTTGATAATTTAAGCGTTTGGTGAATGAACCATGCGTATGCACATGCGCGTAGGCCAAGCCGGTGGAACGAATAAAGAAGCTGTTCCTCTTTATGCATATCTTTGTGTGTGAAAACTTCTGTTACGGGATGAAGTTTAATGGCGCCCAATAATTATGGCGTTTTATACAAATATTAAAAATCTAAGGAACCCGTTTGAAATATAGTCCACAAATATAAATATGCTGAATTCCTTTGAGTCACACTTAATCAACAAAGATGGGTAGAAACGCTTCAGAAGTCACTGTGAGTGGTAAAACTCTACGGGAAGCACCATACTTTTCTATAAAAGCTTGATACGACTGTACGACATTGCAGTGGCATGTGCAGGATTTCGAAGGTAGGGAGGGAGGGTACAACTTGTGATCCCCCCCCCCCCGACTGGCTCGGATTTTGATGACCTTTTTTTTCTTTTGCTATTCTGCACTTTAATTCTTAGCGACCGACTCATCCATACTTGTGTGCTATCCGAATTTTCGAAGACCTTTTTCTTCTTTTTTATTCTTTCTCTTGCTTTTACAACCATTTTTCTGCCTCCACAGGGGCTGGTGTGTGGTTAAAGTTTGAATGCTCAGTGCTGAGTGTGTGTTCCCCCCGGTCCCCCACCCCTTTAAACACGCTACTGCGACATCGTATTTATTTTTATCTCGTAGTCTTATATGCTATGAGAGTTTTTTACGGGATCAAAGTCAATGGCGCCTTATAGCTATGTAGTTTTATACAAATACCATAAATCTAGGGCACTCGTTTGAAATATAGAGCACAAATATTATATTTACGGTTTCCACCGATGAGTCATCAGATAATATGATCTTTTACCAGAAAAAAGTAACAGAAGAGTTATCATGCTTTTATATATAACCAGCAGTTAGTATTAAATGTCCATAAATTCAGTTTGCACACAGGTAAAACCCTCAAGGAGTCGTTTCCAGGAAGGAACTTTCATTTAAGCTTGTCCATTGGGAAAGCGGAAATATCATAAAGTTCGCTGCTGCTCTGACTCCAAAACTTAAAAAAAAAAAAAGAATTTGATACAAAATGTGACATCGATATGCAGTTATTCTGAAAAGTGCTCTTAAACCCTGTATAGTGATAATCCCTAAGTAAAGGAGTAAGTTAGGAACAAATCTAATTTTGGATTGACAATTTTATGTAGAAAGGGGGTTATTCTGAATCTTCTACAATTAATGTTCTGTCTTTGTTTTAGATATAGACTTTTTAAGTCGATTAAGACGGTATGTCTAATCAAAAAATAGGGCGGGATACCGAATATTATAGATATCTTCCATTCTTCATAATCCCAAGTTTCCTACCTTTAATCATTGTTGTGAGGACACTAGTTGAATATATTCAAAGTGGACATTCAAACAACATATTAAGGGTCAAATCCTCTCACTCTTAACAGTTCCAATTTTCTTAACCTACGTACTTAAGCCCCTCCCACAACTGTCTAAAAAACTTTCTCAGCCAGACACAGTCTCATTATATTCCTTCAGGGTGAGTAGCTATACAAGACTTCAATTAGGGGATAAATGCGAGGGTGCCCGGTCTTAAATGTGATTTAAGACCGACGATGACGTCATCATAGAGGCTGAGCGGACCGAGGCGATAGCCGAGGTCCGCTGCCTCTGTGATGACAACATCGGAGGTCTTAAATCACATTTAAGACCGGGGCACCCTGCTTTTATCCCCATTCATAAATACTTTGAAAAAAATGGGTGAAAAACATCAAAAAATTAAAAAAATTGGTCAAATTTTAGAGATCAAGTTTTAATTCTCCTCAGTTTTTTAGCCCCCATTGTGACGTATCGATATCTTGAACTTGAATTGATGCTAGCAAGACGAACATTCTGAACTGCATGTCGCGACCGATACGCTCAGTATCATCTTTAATTTGCTACATTTTCGAGAACTATATCGGCTATTTTACAAGCAAATGTTGTTAACAGAAAAACACTGATCACGGTATCGCATCGTTTTCGGTTTTGGAGATGAGGTTGAGCGAAAAGTCAAGGAAAGTTACTAACTTCTCGTTACCTGTGTTTACAGTTGTTCGAAGAGCTAACGTTACATACTATATATGCAGTACACAGTAAGAGTGAGTGACTGTGCAGCTATACTAGCGCTGTGTGTGGTTAGCAGATCATACTGCGGGAAGGACATGCAGACGTAGCCTAGTTGATGTTATGGATCAGACACGGTGATATAAATTCTTTGTAAGAGATGGAAGCAATTTTAAAATGCGCTTTAGCCTTTAAAGAGACTGAGGTTTCAGGTAAACTATACCAGGCTTCCGTAGGGAATTGCCACTCAGGCTACTGAACTTGACGATTACTTTGCTAGCCTGTGGGCCAAACGAGAAACGTTACTGTTGTTTCCCTGTTTGGACAGTCTTAGCGGAATTAGTAACCCCAGCACTGTACTGTGCCAAAGCCTGTGTATATTGTCGCTAACCTTAGACACTTTAGTAGGCGTAACAATACTGTAGTTATAGGCACGTTTTATTTGACACCCCCCCCCCCCCCAAAAAAAAAAAAAAAAATTTAGGAGTGGAATAAAACGTTAACAACAGTGCCAGTCATCGCAGCTCAGTGCATGCAGTTCTAGCCTAGGGCCTAACTTGTTAGACCTAGAAAACAATGTGTGTGATCAGCAATGATTCCTAAGCCTAGGCTAACCTATGTCTTTATCACTGCCAGTTATTATTCTTTGGAATGGTAACTCTGAAGACTAGGGTATCAACTTTACACAGTGTACAGTGTCTCAGTGTTACTGTTTATCTTGCTAACATGTACTTGGCTTACTGTATGACATTACAGTAGGCCTACATGTGCTGTGCAAAACTATGGGGTGAATATGGCATGTTGCTATGGCAACCTAGCATGGGCTTAAAATATTGTACACAGTAAGTATAGTGATCACATTCAATTCAATTCTCCTTCCTTCGTGAAAACCATTCGAGACCAGTCTCGAATGCGATTCGAGACTGGTCTCGAATGGTTTTCAGCCAATCAGAATGCAGGAAATCAATACAAGTATTTATGAATGTGTAATTAAACATTCTGCACAGTAAATGAGATTTGGTATGAGGAAAAGTATTCCCTTTTTATTAACTTGCTGTAACTTAAATTCAATTAAGAATTTTTGTGGACTACTCCAGAATTTCTAGTTTGTGGTGAGATTTGGGAGTGCCTTTAACCATTAAATAATTTTGAATTTCCCTAATAGAACGTGATCGTTAACATATAAAGTTTTATGGTAATGGTTATTCTTAATATAAGACAAATCAAATTATTGTTGTATTGATGAATAATAAAGTGTTTTTTTTTTACTTTGAAAGTAAACTTAGTATGTAGCCATACTTAATGGAACAAAATACAGATACCTGCTTGGACAAATTCACTAATGGAAGGAACGAAATAAATTGTGACATTATGAGACCAGATCACCATAGGCCTATGCCTTGCTTTTGTTACCCTCTAAAAACAAAAGTCGGAGTGAACTTGGTAACTTTCTAATAGAGAGAAAAGTGTGATTTCACTACATTAGAGTAGTTGAATAGTTCACTCCTTAAAGTGTATTCCAAGAAGAGGTGAATTCGCTTACCAAAGAGTGAAAATTAACTCTGGTGCCTGCACGAATCATTGTTTTTTAAGAATGGTCCATTTGAGCACTTCATTTAGGGGTACACTCTTTTGGATTAAATTTCACTTTCCTTGTAGGGAATTTCCTCTTTTTTGAGTGATCTGTATAACCAGGGGTATAACCTTCAGTCTCCACTCTCCGAAGAGAGCGGACGTACTACGGGTTCGTTCTCTTTGGAACTTTGATTTTGGTTGGGTGTAAATAGTGTAAATACTGTAAATATAGCAAGTGGACGCTGCTCCTCGTGTACTCGTTTTGTTTGTTGGCCATATGCTATTCGTTTAGCTTGTCTTGCCGTCAGGGGTGGTACCAGCGGGAGGGGGAATGCCCCCCCCCCCGTCGGGGAGGCCTTAAAATAATAAAAAAAAAAATAATTAAAAAACCTAAAGGGACTGAAATCACAAGCTGGGTGAACGTGTACATAATTTTTGTTTATTATTTTTTGATATTTTAATACATATTGCTATCAATTTTCAATCACTTCTTCTTCTTAGCTCTGTTATAATTTTTTCCACGTACCTTTTCCTATCTCATTCTTCGTCGGGGAAGGACGACATTTTTTGCGGGAGACCTAAAAACGAAAATCGCAAAGGATTGAAGTTACTGGATGGATAATCATGAACTTTTTTTTCATTATTAATTATTTTTGATAAGCCTATAATAATGCATACCTGACTGTCTGAATCCCCCATCCCATCTTCAATCCGTGCGCTCAAGGTCATGCCCCCGTCGGGGAAGAATGCCCCTCCCCTGTTGTTGAGAAAACCCAATTTCGTCAGGGAACATTCATGCCATGATATAAGATGTAGGCTTGATAACTTCAGTCACTCGAACGATCTTCTTGATTTTGCTTACTAGAAGACTATATTCTTCAAGGAAACTTACAATTCCGAATTTTCCTTACAAAAACGCAGGTGAGAAGCTTTTCATGTGCATTCAGTAACCAATGGGCTGCCATATGGCCCGCCCCGACAACCGAATTCTAGAAACGGTGAAGAAAACCGGCCACGGCGTTTTCAGCTACAAACTGATGATAAACAGTAACGTGAATATGTCTCCCCGTAAGTCTGACTGAAAATTCATTTGAAACCACCTTGTAACGTGACATATTTTCAAATACGTTGAAAGTAAAATCATTTATGGTTCGGAGTTGGGGCAATCACGTAGACAATTTCATTCATTTAGTGGATATTGCCATTGAATAAAAAGAAGATTCCTAGTAGAGTAAAAAACAGAATGTTTTTAAGTACTGTTGCATAGTCTCACCCTAAAACGAGACAAGATCATTAAATCTTATTGTAGCAGTACCTTTAATTTGATAATTTTCTGATCACTTAACAAGTTGTTTTTTTCAATGGAAGTGAAATTTTCATTTCAAAGGAAAGCTCAAAATAACGACTGCTCCATTAGTTACAAGTCTGGGGAATGTCATTTTCGGCTGTCTAAGCAGCTAAGGGGTTAGATTTTTTAACAAATTTCTGTACGTTCCGTGTCAATTGGGGGTGGCGCTCTGCTTAGAGATTGTTTTGGTCGAATTCATTTCTTGGCAGAACAATACAGTATTGCATATTATTCTTCTTTTTGGGGCAGTATTATGAAGTGCAAATTTTATTGCGAAAGAAAGCTCAAAATAATGACTACTGTGTTTCTAGTTAGCAAGCCCGGGAAATGCATTCTCCAACTGCCTGGGGTTCTCAATATTTCAAAAATATCTGTGCGCTCAACTTAGATAGTCTTTCTAGCAGTATTCCATTTTGGAAAAAAGAAAAAGGACATTTTTTCCCGTTCCAAACCGAAAGGCTATTCCAATATATACAATATAAAACTTCAAATATATGGAAAGCCAAACTTTTTCCCCGGGAAAATTTTCTAATATGGTCCGATGGTATTAAGTTGGCCTGATGATATTCAGTAACCCAAACACAACTACAGATCACCCCCTACTTGATTTTTCTTATAAGGAGATAAACTTCCCAAATCTGTCATAAAATTACAATTTTTCCCAACACAAGGTTCAGATTGTTAAAGGTGGCAACAGTTTGCAATTTTGATGGTATACTCAGTACAACAAATAGCCATACAGACAACTCTGATAATCCCCCAACGTTCTACCAAATTTTGCTCTTGAAAGGCATATCATTTTAATAAAGAACACAATTTTTTTAGTATAACCTTATCAAAAACCAAATACTCTTATATTAAATTCCAAAATTTCTGCAATAAAATGAGCTCTTAATTTTCAAATCTTCGTTCAAATAAGGGGAAAAGGCTTTTCGGACAAACTTCTAGTCTTGTCTTGAGACCTTAGTAAGTAGGACTGGATCCATTAACCCCAACAGAATTCCAGCTGTCACTTATAAAACGTTTGCGAATTTGCCCATATGAAAGATGGATGCTTTAATAAACATCCCCACATTTTAATGGTCCCTACAGAAACCAAATTTCTTTCAAACATTTAAATTTTTCCTTCAAAATAAACTCAAGATTTAAGTATTTGTTAAAAAGAAAGCCAAAATTTCGGCGCGCCTCAATTTCTGTCAAGTTACGTCCCACCGGGACTTACTCATCGCCTATTCGGGGCCTTGAAATGCTGGCCCCTCTATCGGGGAGATTGGCCCCCCTGTTGGGCAAAAACTGGCCTCACCCCTGCTTGCCGTGTCCGTTTTTAGCACTTAAAAAGCTCTTCCTGACAGGATTTAAATCCAAATAATGAAGATAATTTGCCAAAACTGTCTTGGGGGCACCCTTGGGAAAGGTGGACCTGCATTTGCCCAGTTCAGTTCAGGTCTCCGAAGAGAACGGAAGTGCTACGGTTCGGTTTCTTTGGGACTTACCTTTCTGTTTGGTTTTTGTTGGGGGTAAAAATTGTATATATTGTAAATACTCTAAATTGTTTGGGTGTTATAGGTGTTCGGGTTTTTTGGTTGTTGGCCATACGTTATTCTTTTAGCTCGTAGTGCCTAGTCCGTTTTTAGCACGTTAAAAGAAGTTTTTCACTCGTTTGGCTAAGATCATGTGTAGCATCTGTTCTTTCATCCAGTCTAAAATGAAACTATATGAAATTCTTATGGAGTTTCTAACATCCCGTGACGTTGCCCTTTGAGAATGCAACATACACACCCCAATTGATCAATGGCCGTGTGGGGTGTAACTGGTATCTGAGTGTGTTACATGATCTGTGCCCTCAAATGATCTATGCTTTCATTACGTTCACACTGCGTGAAAAGCAATTAAGACTTGCTTGACAGGTCTGTTAGCGAACCCGAAATTTTACTAACTTTTGTGTATTGAAATGTCTTTGTTACTGTCAATCAGTTAACCATCTATTAAACCTGACGTATAAAGAGTGTATATATAGTGTGTTTTATTTTTCTCCCTGAGGAGACAAAATGCAATCAGGCAGAGAAAGACAATGTAACAAAAAAAAAAAAATAAGAAGGAAATTCTCATCATGATATATTTTTTCTATGAAACTTTATAGAAAATTTTTGTATGGGGCTAAAGAGCTGGGCAAAGCCCCATAGTCTCCCCGTCTCCGACATTGCTACCGGTTTAAGAATTTTCCACGGAGATATTCTCAGGAGTCGATAATCGTCCTTACGTCCAGGTACAAATTACCGACGACTAGTTTATAAGTATTGAAGACCTTTAGTGATATGATCTTGTCACTCAGGCACCAAAGACCTAAAAGCCGGTGAATTAGACATTCGCTAACCAGGTAGGTCAGGGGCTTTTCACCTGCTCTAGTACCACCGTTTTCAGTTGACTTTTCAAAGTTAATCCAGAATTTGTTGTAAATATTCTCGTCATGGATGGTTAGCTAAAATATTTGTAAATAAAGCATGTACCATGTTTTTCTACTAACTCGAGTGTTGATCAAGCTATTTTTGGGAGCGCTTGTACTATATGCATGCAAGAGAGGTTTTTCGCTGCATAACACAGCTCTTACAAAGGTAAAGGTCTCACTAAAAATGAGGACAAGGCAAGGGCCAGACGGGGTTGGGAAGTATGTCTGTAAAGACGTATTCTGTGACTTAAGGCTGCGGGTAAGTGATCATCTTTGAAATCATCATCGTCTTTGCGTTTGGTTTTGCAACGCACGGCATATGGCTTTGCTGCAAGGTTTACATAACTAGGGCACCAAGCACTTCTTTTCAACCTTTCTTTCAGCGACCAACATTATCTAAAACTCTCGGGAAGTATTCTTATTCTTAACATTTTGCTTGTTGTGATTGAAATATACAATCATCGCGTACGTAGCATATTAGGGATAATTTACAAATAATCCGAGAGATTGACGCGACTCCTCAGGGAATGAACTACTTGCAGGAGATTTATTAATTTTCAAATCTGCAAAAGGAATTTTTAACTTGAACACTAAACAACAAAACAAACTAAGCCTCACACTGGTAAATGTCACACTAATTCAACTTTGTTCGTTGGATGACCAATAGACCTACTGTAAAGGGTGCGTATATGGCCACGGTGACTCCGGCCGTCATTGTGCTTTAATACATGGAGTACGTGAGAGATGCCTAGGGTGTAAAGAGATTGTCAGTGGTCGAACAGTTTTATGTCAGCTTTACACTAAAATAGTGCCATTTGTTGTAATTGAACTCTTTCGTGGGAATGCCGTTCACATTTCAAGTCTGCTTGAACTACCATATTTGTTTGCTTCTCTGTGTATACCGCAAATGTAGCATTGTTGAATGCTTTTTACTTCAAGAATTGAACTTGAAGTGCAGTGACTGATATAATGAAGTGAAGATGATTATCCCAGGATTCAAATGTGCGATACTGCAGTCCACCATTCTGTGTCATCTTCGGTGTGTTTTTGTCAAATTTTGGCAGGTCCCCAATAGATCCTTCTTTCACAGTTTTACAAGGACTGATTGTCTTACAAAATATTGGGGGCGAAAACTATTTCTGTTTCTGTACTGTATCGAAACTGCATTACACTGCGATATAAATTAAATAGCTAAATTATTACGCAGTCTCTTGCTTTGGACTTATATTTGAACATTTTTTCGTGAATGTTTCGTAAACGTCGTTTTGACTCATAAATTTAGAAAAGTAGAGTAGGCGACCATGCCTCCTCCCCTTATAAGCTATCGAAACCAATTGCCTCATGGCGTGGAAATAATTTGCACAAAAACTCTAGTCCATTGCGGAATTAGTTCCTTACTAACATCACTGAAGCTGTTGTACTTAAACTGCTAAAATATGCACTGAAGAAAAGAAATCTGAGAACATTTAGATGTAGCGCCACCAATTGTAGATGGAGCTGTACGTACCTGGTCCCATTCCATGCGATAGAGAAAAGCATTCTTTCTAGCTTAGTGTGCCAAACATGATACATTCCTGAAGGTACTAAGCGTGAACGGTACGTATGACGATTTAGAAATGCACTTTCTCTAGAATAAGAGCGGTGAAGTCTGACACTCGTCGGCATAAATATGGTGTCGGACATCAGTTGGAAACTTCTTGTTGAACAGTGCTAATCGCCCCCAATTTAAGTCAGGAGGCGGTATGACTAACAACCAGCAGCTTTTGCGTGCAAGGTATTTCTTGATTGGCTGTTGTCGTTGTATTGTATTCTTTGTTAGGTTTGGGGATTACGTTAGGGATTAGCACTAACATTATCGCTAGCTAGTTAAAAAAAATCTTTTTTAATAGTGCACATCGCCACACAAGTGACCGTTAATACTAACGTTGGAATGGGATATGTTTAAATGAAGCTTAAAGACATAATGTTTTAAAGTACTCGTTAGTAGAGATTAGAAGAGGATTAAAAAATTTGATAAATAAATCTCTGAGAAGAAATTAGAAAGATTGTTCTTAAAATTACGGCATGAAATGCAGTAAACCCTTTGTACTTAATTCAAAACATAGTATTTTGTTCTTTTCTTTCTGCTCCTCGTGATTGTATTACACCATTTGAAGTCACGGAATAAATTGCCTAACATGGTCGTAACGCTTCGAGATAGTTTTAGATGCTTAAAGGTGAAGAGCAGTCCCCCAAACTTATTTTAAAGAAAATGGTAAAGAACACAGTTTTCATCTTATTTCTCTTCGAAGTATCTTTCATTACATTTTACTATGACTTATCTATTGCGTATTCAAAGTAAAACTAGCTATTTCTAGTAAATTTCACGTTTGAAGAGAATAAATGTTGTCACATGACTAGCAACAGCCAATCATGCAACTGAACAGTCGACTACCCTACTCAAATTTGGGATGACTTCTATACACGAATCCGGACAGCAAGTGATGGTCTGATTTTTGTCGGCCTTAGCTAGGGTCCGTCACCTTTAAATCTTTCGATTTCTTTGTTTACTTCTATCATGGATGGTTGTACACGAATTTGTATCTTGAATTATCCAATTTCACTAAATATGAGGGTTTGAAATTCATGTAAACAATAAATAAAGACGATTTAAGGCTGATGAACCCCACTAATGGCGACCTACAGTCCCTAAAAACAAGCGCTAATCGGATTCTTCTATATAGAAAAGAATCATTTTGCTTCTGGCATATTTCTTGATCTTTCGAAAGCATTTGATACTCTTGACCATAATATTTTACTTAATAAGCTTGAGTACTACGGCGTCCGTGGTAATGTCCTGGACTGGTTTAGAAGCTACCTGACTGATCGTCGTCAGTTTGTGGTTATTAATAACATTAAATCGGTCCCTAAGTCAATTACATATGGTGTCCCTCAAGGATCTATATTAGGGCCATTGCTTTTTATTATTTATGTCAATGACCTTCATACAGCCAGTGATACTTTCAATATAACCTCATATGCTGATGATACAAGCCTCTTTCATTCTAGCTATGACATTAAAGATCTGATACGTAATATTCAAAATGATTTTGTCTATATACAAAACTGGTTTTATGCAAACAAATTATTACTGAATGTAAAGAAGACTACTGCTATTGTATTCCGTTCACCATCCAAGTATCTCAGTGCAGACATAGACTGTGTCCACCTTTGTGGTGTTAAAGTTATTTTTTGTGATGCTACCAAATTTCTCGGAGTTTATATTGATACGAATCTTACATGGAAAAATCACATCCAGCATGTATGTATGAAAGTCTCACGAGGTGTTGGAGTTTTGAATGGGCTTCGAGGACTGTTACCTCGCAGAATCATGGTTACCTTGTATAATACCCTTATCCTTCCGTACTTTACTTATTGTAATGTCATTTGGGGTAGCACATATACTTCTAGAATTCAACCTCTTTTCATTCTTCAAAAGCGAGCTCTGCGCCACATTTGTAATGAATTCCATCTGCAATATACAAAACCTCTCTTTGCCAATCTCAATATCCTTAATATTTATGATATTAATCGTTATTATACTGGTATTTTCATATTCAACTGGTTAAGTGATTCACTCCCGTCAACATTTAAAACTTACTTTGAATTGCGTACTGGCACATATTCCTACCCCTGTCGACATCGAAACCACATAGCAATACCTTTTTTAGACTTAGATCCTCCCAGTTTGGAATTCGGTTTAATGGTCCCAAATTATGGAACTCGTTTCCCAATGATATTCAAGAGTGTAAACTTTTAAGTACATTTAAGAAGCAATTAAAAGATCATTTTATCACCAACTACCTCTGAATAATTTTAATTCTTTGCTATCTGTTCCATTTATTTGTGTTTTTGTGTTTCTTTTTCTGTATTATATATGTGTTTTGTAGTAATTGTTTTCTGTTAATTTAAGTCTCTGTAAAGGGGTGTCAACGTACATAAGCTCCCTGGAGCTTCTTGTTGTCACTCCTCAGTCTCTTCAGTACCCTGTACATACAAATAATTCATAACATATTTCTTTATATGAAAGACTGAAATAAAGTTCTATGAAATTGAATTGAATTGAAATTGTGTGTGTGTACATGCAATTAAGCAGGCTACCCAGCAAATAAACTCCTTCAACATGATTTACTATCCCCGACCCTCGTTTCATTATTTCGGGCAGTTGAAAGGGATTTCGGGGCCAGTTCTCAATACAGTGAGAAAGTTCATCACCGAAGTGACCTAGAAGTAGAATCTTCAAGAAAATGAAAGCCAAAGTTCGCGGTTTAAGGGGACACAAATGCCCACATAAGAGAAAACTGCTGGCCTGATCACCCCTCGAGCCGTAATCAATTTAGATTAAGTTGTCGGTGAAATCGACACTGTCTCCTATCAAAAGTTCAATCATTACATAACCTACACGGTACACTTTTTAAAATTCTTTCTATTGTCGTGCAGAAACCAACCTATAACCAGGGAGCTCCGCGTGGCAGCTTTCTGATATAACCATGAAATTTCGACAATGTTACAACAGCATTTAACCTTTGTAATGTTTTACACCTAAGGGATTTGCATGATTGCTACAGCATCAACAAAATTTTCTAGGAACCTTTCCATCACAGTTTTCAAATTCCCAGAAAACTAGGTTAATGAAGGAAATACCCTCTTAGTCAGGTTTTCTATAGTACAGGTCAATTGCTGCAAAATTCTGATGTATTGACTGTAAGAATGTTACCTTGGATCCCCCTGATGACACAGTAACCGCTAACTAATGACCTGTTAACGAGATGTGATCCCGTCAACTGTGACTTACAGACCGACCGTGACGATAGGAAGGCTTGCATTATCACATTTCCAAATGCGAACACGAACGTTCCATCTTCAATTTCCGAAGGGAATGAGGACAGGACTCTTTATATCAGCAAAAATATAGAGAAGTGGATATTTCGTCTCCATTGGTATTATTAGGGTTTTCATGGTACCAAGTTTTGACATTTGAAGGAATAGTCCAGAGCCAAATTTGCTTTTGTTATGTTAAAGAAGAACCTTTTTGAAGCATTTGGGTGAAATTTTATCCAGTTCTCATGCTCGGTTTTCGGGATGTTAGCAATTGAATTTGACACACTTTCCAGAAAAAGTGAAGAAGCAAATTGGCGTGATATCTTTAATTCACATTGTTGGCTAATGTTTTGTTTCAGTCTCTTTATTCTTCATCCCATTAGGTTGACCCGGAATTGATTACGGATGCTGTTTTGCCCCTGAGACATAACATTTTAAATTTAATTGCTCAAAATGCACCTATGTTATCAACACATCAGAGCAGAAAATTGGAAACTGTAAATATAAACAAAACATTGACCCACAATGTAACTCCATGACATCATACCAGCTTGCTTGAAGTTCATGTGGAAAATTTGCCACATTCAATTGCTATATGTCGAGAAGCGAACATTGGTGACAAATAAAAAAAATCACCTGAATGCTAAGAATAAGTTCCTGTTTAACATATCAAAAATGAATTTGGCTCTTGACTATTCTTTTAAGCCGATCAACATCGCGTCTTCAATACTGCGCAGTTTTATAAAGCAAAAAAAGTGCGTTTTTGCGGTTTGAGTTACAGCATTTTAAAAGAAAAGAATTGATCTGGATTGACCTGGGAGCAACCAAAAGTTGATACTGAACGAATTAGGAAATTAAATCTTACCCTTTAACATGTTTTTCTCTTGACCGGATATTTAGGATACATACAATTTAAAATTGTTTTAAATTATTAAAAACTGAAAATCTGCAACAATGAAGCCATTGGTCTGAGGACGGTCCTGTAGCTTCTCGAGTGAATTTTTTCACTTAGCCAAATGTGTGAAATGATGTAAGTCAATCGCAACTTGATTTTTGTATGAGCGGAAATTCTCATGAAGCGTCTCCCTCTGGAACCCATTGTTCGACAGCAAACCTCGCCTTCAGAACTAGAGGAGACGTACGTTGTATACGCTATGTAGTATATCATATTCATGAGGTAACACAAATAATGCATATAGTTACAACCAAAACATTCTATTTTCTTCCATCTCAAGTTTCATTAAAATGGAGTCATTCCATTATTTGCAAATTAGGATGTTTAGCAGATTAATTGTCTTTAATAAATCGTTAAAAGTCCTTGTCGTCTCAAACTCTGTTTTATAACTTTATTGGCATTGACGAAATAAATGCAAACGCCCCCATTTTATCAAGATTTACTGATCGAAATACCTGGCTTGCCTGAATAACATACCATGGCACCTTAATTTCTTTGCAAAATAGTTTTTATCCCTTCAGATGATCCGTGTTCTTGAGTTGTTCAATAGATTACGCAGTCCACACGCAGTCCACACGCAGTTGACGACACTATATCATGCCATCTATTAATTTTCTCCGGACACTCTTCGCAGCCTTATTCTCTTAAGTCTTTTGATCAGCATGCTGTGAAGATGCGTCACTTCAAAGAAAAGCGTGCGATTACTTATAATTCGTGTTAGGTTATAAACCTGAAAGGAAATATCATGATTCTTTCGGCACATGTGTCTGCCTATTGCTTACGAAGTTAAAAACATAATGTTATAAAATGTCTGTTCTGATATGACGTCATAATTAGAAATGAAGCATACGCCCTTCATTTTAGACTTAGGAATTTTATTGCGACCCTCTCCAGCCAACTAAGATATCTGATTTGTGTGCTCCCATATTCGCGTATTCTTCCATGCCCCGTGCGAAATCTGCGTCAGGCAGCAGTGTTCATCATTTGCTTCCAAGTAATGAAGCGTGGAGTCGATGCATTAGTCCTCTATGACTGTGTTATGACAATGGTCCTCTGCATCTTTGTTATTTTCATAAATATGGTCAGCACCATAAAGTTATGGTCAACCATGTCATGGTCATAGTGATCACAACACTGTACCACGATCGTCCCATGTCAATTAAACACAACAACCGTTTTGGCACGTCAATGTTCGACTTCACTTTGCTTGCTGTTCTTATTAATCTTTCACTTCCCTTCCCTTTTTTGTCTTAATTTGCCCCTCTTTAGGTTACTAGAATACGAAAGGACCATTCGTTATTTAGGACTTATCACTTCAGCATTTCTTCGATGTTAGGCCTTTCCAGTTTGAGATTTTTTTAAAGGAATCTCAGAACTTTTTTTTGTTCTGTATGTAGATCTTCGCATACCATAGATTGACTAAGGGGCGTACAGTTAGAGAGGGCAGTAAGGCTGTCATAGTAGAAGGACTAGCAACTCTTGGTGCATTCCAACATAGCTGGATCTACTCTCAGTAACTCCTTTATCCTTTAACGGCCAAATTCTGTCCCCAGACAGTTTCAGTTCTCGTAATCTACAGTTATAGCCCCTCTAAACTGCCTTAAACTTATCTTCATCTAGACAAATCTCATTTTATTTCCTCCGACAGGGTGGGGAATATACAAGGAGGTATTACGGAAGACGCAATGTGTAATCAAAACACTCTCGAAACGATACATCTTGTGTAATATTTCTGCAGACCAGTACAAAAGTTGTAGTCTAGGGTGAGAGTTGACTGCATCACTCTGCAAGCAAGGAAACAAAAAAATTACTGTCTTGAAAGTATGCACTTCAACATTGGATCGACTTAGCCTTTAAAAGAAGGGTTAAAGGTTACATTTGATTTTAAAATACCAGTATCGCATACTATAAAAATGTTTGTAAACTTACAAAACAAACAATACAGGGATGCATGAAGATTACAGGGAGAGTACTGGCAACCAAGCTTCAAAAGCTGCCAACATTTTCTGTAATCTCTTTGTATTGTTTAATCTTTTTGTTCTGTAATTTTACAGACATTTTTTACAGTGTAGGCATTTCGGTGCAAATTGCATTGAAATCCGATGGGTGATTCTCAAGTTGTCACAATTTAACAAAAAGTGAACTTGCAGAAAGCAAATATTAAATCTTTCCTCACATTAAAGGATTGCGTTTTGCGTATCTTGAAGACTCAGTTACAAACATTTCTATCTTCACAATCCCATACTATCAGAATATAGTTGCATAAGTGATAGTGATATAACTTCTACTGCCCTTAAGTTCACTTTGCAACACAATGTCCGACTTAAGCGGAAGTTTCACCAAACCGTGTAAATGGTCCAATCCAAATTAGTGATTTGACTGTAAGTCACTCATATATGGTTGAGATGGTTGAGTATGGTCCCTACTGACAAACATGAAGTGATTAAGGTGCACATGGGATAGAGAAACATGACTAATAAAACATTTAAATTTCAAAGGTTTAAAAATTTTAATAGGGGCGATTTGACTTCTACTTCTGCGAAAAATGCAATCCATTGGCTTCAAAACATTTAATTAGATCCTAGTTCACTGGTAACATGAAATAAATCAATTTCACAGACCCAAATTGTCCATTTAAGATGAGTCACATTGCTGCACACTGCAAGCTTCGATCAGGTCGGGAGGTAGTTTTGCAGACCTGATGAAAATTTACCTATCTCAACGGTATGAATATTTTGCACTTACCTCTTCTCAGTCATCAGTTTGTTAAGTAAATGTGCATTTACTTAAATGTGAGATCATAGTTAAAAAACAAAGAGAGAAACTGCAAGGGAACGACAACAACACATCTACAAACATAAATACTAGCAGAACTTGTCTATACACCATCATTCGGAAAATAGTACACAAAACTTACGGTTGTGCTGAGTCTATAAATTAAGCTTAGGACATAGAGCGTATCAAAATTACTCGACATCTCAAAATTGGCGAGGTGACCAACCAAAGATGACGAAGCTCTTTTATTCACCTATCAACCGAGATATTAAATATGCCCAAATTTCTCTTTCCTAACATCGATTAAAATTGTAAGATTGTTGTGATGTTTTCTCCGTTGAATTTGCGCGGTAGGATCGCAAAGCAACATGGGAGATATTTGAAAATAGCGCCACCCAAGCAAAATATTTGACCGATCGGGAGAAACTTGCTTCTCCCCGAAAGCGGTTACCTCCGAGACTTTCAATGTAAAAGATATTTTTATGTTTATTTATTTTTGGTTTAGTTAAAGGAAATCCACGGCAACTTTAGATAGTAAGATATGACAAGCCTAATTTACGAAACTCATTACCAACGGGAAGGTAAAATCTCAAGTGGATGATAAAACTTTATTCTGTCGAAGAAATTGAGTAAGATAAAAAAAAAAAAAAAGGAGCTGATCTTTCCCTGTATTCACTTTTTGACTTTAAAATCATTTGTCATCCAGTGGCTGATAATACTGCCTATTTGTTTAAAAAACTCTTGAAAACATTTGCTTTATCTTGCCTTTCCAATTAGAATTTTCTTTACTCGACCCAACACCCCATCATTTTATCTCTCTCGAAAGTTTCACGCTGACGCCAGATGAATTAGAGAAGGTATTTTTCAGTTATCACATGTTTCTAGGTGTTTACAAATCATTCGAAGATTGGATCTAGGCCACACCATTCCAACATCTGCCGGTTCTCCTAGTCCAGTCGTTGTTTTACAAAAGAAAATTGACGTTAAGAAATATTATTTATGACAACAATCATTCCTTTACTCTCTGGGGCATATCTGATTCTTCTCGGTAGCTGTGTGGTTGGAGGACAGGACCAGAGATAAGGAAGCTAAAGCAAGGAAACTAATAAAAAAACGGTCAGAGAGAGACAAGAGCGGCGTTGGGAGAGCATCGAATACTTTTAATTGGTTACATTAATCCATCAGTATCTTTCTCTTCTTCTGATTTTAAATAGCGCTTATTAAATAAAATATTTGTGCCCAGATTACATCTTAGTGATATTAAACTGTCCCATACTTAAGGACATATACCGGTAGTTCTGAAATTGATTCAATTATTTTAAATTGAAAGGGTATCATATCGCATCTTACAAACGATGGTGCCTATTAACTTGGTTATTGATACTTTGATGCTAAACAGAAGAAATTATTTCTTTCGCTGTGAGACATTTTCTTTCCGTTGATTTATCTATCCTCATCTATAGATTTAGCCTAGTTGACTACTGACAGAAAGAAAATTGGATGTAACTTTAAATGATTTCTGATATAAAAGGATTTTTTTAATATCTTCCAATAGTTCACTTACTACAACTTTCCCTCTCTAGAGGAAAAGTGTCCGTTTAGTTCATATACAACCATCTGATATTGTCAAAATATTTTGCATATAAAATGGGACAAATTGAAACTGTTTTGTGATGATAATTATATCATAGTGCTATACCGTCTCTTATGTAAATTGTCAATTGGTTAGAGCATCAGACTTGCGGTTGGGAGGTTGAGGGTTCGAGTCCTGGTCGGTTCCTACCGAAAACTTTAAAAATTGAATCTATATTCTAGGAAGGATACAATAGGAGGCATTACCTCATTTAAAAAACCCAATAACTGTGCTACGAAAAATCAAAAGCCAATGAGCTATTTCTCAAATATTGAGGGGGGGGGGGTGTAAGTCTTCGCTAACAATTACCGTTCATGGATGAACACATTAGAACAATTCCATAGAAAATTTCATTACGGTATCTTCTGTTGTTAATCAATGACTTTGGTTGTATTTTCAAAACCCTTAATTACGCAACTTCCAAAAGTACCAGAAATGTAAATGAATCCAACTTTTCTTTTTCATACCGTTCTTAGTTGGTGATCAAACCTATTCAACTCCCTCTTTCTAATTGAAAGGACCATCAGCCTTAGTGTGATCAAATATTTTTACAGTATTCAAAGTTCATTCTTTGCTATGAATCACGTGATTTGTTACAGAGAGCGGGAGCTTCCTCATGTAGCGTCATAGACTTAGTGACTTTATTAGGTTCATCTAAGGTACGAGAGAATGAATGAGAGTGGAGATATTGTAAATAACTGCCACAGTGATTCATAGAAGTACTTGACAAAACCACAACCAAATGGCAATTAATTTGAATCGAGTGCAAGGGTAAGATATGAGATGAATGCCAGAATGTCAGAGAAAATATCAGGAACCGAAGTCAATACGGAAAAGGGAGGGATACATAGGTATTTACAAGTTCTCGTTAAGTTAAAAAGTTCATGTTGTATCAGTGATATTTCCGTGTAAGATAATACTGTTATTTCTCTTAAGAGAATAGGGTTGTGCGGTTTAAACTTTCAGTAATAATTCACTGAAGTTCAATGAAACCATTCTATTAGTGATATCTTAGGAAATGTTTTTAACCGCAGATTTATTTATTTGTGTACTGGAAACCATAATTAATTAGTTAATAACACTAGCGTAGCCAGCGGGGGGCAGGGGGCAGGGGGAAGAGTCCCCCCCCCCCCCACAGAAATTTTGGGGACGCGATGGGCGATGTTGAAAAAATGAAGGAGAGCAAAAAAAAAAATAAATAAATAAAATAAATAAATAAATAAAAAAAGATAAACGGCAAGAGGAGGGAGGGAATCGGGGGCATTTTCTACAGTTTTTCGAGGGGGGGGGGGGGGGTAGCTCTTAGTCGTTACGATAAAGTATGCAGTCCCCGACGGCGGCTAGTGTCCCCAATGGTTTACCTGTTTTTTGCTCTTAAGGGACAATTTCCCTAATAAGAACTCCAAATTTTCGGCGCCTTACGCGCGCTGTAGATTCACTCCAGTTTTTTCAATACTTCCGTTCCACATATCTAGAGAGTGTAAGTCCTGTCAACCTTACCAAGAAACAGGGAGGCAGAGTACACAGGTTATTAGAGGTCTTAAATTTCATCCCATATCACAAAGCCTAGTTGCTGTTCTCTTGTGTGCGTCATGCGATAGGTCAGTTGGTGAGCGACTCACGGACAGACGGAGCATAGTTTGGTTATTTTATCGGGTATTCCAGGTGTTTTCGACGCAATGTATGTTATCCCCGATACGGTCTACAACCCCCACAGTTTCTATTTTTTTCTTTTTGTTTTTAATGATTACATAGGCTATGTCATTTTTGTAAGTCTACAAAAAAAATTTCGCGCGCTTCGCGCGCTTTGCAATTTCACGATTCAGACTCAACAGAACACTATCAGTGTGCAACTCGGCTTTTAAAATATTAAGTGATATTGTGCAAAATGTGCTAAGGGGTTCAATAACATGGGACAGTTAGGCTCCTTCATATCCCCTTCTCACCACCCCCTCGACATAGGGGCCGTCGGAACTTGTGGTCGCTGACATGGCCCGCCCCCTGTCGGGAATAATCTGTCGCCTTCCCATGGTCGGTTTAATTATTTTAGCTTTTAAAAGAGTTATTTCTGCGATAAAACCCAAAATGTTCAGAATGCTTTTCACACTCTTCCTCAGTTCTGTTACCTAGAGCTAATAAATTACAAATCCTTCCTATGTTTTCTAGTAAATTAATATGTAGAATGAATGGATTAATGAACATGTCGGGAATTTCATCTCATTTCGCTAAACCAGGGAGGTGTGATCTCTTGTGTCAGTCGTGCGGTACGGACTCGAAGAGGGGAGTACATTATAAGTTGTGCCCGATAGGGCCAAAAGGCCGTGACAATTGATCTATGTAAGCTTTAAATAAGTACAGATTCTTTTAAGTGTAGGCTAACCCCCAAAAATTTCGCCCGCTTTTCCACTGTTAAATCAGTGTGGAAATATTTTCCTCTAGCATATACGAATTTTATGTCGTATATGACTCGAAATGGCAGGTATAGTGCACAGGTTTTCTTCAAATCTCCCTCACCAACTCATCGACGGCATCCTGGCTGTCGGGGCTTGGGGTCGCTACCCACCCTACCCCTCCCCCGTTCGGAGAGTGGCCCTTCGTCGGGCAAATCCTGGCGCCAAGCCTGAGGGAAGACACATTTTCCAGTTATGACTTGTATATGTGTAATGAGGCAATGAACTAAAGATGGAAGCTGCATTTTTTGGAGAGCGGCAACTATTTTGGAGGGGCGGCCAATTTCACTAGGAGGGCGTGTCGCCCCTCTAAAACCCCCCTGTGGAGAACACTAGAATCTAGTATAAAAAGAACAAAATATAGCACCATGTTTCATCTAAGTTCTTCGAGAGAGCAAAAAATTCCAAAAGGGGAGGGGACACCCAGGAAGGCAGGTCCGTAGCCAGGGGGTTCGCACTTACTCCCGCCCAGACCTATTTTTTTATTTTTTTTTTTATTTAAATGGAGTTTTGGTGTTTTTCAAGGTAAAATGTCAATTCCGCTGGTTAAGCCAATGTAAGTCTTATGAGTAGCTGTTTTGTTTCAGTACAACACAATTTCCTAGGGCCCCATTGACTCGTACAGTAACCCTCTTACAGGCACACACTAACTCTCGAGGGAATAAGGAAACCATTGATACAAGATTGAAAATGTCCAAAAATTCCAGCCAAGGTGTTCACCAGATCGCTCAATTTTGATGTAAAATTGCGGTAGGAGTAGGAGAACCACACCCTCTCCCCGATCGGATGCTGGGCTCCTCACTTGGGCGCTTCGCTCCCTCAACAAAATGCCACACCCCAGTGGCGGCGATGAAAAATGAAAAAGTGGGGGCTAAAGGTATGTGCAGCCCCTCAATATTTATCAAGTGCTCCAATTAAGAATCGGGGAGGATTTCAAAGTTGGGCTGAACATATTCTTGCTCTGAACACTCGGGAAGTGCCGTTTCCGGCCATCTGAGGGGTTTGTAAAACCAAAAATTTCCTGGTTCGCTCCGCACCAATCGATGGAAGAGCTCCGCTTAGAAACATGTATTGACATTTTTTATAGATTGTTTTTTTTTTTTTTTGCATTAATTGAGAAATTTCAGAAAGGAGATCCATTTCCAGGTTGGGAACATGCAGCATAAAACACTCGGGAAGTGCCGATTCCTGCCATCTGAGGGGTTTCTAAAACCAAAAATTTTCTTGTACGCTCCGCGCCAACTGATGGTGGCGCTCTGCTTAGATAGTCCTGTCGGTCAAGATTGGGGACGATGATTCGACTTTGCCCCCCCCCCCCACAAGAAAATCCTGGCTACGCCCCTGGTTAATAAAATAAGTTTGATTTATTTTCTACAAGTCATGTCCATAATTACGTCGCCTGCCGGGCAACTGGGGAATGTAAGAATGGTAGAGGCTCATTCGGAAACAAACATATTTTCTACTGGATTTTGTCTGCTTTCTTTACAAGCTACCAACTGCAATAGACTTTTTGCATTGACGGCACCCTGGCGTCATTTTGGAGGAATAACAATGAAATATCTGTTACTGCGCACCCTTGAACTTTGTGTAGAACCTATGTGAAACTCCGCACGCGGTAGAATTCGCCTCACGTGGGTATAGGTGATTTCCGCGTATCCGATAAGATGCCGACCAATCAGTATGGGCTGTTATTACACAACCTAACACCACCCTGAACCAAGTTACCCACTCTACCTGACATTGGGACTTGGCGACGGTACTAGATTACTATTTATTTATTTTTCTTTTAGAATTCGACTCAAATCTGGTTAAAGTTAGATTCTTTGAAACATTTTATGTAAATGCCAAATCCAGGAATTTTCCACATATAGGTTTATTCTATTCACCCATGCCATAACAATATAATATCAAATCTCTGAGGGCGAAAGTGCGACAAAATTTCTAACAGGCTCTCGGTATAATATGACGTCAAACTGGAAAACACCCTACAGGAGGGACATTCAATACATGTCACTCCATCTGGAAAACAGTTGTTACTTCAGTCTTTGCTGTATTACACCTGTTTTGAATTTTTAATAATTATGACTTAATCTGTTTTCTTTCTTTCTTTCTTTCTTTCTTTCTTTCTTTCTTTCTTTCTTTCTTTCTTTCTTTCTTTCTTTCTTTCTTTCTTTCTTTCTTTCTTTCTTTCTTTCTTTCTTTCTTTCTTTCTTTCTTTCTTTCTTTCTTTCTTTCTTTCTTTCTTTCTTTCTTTCTTTCTTTCTTTCTTTCTTTCTTTCTTTCTTTCTTTCTTTCTTTCTTTCTTTCTTTCTTTCTTTCTTTCTTTCTTTCTTTCTTTCTTTCTTTCTTTCTTTCTTTCTTATTTTCTTTCTTTCTTTCTTTCTTTCTTTCTTTCTTTCTTTCTTTCTTTCTTTCTTTCTTTCTTTCTTTCTTTCTTTCTTTCTTTCTTTCTTTCTTTCTTTCTTTCTTTCCTTCTTTCCTTCTTTCCTTCTTTCCTTCTTTCCTTCTTTCTTTCTTTCTTTCTTTCTTTCTTTCTTTCTTTCTTTCTTTCCTTCTTTCTTTCTTTCCTTCTTTCTTTATTTCCTTCTTTCTTTCTTTCTTTCTTT
This sequence comes from Holothuria scabra, assembly GCA_037179385.1. Taxonomy (NCBI): domain Eukaryota; kingdom Metazoa; phylum Echinodermata; class Holothuroidea; order Aspidochirotida; family Holothuriidae; genus Holothuria; species Holothuria scabra. Next base: position 47,262,865 of record CM074183.1, read on the forward strand.
CTTTCTTTCTTTCTTTCTTTCTTTCTTTCTTTCTTTCTTTCTTTCTTTCTTTCTTTCTTTCTTTCTTTCTTTCTTTCTTTCTTTCTTTCTTTATTTATTTATTTATTTATTTTTTGCTTGTAGTAGATTCTGACGAGCTTTAGTGTTTATTTTGCTGTAATCAGACTTGACGAGATGTAAAAATGCAGTCTGACAAGGTTACGTCATCTTTACACTGTAGATTTATAAAACAACAAAATAAAGAGATAAATAAGGATAACAGAAAAGGTCTGAAAATTATTACCAGACCTTTTTTAATATCTTTACATTTCTCTTAAGTTTTTGTTCTGTGAAATTACAGAGATATTGATCCATTTTTTACAGGGTATGAACGTTGGCCTAATTTAGTTGGAATTTGTTGCTTAACTATCGAATCGTTAAAAAAGGAAAAAAAAAAAAAAAATTTACAGTTTTGCCCTCACTTTCAATATTTTTGTGTGTTTGGGAGGGGGTGCAAAATCAAGAACATCGTCAGCGGAGGAGAGTAATTAATCAGGTCTTCATTTTAATAAACAGAATAAAGCTTTCCGATTTGATTATTATCCCGGGGGCAGTATTTCCTGACAACGCTTTCATCTTCTTGTAGCTGAAATCTCTGACATGGGGATTCCTAAACAAAAAGGTGGAAATCTGCAGTTGAATTGTGTTACATTTGACAGAAACAAACAAATTTCTTTGAAAGATATTACTTGGAATTTGTATTTTATTGTATTACATTCAGACAAGGCTTTGATTGCCGAGTCTCCCTTCGGTCAAGAAATTGATTAGTTTTCTTAGGCAAAAACGAATTAATGAACCTGTTTAATACTTCCGTTCGGCTAAACAAGTGTATCGATTACGTTTCGTGTATATTAATAAAATGCCATACAATACATTGCAACCGAGCTACCTTTTCTACCTTGCTACCGAGGACACCATTCTCTTGTGAATAAAATCCAAAATCCACGAGCTAGGACCACATGACGAGCAGCCATCGACTTCTTTCGGGAAGCTTCCGATTTGTAATTGTTATGTATACAATTGAGACCGCCATTATGATAAACAGCCTGACATTAAAGGAATTCTTCGATTTTGAAGTGAGCGAATGTCACAATAGAGATATCTCTGAAAGTCACTTAACACTATAATTAGAAAGTGTGCCGCATAAAAGCAGTGTTTTATAAGGTAATAGTAACAGACTGAGCTTGAAGAATTTTAAAGTTACTGCATTGTGCATTAGCTTGTTTTCGTGTTCGGGATTCTCTTGGGGAGCGTTGGCCAACTCTCAAATGGCGCAAGGGTACGGGGACTGGGGATGGTATTGAGTACTTTAGTATGACTGATGACATGTTTGTTCTCAAGGAGATGTTGCATATAAATACATTTTGACACGTGCATAAACATCGGTGACGTAAGCACCGCCATCATTAGACATAGAATCTATACGTTATTATAAACAGAAGGAAGTTACTACACTTCAGATCTGGATGTCAAGTCAGAAGGCATGCATAATATTTTGTTCGAGAAAAACAGTAATTCAGAGACGTAAGATTTGAAGCGTTACCCACTATGTGAATCAGCCACGTGTGATATATCACGCACTGCTTTTTACCCGTCGATCACTTTACTTCTTTATCGGCATGTTTTCTTATCAAAATATTTTTCAAGTCCTTACAGTTCTCCGTGTGAGATAAATGTGTATTCCAAACCATAACACTCATCGCACATAAATCATTAATGCTTGGTACCGGACAATCATAAATTAAAGTCCTGGGGTCCTGCAAACTAATGTTCCATTGGACTTAATTATGGAAAGTGTCAAGTCCATTTAAGTGTAACTCGAAACAGATCACACTCGAACCAACTTAGTAAGGACTCATGGTCACTGTATTGATTTGCTAATCACATAATGTTCACTCACACAAAACATACTATTGGAACATCGATAGCATTAAAGGTTCTTGTATACCTCAATAAGACCTCCCGGCATATGAAATACAATTGCTTCGTATATCATACACGTCAATTGCGTGTTTACCAATTACTATTGTTTGTGACCTTACTGATCAGTTAGCCCTTTGAACGCTCCTTGTATGCCGCGGATTGGCACAATTGTGAAAATTCTATTCATCAGCCCATCTGGGATAAGTTTCGTAGTGGCATTCAAGAACAGATTTCAGGACAAGTTCCATTTGTAGACTTTTGTTAGTTTTACCCCCGGTTGATGTTTGATGAGAATGTTTAGTTTGTTCTTTCTTCGGGGTGTTTGTCAGGTGTAATTGTTTTGCATGGAGAAGAAAGTACAATTTGTCTGAGCTCATTCAGCTTGAGTCAGTAGGTAGTATAAATATCATCCCACAAACAGCGAAAAGCATCATGAGCTTCTAGTCGTTGTAAACGAGAAAGATATTGCATATAGCTATCATCGTGATTATAGTAAACCAACGATTTCAAATGTGCATGGACTTAAAAATACTCGATCTACAAATAAAAAGTTGAAAAACCAAATTGAGGAGCAGGGGTGAGTTGCTAATTTTTATTATACATATTCTAATTTATTACCTCTTTGTACGTCCGAAGGGTAAAGACTTTCCTCTCACCCCAAAGTACAATTTTTAGAGTAGTCCACAAAATTTCTAAATTGGAACGGAAGTTCTTTGATTGACAGCAAGTTAAGAAAACACAGAGTGACTGTGGCTCATATCATCTGGGTCAATTTGAACAGCTTCCACTGTCCCGAGACGTTTTTAGTTACTCACTGAGGTTTGTATACTCGGCCTGAAGCAATAAACTGAGATGCATAGGTAAGGAAGTATTTTAGAAAGGTTTGGGGGATGAAGTTTGTAAGTAAGGACAATTGGAACTGTTGCGTGGCGAGAGGATTAGGCCTTTAATTAAGCAATGACGCAATCTTTGGCAACTCAAAACATATGGTTCAATATGCTATAGCTATATACCATATCACCATTCAACACTGCAGTGAACGAAGTATGGTAAAGCCTATTGGCACTGATATTCCCTTTCTTTAATGTTGCTGTGCTGGTGCTTTATCTTGAAAAGCTGTTTGCAGGGGTATTTCAATAACCCGATTTCAAAGAAGGGTTTAATGTCACAACAGGATTTGGTATGTTAGAGGGGTACTTATTCTGAGCATTTCGGTGAAATTTGCATTGGAATCCGATGTGTGGTTCTCAAGATACGAGCACGTAAAGTTTTCACATTTTCAACAAAAAGTGAACTTGAATCAAGCACATATGACATCACATCCCCACATTAATGGGCAGTCTTTTGTTTTTCTTTAAACTTTATACTGGATTTTCTCCTCAACTATCTCATATTATTAACGTGTGATTGCATAAGTGGCATGTGACTTTTACAAACTTTGCATCCCCTACGGGGATGTCATACTCCTATTTAATTCAAGGTCAACACAACAGTCTGATAAAACAAAGGGAAACAAAACATTCCTTTTCACTGTGAGGATGTGATATAAGCTCTGCTGCCCTCAAACTCACTTTTGAACACAAATCTACTGACTTCATTTACTGATATCTCAAGTATTACATGTCCGATTTGAATGGAACTTTCACCACACTCTGTAGATTTTGTTCCTCTTTCACATATGAAAATTGAATTTTTGCTTAAACTTCCCCTTTAAATAACTGTTTTAGTCATGAACTTACTCTTGGGGATTATGTGACAATCTTTCGGATTCTACATTGTGAAATTAAAGAAGGCACTGTTCGGTTTACATTGAATGAGCAATATCGAGCTTAGGATACTTAACAATATTGAAAGATAATTTAAGGAGAAAAAAGAAAGTTGTGGGATTCCAAGGTGCTTGTTGTTTTAAACCTTACGACTGATCTTGCCTTTTAAATGTCGGGCTGGGAATTTTTTTAATAGGTTAAGCTTGGATAACGTGACATGTTTTGGCAACTGTTATGAAATAGTATGTGAATAGAGAAAATTGGTAAAGTTTTCTTCATCATGAAATAGGCCTATGCATTTCGATCTGTCATGTCACATTTGTCTTATGTCCAGATAGACAGGGGGTCGAATTTCTTAGGGGGTCGAAATTAATGTGATGGGGCTAAGGAAGGCCATCGGCATTATCGTTTGCAGTTCTTTCTTCTCAACTCTGTTTCAGATGCCTGCAAGCAGTCTAGAACCCCAACACAAGCAAATTAGGCGAAGAAGTTGAATTGAAAACAATCTCTCATGATACCAAAGCATGAGAGAAGATGCGGATACCCCGAAATGACCCCCAAAATCACAGAATGATTTGGCTACTAGATTCTTGTTTTCTTTATGTTAAGACATAACACGCATGGTTTATATACTCTAAAAGTTAGAAAAAACTTTTTTCATGAAATTTTGTTCTTTCCGCAAAACAGTGGGATGAACTTCATTAGCCGGGAATTACAAACTGTATCATGTAAAAGCAAATTAACGCAGCTGAATAGCATGACTTGTCACTGATTGAGAGGGTGCAGTATTGGTGAAATCAATTTTGCAAAGGTGTTCCAAGCGAGCGCCAGCAAAGAAAGTTCGTCGGCCCAAAGCAACAACAACAATTGCAATTCAAAACAAACAAATCCGACACGAACTTTGTGCTTAGGTTATCGTTGCTTTCCAGAGATAATCTCCTGGTTATGAAGAACGAGCTCATCTTTTTCCCTCGAAGCGTACTCGATTTCTTCAGTCCCCCGTGGGGATATGACCGATCAAGGCATATTCCCCACAGTCTGCTACGCAGGCCAGCTCATTGGCTTGCCTGTCTCTATGTTTACAAACAAAATCAGTCTCTTAATTTTACCACAAATTGGTAACTTTTTGTCTTGCACAACTGCAGGGTCAAAAGATATTAACCAATTTGACCATTTATTGGGTCTGTGCATACCATAGTTAACCAAATTTACGGTCAGATTGAAAATAGTGTTTTAACAGTGCTCCTATCGTTACTATCATATGCTAATGAACGGTCCGTCGTCGTTCAACCTTTAATATTGGTCTCATGTGCGTGCATGGAAGTGATATGAGGTAAAAATCATACATGTGAAGCTGTGTGAGTGAATGTATTATGTATATTCAAGTGAATGGAGCAACTTAAAGTGTACCGAAAGGTTCTCGTATCTCACACGTGATAGGCATATAGGTACTGTACTCAGCCAAATGTAAGGAACAAAAATCAATAAAATATTGAAACAAAACGATCAAACTTACAGCAATGACGACTTCGTAAGTCTTAAGTTCTTATATGCAATTTAAGCAAATTTTTAGCAAAATTGATTATTGACTTTGTCATTGTGTAATTTATATTAGGACGCTTAATAAAAAACATCATGTGTTTCGAAACAAAACAATAATTTTTATATAATTATTCAATTGCTTTATTCATTGAGTTCAATTTTCAAAACTTAGACTAAAAGTTGGGCAAAACATGTGACACAAACTCTGTACCATTAACACGAACAAGTCCAAAGTTGAGGAAATGCTTTCAGTTATGCATTTGCATTAGATGAGTTCATTAATCCAAGATAACTAATACGAAATACGCTGGCATTGGTTTCCGTTTTTTTTTTCTGGTACCCGGGATGAAATTAAATCACATATATTAAAAGGGATAGTAAAGTAACTTTAGAGTGTTACTTTTGTTGCTAAGGTGTGAGGTCAAAGGAATTTACGATTGAAGTTATCTTTCCTCATGCAACTTATGAAAAATGTTTCTCATTAGCTCCTCCACAGTTCAAAGATGGTCGATACTTACCATGCCGCTAAATATTAATAGGAGATTTGACCAATTAAAATTTATCTAACAACAACGTCCTTTCCCTGGGGTCACGCCGTATCTTTGTTTAGAGCTGCCATCCAATGATCATGTTTATCGCTAACATTAACGTCTCTCTGTAAGGCAACAACAAACTCTCCTTACTGCCCTCACATTAGCTGAACACTAAACTTAGTGATAATTTCTGGGTTAATAGTGGTCAACTTGGGATGGCTGAAACATGATGGACTTCTCTTCCGTCATGGATAGCCATGAAAGGAATTTGCTTGAGTAATGTTTCACATCCTAACTCGAAAACACCAAAACTATGTTTTTTCTTATCACTTGTAGAATAATCATAAAACTTCCATTGACATGATATTAAGAGAATGTTACGGAATTCAAACGCTAAAATTTAAGGTGGAAGTTTCAGGATCCGATTTTTTTTTTTGTAATGAACTCCGTGGAAGAAGTATCTTGAGGGAGTTCTTTACCGCGGGGTGTGTAGGTAATATGAAGGTTATAACCATGAGAAAGGTAATTCATTTGTTATTACAGGGTTTACCTCTTCTCTTAAATTGTACTCGACGTAGTTGTAATATTATATTACATCTTCTCAAAAAGGAATTGAAGGAATTGTCTTATTATAAAGAACGGAAATAATCTTAAGTTGATATTTACTGTATCGCACTCTAAAAGCGCCTCGGTCAAGTTGACCAGTCATCGGGTCAACTATGCACCAAATAAGAACGAGTTAGTTTGTTAGTTAGTTAATATTTTACGGCCCAGTTTCCAACCTATTGGTACAAGTCGAGCCGCCAAGGGCCCCTTTTTCCAGTTGTGACTCATTCATTTGCTTGTTTTACCTACTACATAGCTAGCGGAGCATCACGCCCAATGGCGGTAGGTTCCATTTTTAGAGTCTTTAGTATGACTAGAGTGGTTTAAATAAAGTGTGGACAAATTTGACCTACATATTGTCAGGTTTGACCTGAGTTAAGTTCAAATATTATTTAAACACTTTTGGTTTAGTTCAAATGGTTGGTTTGCTTATTGATCAGATTAACCGAAGTATTTTTAGTTTTTTATTTAAGTGGAATTGAACAGCACACCAATATGAACATTTTTCAAATAGATAAAAGGGTTAATGTTGGAACATGCTTTCAAGTACATTCCTCGCTCAAGTATGGTTTGAAACTGCAGGTCACACACGGTACAAGTCCTTCTTTAGCTTAAGTGGCTTCTTATGATAGGCGGAAAAACCGTGGACATATTCTACAAGTTTCACTGTTTTTAGAGTGCAGTTATGCCAGGACATTATAATCCTATGTAGTTAGAGACAATTAACTAAAAATTTTACTTGCTATTTCTTGTGGTGACTATGGTCAAGTGGTTAGATCATCCGACTCGCAGATTGGAAGGTCGACTCCCCACCGGGTCATACCGAAGACTTAAAATGGCACCTTGTGGCAGTGGTGTTTGGCGTTCAGTAAATAAAATAAACCATTGAGCACAATTAGGAAAAACCGCAATCAGCACGACTGGAAGAGAAATATTGCCCAAACATGGTATACAAAGAAAAACAGTTTTGATCATTATCCAACTATTTAGTCGCAGGTAACAACACATCGAAGCAATAGCTTCATCTTCAAAAAAATTATGCAGTAGATGAGATGCATCATTTGTATTTTCAAAAGTATTGCGTAACACAAATTGATTCGATTTCTATCTCTGAGAAACCTATTTCTCCAAAAGCAGGCGACTTTGCTGTTATATTTAGAAATTGTTGTTAGTATGTGTCAATAAATGTTGGTTTTAAAACTAAAAAAATTAGCAATACGTTAAGCGAACGCAATATTTTCTTCCGAAGCAATTGGTTAAAAACTGAACCGTAGAACCTCAACTAACTAATGGCAACTTATTGTGGCTTCATAGTCAGAAACCTGCGGGCGGGGAGGATATATCCCCCACTTTTTTCAATGGGATGGCCTACACAACCCCCACCCCTCCTTATAAATGTACTCACAGGGTTCACTGCATCATACACCCTGTGGGCGTGTGCAACTTGAAAGTGCACTTTTTCCATATTTGTTTACTAAGAATTCAGGGCCATGTACACATAGCTATATGGCTCTGTCTGATGCTCAAATTAGCTTTATATCCCCAGAGCTTCCCCCTGGACCCCCACGGGGGCGTTGCGCCTGAGCCCTACCAGGAACCGTTGGGCCGGCTCATGAACCCGAGGAAGTTGAGGGGGGGGGGGCGCTTAGCATTTCCAATCTCCCAAGTTTTCAAAAGAGATCCCCGCCAATGCCTGACGCTGCAGTTGCTTAATGCCAATTATGAATGAAGTTTGCAACTTTTTAAAATATGAAAAAAACATATTTTTCCATTTGGTTTGAAGAGCATTTAGACGCGAAGTGCAGAACACTTTAAAGGAATAAAATTAAGACTTCTCTCTATAGTGACACAGTTTTAAAAATAACAACTGACATCAATTGAGAAGTATCACTGCATCCGTGAACTACAGTCTCACTTTAGAAAACCCCCGCTGAAAACCGCCAGAGATATCGTTCGATACAATTTACGATATAGTCGTCATAAGGGTAGGTTAATCCCGCATCATGTGACTAGAAAAGAACGCATCATCCTGTGAAACATATTTAAAGACTGCCCTCACACTGGGCTTGTGACCGTTCAATGTATCTTCCGCAGACAGTGAAACGAATTGAATGCACGCCTCAGACTGCATGCAAATAGCACGTGTCATAAGTCATATGCGCGTACGACAGCTGACGGAACCAGCGGTTGTGGCAACCAGCAAACGTTGCTTTCTCTTTCCAAATCAAGCGGCGAAAATTCCATTGGTGTTTAACGGTCTGGGGCGACGAAGGGGGCAATTACTAATCCCCATTTGGCAACGTGTATGACAACAAAGTTATGTAAGTTACTGAAGTTCAAGTAACCATGCTGAAAAGCAATATCGTTTACCATTGAATTCTTTGGAGGAAGTAAAAGTTGAGTGTTGCACATAAAAATAACAACAATAATGGACGTGTCAAATACAACCTAAACAACTCGGATAGATCTCAACTCACCTCACACCAGAATCGCTTAACCTGGAATTGATATTCAATGGAATACACTGTGAGAATCATCAATTGCAGTTGTCCCGATCGTAAGAAATTGTGTTCCAGTGGAGAGTGTTGGAAGAACGAGCACATGTTATATAGTTTGGAAACTTGTGCATAAAATTCCTATTGAAATTAAGTTTTCTATGTTTTTTTGTTAGCTGGTGTAATACTGCCATTCACCATTGAAAATTTCTAATGACTCCGGGGTATATTCCAAGGACTTCAAAATGGTGGGCAATTGTTGTCTTACTACTCCAGTCGTTTCTCACTGGAAGAAGTCGATCTCACATTATCTGAAATTGACGTATCAAATGTTGTTGCTGATAACATTTGTAAAAGGTAAGTCATTTTGTTAACCGTTTTTCGTCAGAAACTCGACATCCAGGAGTATCATTGTACGTGTTAACTAAGTTTGCCGTGCATAACCTTGTCATTGGGAAAATCATTTGAAAAGCCGCATGAAGAATATTCCAACTAAAATATCTTTAATTATAACTTCTTTATCATACGATAGCTCTGCTTCGAGGCAACATAAGATCAAACCTTTCAAGAGACATTTTAATGAAAGATGATTTGGTTCCCTTTTGTTCCGTACCATGTGAAATAGGAAGGTTAAACGTTGAAAATTTTCTTTGTGTAATGAAGAGCCACGATTTATATGAATACTGAGTTTACAGAAGATGTTTAAAATTCCCCGTTTAAAAATATTTCACAGCTTCACATAAGATGATTATGAGTATATTAAGTAACGTATATATATGTCAGTACCGAGTTTTCTTTTTACGGAGATTGTATTGACGGTCCATGGCACAGTAAAACTTACCTAAAAGTATTCTCATTTCAACAATATTCCAATGACTGTTACTAGTCGCATTGTAACAACTACCATCCATAATATGAACGGTCAAAATAATTTCCTAGACGAAACCTTCCCGGGAATCGTGCTCCGTTCTTTCATATTTGAGAAATAGGATCCTATCATATAGTTTTGCGCTAAAACGTAAGTATATGAAACACTGCTAAATGACAGATAAGTAATGATTTGTGCATGATGGGAAACGTCATCAAAACAACTTCAAAGGGGATTTTAAGGCTAAAAAATATACAGCTGCGTCTAAGAAACAGCACGAATACTGCTATTCCAAAATAAAGTAAATTTGCTACCATCATTTCACTCTTCATTACGTCATGCTCACCGAATGCAAGGCGCAAACTTAAAGGAAAGACCCGTCATTGATTTTCATCAGAGCCTCCACTGTTTTGTCTTTAGCTTGATAGACTAAATAGTTACATAATGGGATAATATTAATCCGATGTAGCTATTAATAAGTGTTACTTTTGTTGATACATAAAGACCCATATCTGCACCAACTGGAGTCCATTTTGTTTTGGACTGATCAATCTCAGTGGTTCTATTTATTCTTTGAAGCCCGCCCCCATACAGTCAAGTTTTTTTTTTCCGCTTCAATGATGATATATCTTTTGAGGTTTTAGTAAAGTCTTTTCATGGCTCGTGCCAGAATACACTCTTGTTTCGTTTTCCTCCATTTCGAGTCAGTTTTATAATAACTGGAATGGCTTGAATAGTGAAAACTATACGATCTTTTTTTTCATTCCTGGGCTGACGGAAAAATAAACTTCCGTTTTACTGCCGGCGGTAGTAAATTAAAATCTACTACAGTAGTTTTGGTTCTGTATGTAAAATCTTAACGCAAACATAAACTAAGACGAAACTCGATGACTCGTATTCAACTACGCACTGACATTAGACTTCATTTTATTATCAATTACACCTGATTTTCATCCTTAACATGCCTATTTTTTACATACACTCTTATATTTACGTACAAGTTAAAAAATAGCAATTACTGAAGTTATATCCAATCTTTTATTTTAGGTTTTAGTCCAAGATAAATTGTGTATTCTTGTGATGTAGTCTTTAAACACACCGTGGACCCACAACGCAATTTTGTCGCCAATGGCTCAAAGAGAACTGTTTTGTTACAAAGCAAGATAAGTAAACTCTGAAAGGTTGAAATTTCCAACTTTACACACTGTTTCTGAGCTGAGATATGAAATGTTAAAATTCATACCCTAAATTTAATACTTGTCCAATAATGTGTGATGCAACTCTTGCGAAGTTTAGGTTACTTTTTAATTTTTAATTATGTCCTAAAACAACTTTGGGGTCTTGTCCCAAACGTGATACTGTTATGATGAGACTTCTCTGTACAAACCCTCTGCGTAAAAGAATTTATTTTCAAAAGAAAGGTCAAGCTTGTAATGGAAAATATGCAATAACATAGCTAATGCTAAATGGACAATTTTGAAGTAAAGTGAATGAAATTCAACTTTATATACAATAGCAAATGGAACAAGTTCTGCAAACGCGAGTTTAAATCAATAAATTCATTTTCAAACTTAAATTCCTTTAATTGTAGACTTACGGTACACTTGAACTTCACAGAGCATACGACTGGGCATCCCTTCGATTTCGAAAAAAGTAATTTAAATTCTACTGTATGGGTCTGTTAATTACAATGGCTAACTGATCCTTAAATCATTTCCTCTGGCAAGTCGTTACCATCAAATTGTTTTCTCAAACTGATTGATGAAATCTGCGTTGAGAAGTTGCAACTCCCTGATGTAATTTTACAGTGATACAATGATGCAATTATGCAATGGAATAATGAAACAATCATACAAATATGCAATGATACAATGATACAATAATAAAAAGATACAGAGATACAAAGATTCAGCGATGCAAAGATACAAAGATGCAACGATTCAATGAAAAATTGTTGTAATCATACAACGTTGAAATGGTATTATGAATTAATGATTTTGTATAGCATCAGTTAGATCTTGCCCCGAACTATGGTGAGGCTAATCGTTTATATCCAATATTTGTATTGTGAAAGTTGCTTGAAAAGAAAAGAAGATTTCTCTGTTATAGCTGAATTTACGTTACATTGATGCTTGGGAGATTCCCTTTTTTACAAAACTTCAATAACGACGGTGATAAGATGTGAAGGTGACTTGTTTTCTTTTATTTCAAGCATCGTGTCTTCCTATCGCCATATGACGTCACGGCAAACTTAGCATTCAGTAACATTTAGAAAGATCGATAAAGAATTCAGGAAGAGGATCACTAAGCAATGATTCTTACTACTCGTAGTTTTAACAGTTGACGTGAGTACCAATTTCCATGGTAACTATAATTACCCCTTCTCCCTACGTATCCAAGCTGTACTAAGAGTTGTCAACTGAAAAGAAAAAAAAAACATTCCATGATGATATTCACCAGCATTTTAAAAAGTTTCTGCTTCGGCGTAACTTCTACATCTGTATTACTTCTTTACTTTCAAAAATGGTAGGAGAACGGTGTGTTGATATCAACATTACCTCACAAACTTAGTGGAGGGAAAACGATAAGACTATCATTCAAACATAACGTACTTTACAATTTACACTTTCATCGAAAAGGTGCAATTAATTGGATATTTTGATATTAATGTAGATTTTATTGTTTCAATATTCAATTGACGTATATACACCTCCAAGTTTTCACACGAAAAAAGATACATATGTTACTTAAAGGGGCTCATTGAGTTGATATCTGTAACTAAATGAGACTGTTAAAAAAGTCTCTTCTACGTGACTATGCTTACAGTTAGCATAATGAGTCAAGTTTCACAAGTAATAGTAAAGAAAAAAGCCAAAATTTTGAATTTTGTGGTGTCCTTGAATTGTAACTGTTGTGTACACAATTCGAGAAAAAGTGTCTGGTCACAAATTTTTGAAAACAGAATTGAACCATTAAGTACTCACTCACAAAACAGTTATTTGTATCTAGAACATGGGGATTGTCTAAGTTGGGACATTTGTCATTGGTATTTGAATAAATCTTTAGAGGTTTGGATAAATTTGTTGAATTTCATGAACCAACTCAATGAGTCGCTTTTAACGATACTGTTGGTGTAATATCAACCGTGAGCTAATTTCCTGATGGCAACAGTTCACTGTTGTACACACTGGGCCATAATCATTCTTTCGATGGCGTTCACTTAAATTCATGCTATCGTTATGACCTCATACATTATTATACACTAAAACAACACCTGTACATATTTATTCGTCGGTCCTTTCTCCCCGAGAGGAAACTATCTGTTAAACCATATGCCGTGTTTTTATTCAATTAGAGGTCTATTTTTCTCTATTCGTACCGCCCTTTGTCAATTTTTTCCCGTTAGATCAGTCACCTGTGACGTAGGACAGCGCACGAATTACCTTGTACACCTCGACACCTGTGACCAATCGCTGTCGCGTCTGCCGACGGGTTGGCGAATATTTCCACGCTCTTCGCAAGCGTGATTTTTTTCATGCATCAAAAGCACTCGAAACTCGTACGAAACCACCCGCAAGCACTGCAGGCTTTCCTAAAGAAACTTAATATTTCGCTTTCGTTCGTGGTAATTAATAAGAAGGATGTTTTCCTTCCAATCTTTGTCACATTAGGGGTCTTGGAAATCTTAGGTTTGGCCGATGATCTCCCTTCCTGCACGGTTGCGTCGTATTGACGGAGATACTGTATTCCTAAACAGAATTATGTAGACTAAAGATGAACGTGCACTCCAGAATAGGTGTTTAGAATTATAGGTGTTTAATGCTAAACACATTTTAAGAGTGTAATCTATAGAGCCTTTGAAATTACACTAAAACAGCTATCATTAAAGTACACTTCTGTGATAAGTTGATCATGTATTTTATTCTTATTCACGTTAACAATGAAATCATGGTATCTTCTCTTTTCGTGAAATCAAATGTCGTGTCATCAGTCCCGTTTACAAATAATGTCATCTATGATATTTCTGGTTCTGTTCTAAAGTGAGTAGGCGTTACATGCCCCTGGTTTTTGAACTGCTATACCAAATGAAAAACATAAAACAGCCTTATTGCGTGAAATACAAAGAAATATACGTATTAGGTAGGCCTACATTCGTAAATACGTGATGCATATTGTCTTTAAAAAAGGTATTCTGTATTTGTTTCAATTTACGCTATAAAAAGTTGGGTAAACATTTCTGGGAAACATTTCTTATATAGTATCTAGTTTGACTTATGTTGTGTCTTTCTTTAATAAAAGTGCAAAGGATAATATTTTTAATATCATTGTTTTACCACACTTAATTTATGCAGTACCAGTCTGGTACCACTTTATATTGCAAAAAGACAAAGAAAGAATAATCAAATTTCTTAAGTATACATCAACTATTTTTAATTTAGATTACAATATGCTTTTACCAAAGGTAAATGATGCTGCTAGATATGAGTTCATAAGAATGCCTGATAAGATAAACAATGACCAAAACCACCCATGGTATAATGCATTGAAAACCCTTCGGAAAAAATCGGACAGAAACCTAAGACATCCCAACATCTTGCCAAAACACAGAACACAAGCTCTTAAAAATTCCTTTATCTATCGTGCTGCTTTATTCATTCAATTTGAAAAATTAGAAAGTTTGTTGTAGTTTGTTTTTGTTGTATTGTTTTATGTATTAGCCCTTTTATGTGTAGATATATTGTTACTGTATATATTATCCTAACATCTTAATCTTTTTACTTTTTAGACAAACTATTCTTCCTATGAATGTATTTTATGACTCCTATTTATAAATTTTACATTTACACTGGATTGAATAAATGAAACGAAAATGAATGAAATGGGCAATGTAGAGGTTGGCTAAAGTTTGCCCAATATTGGGCAAAATAACCCAGAAACTTATTGACCAACGTTGGTTAAATGATTATGTGAATTTCTTTACCCAGCGTTGGTTAAATGTACAGCCAATTAATGATTTTTTAATATAACTGCTATTTTTATTTATTTACATTCATAATCAATATTTTTCAAAATGTTCACGTACACTGTGACAATTTTTCTAACACAAAAAGGGTTAAAAGTCAATGTATAAATGCTATGAAATTCATTGTGACACCAGGTAAATATACCTTCCATCCGAAAGCAGCATTCTGAATTTCTCAAATGAAATTTGTGTTTATCACCTAATGCAGGTCTAATTGAAATAAATTGAAGCCGGCGATGGTGAATTCTTGTGGAAAATCATGCTTCTCAATTGTACAATACAGCATAAAGAAGGAGAACACGAAACATTATGAAGAAACGTCGCATGTCAAATCTTTCAAAATAACGAACAAATGTCCCTGAATATATATAACAGCCGACAATGAACTTTCAATTGAAATCTTACTACTCTTTAAAGTCGCTAGCATTATCAATGCCAGTAACTTTTAAGACTTGTAGAAGGTACCTTCTCTGAAATGTTCCAGTGTGCGTTTTACAATAATAGGTAAAACAATGAACACCCAACTTCTGGGTAAGGAGAAATTGATAGTTTTACCAATAATTGGTTAATATTTTGTCCAACTGGCCAGTTTTGTAATTTTCATATTACTACATTTTGGGAAGACAAATTGCCCAACAATAGGTCTAGCAATTAACCAACCGAGATTGGTCAATATTTGACCAACAGTTGGTCGGACAAATATTTCCCCGGTGTTGGTTAAAAGTTGGTCAAAAAATTTGCCCAACATTTTAAAAGTATACACGAAACAGCTAAAGGTGTTTTACTCTGATGGTTGATGTGAGACAATGTTGATATATAAACGAAAAAACAAAAAACAAAAAAACAAAAAAATATATACCAGTATAAACAATACAAATTAAAGTCCCATTCTTCATTAATAATTGAATGCATTAATATTAGTATCAATGATGATAATTCTCATTGACATGTTTTAAATTTTATTTCATTGAGAATTATTCAATTCTTCGTTAGGATGCCTTGGTGCTTGATCAAACCACATGAGATTTCCACAGCAAAGTACGTTCGCAATTAACTGAACAGCACTTACGGTGTCTTTCTTCGTTGTGTAATTCAAGCAATAGAGTTACCTTAATGGTAGTATTCTTTGCAATGGTTGTCATCTACTTCATATTTATTTAACTAATTTTGAAAAAAAATTAATTATGAAAAAATGCTAAGAAGCCTTGTTATCTGTATAGTATTTACCACTTTTTCTGAAGATATATTCCAAAGTTATACAGCTGTGTTAAAGTTGGCACGTTGCAGGTAGCGTGACATGTCAGCAAAAAGCACTGATCTCACTTGGCAGTAACAAAGTCAAATTTATGACGGAATATCAGTTTGAATATGTAAATATCTTTTACGGTTCTCAAAATAGACCTCTTGAATTTTTTAATGTTTCTGGAGAAACTTGTCTCTTATAACAAAAATAATGATGTGAAATATTGCACAGTGCTGGCACTAATAGGCATAGGAGAAGGAAGCGGGGACTGAGGAGGTGATAGCCCCCCTAGTGAAAAATGAGGGGGCATGCTTCAGCCTCCAACTTCCCGTTGTCCTCTGTTTTCATTTTCCAAATCCCCAAGCGTCGAAATATCCGTCGCGCTTCGCGCGCCGCAAAATGCCATGTGAGATGCATTAATTCTCGCTCATGAATCCGTTTGGTAAACTTTTCCGAGCTATGAAAATGACGAAATCGGATAATTGCCATATGTCACACCACATAACATTGAGACACCGACAGCTGTATTGCTATTTTTTAAACTGTCTTTTACAGAATTACAAATTTTCTTTAATGAGAGCTGTTGATTTTGAAATATTTTGTCCAAAAAAGGCAACAAAATTTGGGAAACTTTTGAAATGCCATTGGAGAGTGTTTCAGTAGTCGTACAATCTGTACAGTGTCTTTACAATATCTTTATAATTTGGTTTCGCCGATGGGCTCTTTGTCAGATAGTCGGGAGGACTTAAGAAAAAGCAATCATTCTCTGATTTGCCACCAATATATGAAGGAAGTGCAGATTCTTCAGTAATTCCCCAATTCTTTAAATTCCCTTACAGGAAACCCAGAATATAAAGCTTTTTTGTGATAAAAGCTCCAAATCTACATTTTTTTTTAGAAGAGGCAAAAATTTCGGCGTGTTTGGCGCGGCAACACGTCCTAAATACAATGGTGTTCACACTTGACAGAAAAATCGAAAAAACTAGCTTCTACTTACACGCCCGAGACATGCCATTTCCAGCTGTCTGATGGGTTGTGATTTTTCAAAATTTTCTGTTCGATCCGCGCCAACTGAATATAGTCATTCGAGCAAGATTTCATATTCCTACAAGATGCAGGGGGCGATTTTCTTCTGGCTTCAAATAGTGAAAAGGAAAATTTGTAATTTATAGTCTTCAAAAGGCAACACTTTCCGCGCGCTTCGCGCGCCTTAAATTGCAACCCTTAATGCAGTAAGTGGTCGCTCTTAAAGCAGTCAGTAAACTTTTCCGAACCACAACGGTGCCGTTCCCCTAAACTTTTCTTCATTATAGGCTTTTCATTATTAAATATTTTGCCTAAAAAGGCAACAAAGTTTAGGAAGCTTTTTAAATGTCGTCGAGGATCCTCAATCGGCACTCTTTAGATAAAATTATGGAACAACAACGACCTTCAGTCGACGTGCTTTCTAAGATATATACCCCCAAGTACTCAAATTTCCTTTCATGAGATCCTGTATCTAAACTATTTTCTACAATGCAAGCTCCATATTTACAAATGTGTAAAAGGACACATTACGGTGTCCTAGCAAACTGATAGATAAGCTACTGATGTACACGTAACATTCAACTCAAATTAATACATGGAAGTATCTTATTAGATATCCTTGTGGTGATACAAAATGGCACACTGAACATATGAGTATTTAAAAGTCATTTATCATGACGTTATCAAATTCCTCTCTAAAATATGCAGCAGGAGTAAACAGAACCAAGGTCATGAGTGCTTTAATGATAAAATACTTAGTGTTTGTCATGTAGAATGAACAATACATTATCCTCTAGCGCTGATGTACAACAGCTTCTCACTGTATGTTCAACACTCGTGAAACAAGAAGGCAGGCCCCAAAATACAATCTCTAAACTATGCTAGTGAGATCCCATCCGTCTTGGTAACTAATTAAAATCACATACTTCCGTATCATCAAGAGGGCGAATTTTATCTCGGAAGATATAAGATCGATGTGGTCAGAGATCCGACAAAACTGAAAACTTTCCAATCATCTCACTTAAATGAACATCATGATGTGCGGAAAATATGGTTTAATATATCTGGAATATTAAAATGATAAATGGAAATAGATGCCACGGCTTATTAAGTGGTTCTTGTCCGATCAAATAATGCAGATCCAAAAGGTCTTGTGTGATATGTCAAAGGATATATTTACAGCCAATAGGCTCAGTGTGTGAAACGTAGGGCAGACCATGATCACATTAAAAGAAGTAAAGATTATTTCAATACTTTTAATGTTTCAAATTTTCTAACCCCACTCAGAGCGATAATGAGTTCTTTAAAATTCAGCGGGTTGCCTTAAATTTTTTTTTTTTTGGGGGGGGGGGGGGTTACAGATTTTCGCTAGAATTTATGCTAAATATATCTAAATACATATCAAATAAAACCTAGAACTCATCTTCGACTATAGAAAAATCCTTTTTGATTTTTATCTAACTTTATTTGTTTCGCTACTTTTAGCATTGGACTGTGTTGATCACTCTCACAGCTTGACTTCTAAAGTAAGTAGGTCTACATCGGAATACGACGACCCTTTTGCGATCTTGTTTCACTTTTTATAGCTCCACATTCAATACTTTGAAGAGAGAGTTTTGATCTGTATTTTCGTTTTATACGTAATTAATTAACATTTGTTAATCCTTCGTTAAAAATTTTCTTCACAACAACTTTTGTATTTTTCCATGATTACAGTTGCAGCTGGCTCTTGTCTCGCACACTGGATAGGAAACGACCAAGTGCAACTGAAAATAAAAAAAAATTCAAAAAGATGAAAGGCGTAATGTAGGATGCGGTAACGTCCGCTCTTTAATAGCAATAGTTATAACTGTTCTGATTTTTTTTCGGGTTCAAACGTATGTCCCCATTTTTAACGTCCTATCGTGAGATTGCCCTAATTTAAAAAAATGTAGCTTCTTCTAGGCCTGTTGTCTGGAATGAACTGGGTCACTTCGACTGATACACCATATATCTCCTGTAGAGATCTAACCACTAAGGCAATAACAAAAACCAATCATCAGTCTAGATTGCTAACGAAATCCACAGGATCTAATGATCAAGCCGAAGATTAGTATGAACATGGAAGTACTTCCATGGTATGAACATGTTTCGCTAACTTCCATTTGAAACGAAACCATGCGTAGAACAAAACGTTACAGCGATGCGACTTCCAACCAGGGGCCATCTTGTATACCATGTGGATATATTTGCTTCGAAAATATTCTCCTTGTTGGAAGTTTTATTGAACAGTTAACTTATTGAATCTTTTCAAATGTTCGTACTTGGTAACAATCCCCGTCTTCATTCTGTTCATTAGGGTTAGTTGATCAGGGAGCTGTTATTTGGAGCTCCCTGAGTTGACCAAGCGATATCCCTCAATAATCTCCCTGCAGTGAATAATGCACTTATCCTCTGGTAACTTTATTTTGGTCGGGATTGCATTGGTTTATTCTGGTTATTTACCACGAAATTTTACCACTTACCCCTCTTTTTGAAATCAAAATAAATTTTGTATGAATGACTCTGTAGGCAAAGGGGAATGTGCGTTAAAACAGGATAATACACGGCGGGGAACTGTCCATCCCACTTGCATTAGCCCTCCTACCATTGATTTCAATCTTTTATTAAAAGTATATTCTCCTAATTAAGAGAGCATATTTTTGCATTCGAAGTACTTTGCATGACATATTATTGGAGAAAGCAATGGTGTTAACACCCCGTTACTTCGCAGCGGTATTATTCCGAGTATTGAAAAGAAATAATCGTGAAATTTTTGACCTACCAGAGGTAAACACGTGTATTCAAAGCAGGGACAGTTGCAGCTCGTGATGTCATTTTAAACTGAAAGGATAATAAGCACTGGCATTGATTGCCTCTCTTTTTATTATAATAGCAAGTACCAGTTTTTTCATCTAGCACTCGTGAACGTTTCAAGCATTTCCAGTGCCTATACTACTTGACAGCATTCGATATAGGCTACCATTGCTAGTAGATATTCAGTCTAAATATAAGTCCATATTAAAAAAGTTTTCAGGTAGGATTTCGTAGGGCCTTATTGTGGCATCAAAATACTTGTAAAGCACACCTCCAGCCCTTATCCCGATTGAAAAAAAATGACACAAGTTTCAACATCAATCGACGTTGTCTCATTAACTTTTCCATGGGATATTCTGTAATATTCGTTTGCCTCATTAAGATTTAATCAAAATCAACTTATTGTAAAGAAATTTCCTGAAATGCATAATTTGCCTTACACTTTAGTCTAACTATGCGAATTTGTGTGAGGGAAAACATCCATCCCCAAACCCTCGTTTTAGGAATGCAAAACTCGATATTCCCCTGAACTTTGCATTAAGGATGAATTGCCTTTGCACACACTTTACAGAATTAGTTACCTGACAACTCTTATCGATCATTTGAAAAAGACGCTATTAATTGCGTCAGTCTGTAGGCAAATTGCATTAAACAAAGTTTAATAAGTTTACTTCACTGGCACTTTAGTTTGCAGTTTAAAATAAAAGCCGTAAAAGCGAGGAGATGATTTCTGACAAGTTTTACGGGACGCCTATTTTTACTTCCGTAAGAAAGCGTCCACAGAGCATTCCTGAACATCTTTGTTTTTCTTCCCAGTCTGTTTTGAAGCTGTTCGAAAATGCGAAGGCATGTTATAATCAGTGTCTTTGCACGTGCATCAGACTAAGATGTGATGGGGTTTCCCTTTTTCATCACATAAAGTTCTTTCAGACAATAAAAAGGTCCATGTGTTACATGACCCTGTATTAATTATATAGTAACTGGGTGGATGCAATTAAATTGGTGTTAGGTTGTTAATTGTATACATTTAGACAAAAACAAAACTATCAAGTGCAATTGTTTTGCTGTGCTGTCCAGATGTCTTCTCCTTTAACAAATTAAATCAAGTCTCCCTTGTCTGTGTAAAGTATCGCGCTGTTTCTAAGAGGAGCTTTGCAGTTGTCCAAATCCTCTCCTTAAAAAGTGTTAAAGGTCATATCAAGTTTTTATATGCTCGAGGGCTACTTATTCTAAGCATTTTGGTGAAATTTGCATTGAAATCCGATGTGTGGTTCTCAAGGTATGAGCAAGTGATATTGTCACATTTTCAACAAAAAGTGAACATACAGTAAGCCCATATGACATTATATACTCACATTAACGGTCAGTCTTTTGTTTGTTTGTTTTTTTTTTAATTTAGCAGTTTATTTTCTCCTCAACAATCACATATTATTAGAATATGATTGAAAAAGTGTCATGAGAACTTTGCATTACCAAAAGGGAGATCCAGTTCCTATTAACTTCAAGGTCAACACAACAGCCTGACAAAACAAAGGGAGAAAAGCATTCTTTGTTAATGTGGTAGTTAGTCGGTTAGATCGAGTTTTAGGGTCCAGTTTCCAACGAACTGGCTCAAGGCAAGCTGGCCACGGCCTTTTTCCAGTCATGGCTCGGCTCACTGGCTTGTTAATGTGAGGAAGTGATATGACCTCTGCTGACCTCTAGTTCATCTTTGAACAATCTACAGTAGTTAACTCATTTACTGATATCTCGAGAAATGCATGTCCGACTTCAATGGAAATTTCTTTGACATGTGAAAAATTAAATTTTTGCTTAAAATTTCATTAAAGCGCGGCGTCTAACTTGAGGCTGATCCCCTATGTTATACAGATAATGCATGCTCACAAGCCGACTCACACTTTTCCATGTCGCTATTATGGCTTTGTTTAACAAGCGTCTCCAACCTATGAACTTTTGTCACCTAACGAGCAGTAGCAACCTTTGGTGAAAGAAGGCGATTAATTGTATTAACAACCCGGGTACCCCCTCTCTTGATTAATTAACCATTCTCAGCAGAGTATCCTTTAACTTTGTGTATTTTGTTAACAAAGTCCTATACTTACTCGTGTTTTGTTTTCTCACGACACTAATCATTCATTTGTCACCGTTCCTCAAAGCAGGGAGATAAGGAAGCGCAATTATTATATTGTCACACCTTCGTATGTTATCTACTTATGAGATGCGGAGAAAGACGTCTCAAGGCATACTCCCGAAGGAATATGCAGACCTGTCAAACCCGTGTTATTATAAGGTCGTCTGCTAAACGCATCCAGGGTTATGTGCTGTGAATTTTGATATACGGTTCATGTTTGATGCAAGCTCCAATAATTTGCAAAATATATTCCATGTGGAAAACCACAATTTGATCACTGCTTGTATTTTGGCAGCACTGTCCTATCACCTTGAATGCTCCAATGATCTCAACCTTCAAGGTCAAAGCATCTGACGAAATAGGCGGTTTGATGAGGATGCAGTGTGCCATTTAATTAAGACGGGAGAAGTAAATGGCAACCAATTCCCAATTATTTCAAATTTTGCATAACTCTTTATCGGAAAACTGTCTGTCTAGGCATTAAAAATATTGCGTAACTCCTAACCGAAAATATGTCTGATTAGGCATTAAAGAAGTTGCTTTATTCTATCTTCATTTGAGGAATCATCAGAATGAAAATCTTCGAAATTCAACATCACTTAATCGTATTTAATTTATGGAATTGCATGAATAGATGATGGTCTAAAGAACATCCAACACAAAGACCAGTCGCAATATATTCCTAGATTTGGGAACCAGAGGAAATATGTTACTGGAAATGCAAAATCTCTACAAATTTCGTGTAAAATGTCATGCTAAGCTTTAAAGCAGGCGAGGAACTTGTGAAAATATTGTCTGTGTTAAACGTCATATAAACGTTATGAATTCAATCATTACGAATTTCTTTCGTTACGGTTAAATTAAGCTAACTTTTCTTATGGTCAGTGTCATATTAGCGCTCGGGTTATAGTTGTCTGAGTAGTTTGATATGCTCTTGACATTCGCCTGGTTTCCTTCTATTATTCTTCATTTCGTGAGGTGGTATTCAGAGACTTCCTGCGAGAATGCAAATTAATAACGGGAAATTATAAACCCCCAAACTTAGTTAAGGCTCCTTCGTTCTCGATTTGGGTTCAATCCAATTGGGTATGTGATGTGCTCTCGATCCAGTTTTCTCTCGAATCCTTGTAAAACTGGTGTCAGATTTAATTACAAGATTGATTTCAGAAATAAAAAGTAACGTTGTGTTCAGTTCTCCATTCGTAAAATCTTTGGAAATACTTTCTTTTTCCTCTTTTGTATTATCTGACAAGAAATTTGTTATATTGTTCCCTCTTAGATCTGTGCTCAAACTTTTCTCTGTCTACAAAAGTTTAAATTTAGAAAATGCAACAGTTTCACGTATTTTTTTTTTTTTTTTGTCAAAGAGGAAAGTCACATCAATTATTAATCATGTTAAAGGAGTACTCACTTTTAAAATTTCTGTGAAATTTGCACTACAATCCGACTTGTGGTTTTCGAGATATGAGAAGGTAATTTCTCACATTTTCAACTAACTTTGAACTTGAAGTAAGCACATCTTACATCATGTCCTCACATTTATGATCAGTCTTTTGTTTCTCTTTAAACCTTAACACCAATTTTGTAGTCAACAATCCCATGTTACCAGAATGTGATTCCATAACAGAGCAAAACAGACATAAGAACTTATCAAAACTTGAATTTCCTTAGGGAGGGCTAAACCTACTAAACGCATTGGTCATTTCAACAGTCTAAAAACAAGAGGAAAGGGGGGAAGCACCTATCGTCAAGCAGAGGAAGTAGTATAACCTCTGCTGTTCTCTAGAAACTTCTTAACTGGTATCTCAAGGAATACATATCCGAATTGAATAGCAAATCCACTACACTATGTAGACTTTGTTCCTCTTCCACATATGGAAATGGAATTTTTGCTTTAACTTACCCTTTAAGAGAACGGTGCGGGCATAAACTGAACGTTCAGCTAAATACATAAAACTACCAACTGAACAAGGCGTTTATCTGTCCTGTGAGATACATGACTTAGAACATGTCGTCCATTGTCGTGTCTGTAATGTCAAACACGACTTTCTTTGTCCATCAGGTAAAATATTTTGTCGCCTCTAGAACAATAACAAAATGTCGAAACCTGTGATTTTACAACGTTGTAAACTTTCTAAATTTATTTGATGACATAGGGTCCAAAGTTAAGGAGGGAGAAAGGGAAACCTTCTAAGTTCCTGGTACTTACTGCTAATTGCCACAGTCATGGAAAAGGAAAAATTAGCTACTGGGCTATCTTGACTATAACTTTACGAATCAATAAAGTCTGCTATTGTAAATTTTATCCCGTGAGTCAATGGCATCGACTTGACAGCTACTTAATCGAAAATGGCGCCTTCGGAGAGGTTAGTTAGCAGTGGAAACGGCACACCACCGTTTTGTTTACGGGTGTCGTGGGAATTTATAGATGCAGGCGTGAAATTAGTTTTAATCTTTAACCCAGTTTCCCTATAATATTTACCAGGATTAAAATTGATCGAGTGTCCATGTCCTAGGTTTAACAACGACTACACATAAATGGTTTAACTTTGGAGAAATAAATTCAGATAACATGTATCGATTGGGTTTTACTGAGGTTAGTCATCCTTTGAAATAAAATAAGCTGGATTAGTAGAAGAGAATAAAGTAACCCCAGCTTTATTTTTCTTGTGACTAGGAGAGAACTTGTTAACCTTTAACCACGACCGTGACCTTTAAATACAATGACATAACATTTAGCTATATCTTTGTAGTACTATGCATCAGTTCTTTCCAAATCAATTTAAGTAACAGTTCACTTCTTTAAAGACAAGTGAGCAAGGAAATTTTTATTGAGAAGTTTAATTCTTGAACCAGGGTTTTTGTTTATATGCTCCAAAGAGTTACTTTATCTATCTCTTTGAACACCCATCATACCTCCGAGTTCAACAAGGTAATTAAAGTGATATACGCTTACATTACGTGTTTGTCAAAGTTGCGGTACCTTCTTAATAAGCACTGCTTCCATCCAAGTGTGAACGTATAGAACACACAAGAAGGTCGTTTTTCATTATAAATGTAAAATAGAATTAGTCATGCTGTCACTCTTCTCTGTGTTCAATGGCAAATAAGAGTATTACATCTGAGCAGCCTAATATAACAAACGAGAAAAAACTATTCTGAAGAATTAGACTTCAAAAACGTTTCACCCGTAGGATTAGGAAACTGTTAATGCAGGCCTAATGAACAAACGTAAAATTTAGAAAGAAATGTGATTTAAAAAAATGAAGCTCAGTCTGTTAATTTTTTGGCGAGCGACCCATAGTAAATACAAGCTTTTGACGCCAGCATTCAGATGTAAACTTTCAACCCTCATTGAAATCTTCAACTGCTATTAGTACGTTTAATGCTAAAGAACAAAAATGTTCTAATAAAAAAACCTTATTACGCATTAAAACAGACTCATATTTTGCAAACTGTTACATGCAATCGTTAGCAGGTTGAGTTGTACTGGAGCTTTCGATTTGCACGTTCACCTAGTCGACTGCTACGAGATTACGTCAATTTTAGCCTCCGGCATGCGTCAAATTGTCTCCCTCGTCCACTAGCCAAATCGAGAACCGCGGTTTTGACGTTCGTCCCAAACTGCAACGAACGTTCACATGTGTGACGTCACAGGATTTTTGAAAATGGATTAAATGGCAAGAAAACATGCTAGTGTCCCTTATCGTGATCTTTTTTGAACAAATGTGGCCACTTTTTACCTAAAATGCATACGAGATTGGTGTTTCATTGGGGAATGTGCTATATTAATTCCTCGAGGAAGGAGGCAAGGAATCTGTGCGATGGTGATGTCGTGTGTATATGCGTGTGTATGTATGTGGGTGTGTATGCGACGCTTTGGTTGTAAACACGATATCTCAAGAACGGTAAGCGTGATTAACCTCATATTTAGTGTGTGGGTTGGTCATATTAAGTAGATGATCCCTATTGTTTTTTGGTGGGGATCATTTGAAGGTCATTTGGAGTCAGCATGGTCAAAGCCTGACAAGGTTTCCTGCACATTTTTATAAGAAATGTCACTAGTATGATCATGTAACTTGTCATGTAGATGGTGCATAGTGAATAAATGGTCCCAGAAGTTTTTGGAGGTCAAATGTCATTTGGGTTCACAACGGACAAGGGGGATCTCATTGTAGGAAGATTGAATGCCTTGCCTGTGTACCTTGTGTGCACATTATGGAGCCCTAATAATTGAAAAAACATTACAAAGTAATGTCAATGTGAAAAAAGGCCTTACATTTCAGAGGCAAGGAATCACTAAGCCTTTTGGCTTTCTGGTTTTGGACGTTTTCTTGGAAATTCAACATGCAGACACTCGAAGTTGGAATATGCTGTTTTCTCCATGAAAACATACCAACAACTTATCTGGCGTTCATGTAGTAGAAATGCATTTACATCGTTGAAGAAATTAAAAAAAAAAAATACACAGGGCCGTCGGAAGCGGGGGGGGGGGGGGCCTGGGTCGCTGCAGCCCCCCCCCCATAATTTTGCCCTATATAAGTTTTTTTTTTTTTTTTTTTTGAAGTGAGCATTTTATTACAACGAAAGGTCAAAATAACGACTGCTTAGATACTATTAACAAGCCCGGGAAATGTCATTTCCCACTGTCTGAGGGGTTGCGATTTTTCAAAATTTTCTGTACGCTCCGCGCCAACTGATGGTGGCGCTCCGCTTAGATAGTCAGGCCAAGTCGGCCCCCCAATCGAAAATACCTTCCGACGGCACTGATACACAAGGCTAAGCTGTAAGTTCGCCAATTTAACACTGCACTGGGAAATCGAAACAGGCATTAACAGTCGACATACCATAGCAGTTGACGCGTTCAAGAAGGCAAGCTGGTCTTTTTGAACGAAGTCCACGTTCACTCAATCGAAAGCTCGGTATTAGAGATTCAGTACAGAACGTTGGATTACAACTTTGATAATCATTCCGATAAGAAGGTCAGAACTCTTGGAAGGTTCTTATTATACACAAAATGGTACAAAATGCTGTGTATAAAGAGAGGAACGGTTACCTAGCAACATACAGGAGGTTCCTTTCTTGCTTTGGTGTTAAGTTACACCATGTATCTGTAGGTGGTACATTACTTATAATACTCAGGAATAGAAAAGTATATGAAATTATGACAATTAATTACTTCTTCTTTGCTTTTTTGTCTACAAGCAAATGTAAATCCTGGTACTCAGTAATATTGAGAGGATCCTGAACTATTTAAGGGTGCAACCATATCCATCCATAGAAGTAGGCAAAGAGTTTGAACTGTAAATGCCGATGGACCCAAGTTATGGACGAGTTAAACAAAACATATAACTTGAATATTCCTATTTGTCAACACAAATGTACGTGCCTTGCGCTATTCTTAGAATTTAATGACTCAGACTCTTGAATATTAAGTTACACTTTTATGAAACCTCTACAACCGCAAACCAAATACTTGACTTCTTGACATAGCAGCTCATTTAAAATTAAACGAATAAATGATTCGACTCGTGATTGTAAGGAATTTCATCAAATTTTCTCCTCTCGTTTTTATTTTGTTATTCCATCATTTGCATGTCATCATTGATACAGTATGCACACTAGCATTGTTTCGACTATCTGCACTACCAACATAGATGCCCTTACTACTGAATACTGATAACCGAATAATCCAGAGAACAGAAGTTAATTCAAGGTGATGAGGCTATGTTTTCGGTCGCCAAACCGTTACTTGAATATATTATTCGTTGATGATGAAATCAAGTGTGTCTTCCGGGTATCTCACAGTGCACTGGCCTTTGTTTAAGATGAAATTAAAGACAAATTAACATCTTCATCGTATGTCTTACTCTTGGGGTTCCTTTTCTCCCGAAACGTTCATGGTGTTGCGTCAAATTGAGGCAAACCGCCTTTATCGCTTGCGAGTGTATGGTAGACAGTCTGAGTATGGAAGTTACGTGGTTGGTTAACACAACGACCTATTCAGTTTTTTGAAGACAGAATTCTAATTTGTTGTATATTTGAATGTAAAAGATACCGAATACCGTACTTTTAGCGTCTTGTATTCACTTCATATATGTGGTTAGATAGTTACCTGTGATGATCGTGATAAGAAGGTACTTTAAGGCAATTCTAAAACTGCCGGAGACGAGTCTCACATTCCTGTCATCTTCTAAGTATTTTTTCGAAAGCTCTCTACAGCGACAGGTCCATGATGATCACGGTGAACCATATCCAACAAGATGCAAATACAATGCATCTTTTTCGGACGTGAAATATGATACGTAACTCACCCGACAAGGTCCCTCTCCAAAACAAAAAGATAGATTTTCTTTAGTGCTTCAACTTTTATTGCTTCTGTCTTTCATGCGGTTGTATGATACTTGAAAAGAAGCGCTGCGTGCCGACGTGTACATGATTTTTCTGTTTTACCGCTGAAAGAGGAAACTAAAATGGCTAAAATGACGCGATGATGTGTCTGAACGGCACTGAGTGAATCAGAAATGGGGGCTATGTTTCCATATTTTTGTTTAAACAGGATCCCTAAAAGGGTCTCCCATCTGTAAGAGTAGTAGAAGTTTCAACTTGAGTGGTGCTTTTCATAGCTGTAGGGTGGGCATTCGAAATGACCTGTTGAGTTTTTTCCCTTTAAACCATCTGACTGAGGTGAATCACTTTACTGGATTTTCTCCGTTTTCATACCAATAACAAATAAAGTACAAAGTCAAACAATGTATCTGTGCACGTTACTGTTGAACAACTACACCTCTACAACAATCCGTTTGTTTCCTAAATATAATTCTAGGGAAACAAACTTTAGATCATACCCGTATTTTGTTTGTTTTAAAAAACCATGAAAACAAGGTGCAAAACCAAGTAAATTCCTTAATGGACCAAAACATTCAATTTTTCCAACATTCCAGCCGATTCTACAGATGTTGCCGAAAGGATTTAATGGATTCAAAGAAGTATTAAACATTCGCTTTTTACCTCCCTTAAGTACGCAGAATGGTAACCAAACAAATATCAATAGTTTGTCTATGGAAATGTGTATTTAATTTTTATGTTCACGAGATTTTATCAATTTGGTAATCTTTACTGATGCCATGAAAATGTAATTAAGCAACCATCTGACCAATCTCTTTATCATTTACAATAACTTTTCATTTAGGGGAAGACTTCCAAAATATTAGGCAGTCTATTTTAAGACTGTTTTAAAGATTCAATACCAACTTAATGTAAAGGTGTGTAATGGCTTAAGTTTCAAAACAAGTTCATCATTTTATCATTCAAAATAACTTTCTCACTTTGAAATTCAATACTCCATTGTTTATCAATCATCTTATAACCTAGAGGCCTGTATGCATACTTCATCGCTCATCTACTCTTTGCTTTCTGTCCATAATCGGCACAGACACTCATATTTCTAGTAGGGCGTCCACGATTTTGCTCCTGAGATCCCAAGTTGTGTACAATTAATCACATGAGCTGTAAGAGCAGTTTGTATATCTACGCGTCAAATCCCACATGATATATTACTGTTTCTATGCGCAAACTAATAAGACAAAATGATTAGCACATGTTAAACAAATGCCCATCCTACGAGCCTAAGACAGAGTTGATCATATAAATCTGTCCATTATGTTCCAATCAGTATCACTAGCAGTAACATTGGGAAATTTTGTTCTATCGCATGTCTGGAATTTGTCGTGAAGTGGCAAAAAGGTGGCCCTTCAGAAAAGAAACATGATCCATCCACTTCAGATGGTTCTGAATGATCAGAACAGCTTACAATCCAAGTGCTGCACTTGAGAGTTTAAGGACCTATTTTAAGTTACCATCGGCTGTTGCTGTAGAAAAAAGATAACAGTTATTGTAAACTGGTCCTGATGCTTAAGTCAAAGAATTTACTCCAATTGTCGGTATGGAGGGAATGATTAATGCGCTGCTCTTGGGATTAATCTGTCGGACGATGCACAGATAGGACGGAGAGGTAATTCTGGTCTTTGTCCATTGAGGAACTGTTGGAAATAATTGATATAAAAGATGCTAATGAATAAATTTCCTTGATCAAATGATGAAAGGAACGACATATTAAGGTACTCGAAATCAGGCTTGATGAAATTTTTTCAGACCACTAATTTTTGCAAAGTGTATCGTGGTTCTTTTTACATACATATAACTAGATTACAGCTTTACAATGTAAACCTAATTATATACGATTTGTAGTGTTTCATAACATGAAAGTCTCGAAGAATCGCCTAGCGACTCTATAACCTTCACAGTGGAAAAAGTACTGTTTACACTGAAACAAGGGACAATCCAATCTTCATTACAGAAGGGAGCAATTGATGACGAAATAGAGTCATTTACACTCTTTTTTCATGCATTATGTCATTCTTAATTTTGGAACCATCCCTCATTTCATCCTTTGAGATTTAAAAGGTGAAAGCATTGTAGAAAAAGATTAACTCTTCTAAAAGAAATCTGTTTGAGTATTTGATATTTGTCTAAAGATGATTTTACTTATGTATTTTTCATATGATCAGTATCAACGTTATTGTGGAACATTTTAGGTTTAGTTGTAAATTTAAAAAGCTCTTATTTCCCACATTTTAAAACTATACAAGAGGTACTTGCAGTTATATTAATCGGGTTAGAACTTTTTATGATTGAAATCTGTAAAGTAAATGTAACATTTGTCATATGTTATCTATTACCATTGTCCAGGTTTTACCTTGTCCAGTTTTACTCGGTCCAAGTTTAACGTTGTCCAGGATTAACCTTAGCCTTTGAATCGCAGATCATCTTTTGAATAGATATATGCCTACACATGAAAACCGCTGATGTCAATTAAGAGTATCCGATCTCAAATAGATGATCAATGTCCATAAAGCGATATAAAGATAAAAGGGGGCATTTTTCACGTTGATTGTTCACAGTCGTTTCTTTCCATTAACAAGTTGTACTTTTGAAAAGAGTGCAAACTGTCGAAAAGAGGTTAATTACCCTCATGGGGGAAAAATTCGATTTTTAAAAGGGAAAAAACCTTTCTTCAATCGGCCTAAGCCTGTTTTGTGTCTTGCTCAGATTGATCGGTCGAAAAGTAGAAACAAAGTACATTGACTTATGATGACATTAAGATGGAGATTTCAGTTCACTGAACCAAATTAAAGGACATTTACTTAACTTACATGGTCGCTTTTTACATACAGCCATGCACTTAAACAGGAACACCAGTTGAAACAAAGGAAGGTTATTCACATTAACTTATTTGTACTTGTTCAATTATCAAACTTCGAATCAATCTTTTAAATAGGGAACAGTTGCAGTGACCATTGGGGATGGATGGGGATGGAGAATTTCCCATCTTGTGTCAATTGTAGAAAGACCAATTATATCTCCTATCCCCTTCAAAAAGTGTGTTTCGTGTTTCATGATCGATATTACTGTCTTTATTATCATGAATATCATGCTGAATGTGTTTGAAAAACTCTTGCTGGAGAATGAAGTTTTATTCTCCAAATCGAATCAAAGAGGCATTTTGTTCATTTTAACTTTGAAAACCGTTTGTTAACCTTCCGTAAATTTATTCTTGGCTAAATCTCAATTTGCCTTTCGATATTTTTGTACCTATTTCATATATATTACAGATGTTGTAGACTATAATAACGTATAAGTGGTAACTGGTCACTAAGGAAGAAATCTTTGAGGCTGGGTGTGAGTTCACAGAAATTTTCAGCGCAGATGGGATTCTCCTCCACAAAGTCCACAAGGCGCTACTAATTTTTTGAAATCAATGACGAATGATGTTTTAAGCAGTTTGGCAAGATGGTCACTCACTTACACTCTACAAACAAAAGAGTGAAATTCACAACAAAATATCCTGTTCGGGGACTTCACAGTTAAAGTTTATTTCACTCGAAGTCATGTGAAAATATCACTCCAAAAAGAACGATGTTTCATTCTATGTGTGTGAAATATCGACATTACTTGAAGTGAATTTAGGCACCATTTAGGGTGAAATTCACGCTCACTAGGAACGGTACATCTGTTCACTCCTGCGTGACTGTTACCCTTTTAATCTTACAGTGGACGTGCTCTTTGGGGTAAAATGGTTGTATAATTTAAAAGGAGTGAAATCTAAACATCTTTCTATTATATACTCTGATTTAAGTTGACAAAGATATTTTTATAATCCTCTTACAAATCGTAAAAACTATCTCCCATGTAAAATAATTTAATTCCTCATTTTCTTTTTCTTTTTAATTTTACGCTTTGAGATGCTTTTCTCTGGCACGTTTAGTAAAGAAACAAAGATTGAGATTACTTACGTCAGCCATGTATTGGTCCCTCACCCTTCGTAACCTACTACGAGCTGGCGTCACCCGGACGTAACTTTATACTTTCTAATTCATATTTTTGGTTTTCCGTGTTGTTCCTTATATAGCTCTAGCTTTGTTGAAACGAAACAGTATCTTCCTCACAAATCTGAAATTTATTGTTTACCTTGCATTTTACCGACATATACTAATGGGCAAAGTATCCATCTTCTCTTTGAGTAAAGCTGGTGCGAGTATAGAGTTTTTAAATGTTTTTTTGCTTTTATAAAATGCGAGGTGCAGATTTTGAAACCGTCAAGTAAAATTGATGAGAAACGTACTAAATTGCTACTAAAGGCAGCAAAATTGCCGTCAATAAAGTTAACGCAACCGTTATGATGTGGATCAACAATATACATTGGCAAAGTTTGTTTCTAAGATTGATAAAAAGAGTTTCGTAAAAGTCACAGAATAATTTTTTTTTTTCAAATTCTGATAAGATTTTGTGTAAGTATGTAACACTTGTTATACTAGGCTAAAAATAAAAAAAGACAGATTAAAGTACCGAATCATTGAAAGATGCGGCCATGTTGATTGTATTGTGTTATCTTGCCAGCATCTCACAACGCTTCTAGGTAACTGTGGTTTGACCTTTGACAGACAGATGCCAGCGGACAGTGCAGTTCTTGATATATGATCTAAGGTTGTTTTAGATTTGTTTGAAACTACACAGAAACCCTTCCTGAAATAACACTGTCGTATAAAATTAGAAATAAAAACATCGAGCATATTTTAAATCTTTCTGTGACTGTTCGCTCGCAGAAAGACATTTGTCAATGGCCTTACCCATTTGTGTTTAATGGTTTACATGGACTAAACGAGTTTAGGATATATATCGCTCTCCATTAGTACCCTAAGAAAACAGCCTTAGGCTTTTTGGAGACGGAAAATCGAGTTGTTTCGAGGACATGGACTTTTGTATTGCACTCAAACTCTAAATTCCCTCTGAGGTCTGGTCAAGCTTTGCGGTTTCATCCTCATAATCTGTAATCAGGTTAACTTGTCTCTTAGACGCTATCAGCACTCTTGCCATATATATTTTCATCACCCTGAGTATTGTGAAATGGAAAAGGTTAGAATATAGCGGAATATATTGAAGCCAAAACGATCGGGAGGTAGGATATGGCAAAATGCAATACCCTACTTTCCCGTTTCAAACTTTTAAATAACAGCAGAATAGAGTTTAAAGAGTTTAAGTTTTTTAGTACAGTGTATATTATGATTCAATTGCTTTATGAGTCTTTGACAGCTGCAAACACTGATCCGGTATCGGTATAGTGTATTTTCTAATCCAATCAATTCATGAATCTTTGACTCCGGTATCTTCAGTCTAGTGCATTGCCCAATTAGACCAATTCATGAATCTTTGACAGCTTTAAGGAACTATCTGGTATCTTCAGTATAGTGTATTGTCTAATTTAACTACTTCATGAATCTTTGACAGCTGCAACGACTGATCCGGCAGTCCGGTATCTTCAGTGTAGTGTATTGTCTGATTTTGCGTTTGTGTTTTTGCCCGATCCGGTTTCAGTTTTTGTTTTTGTTTTGCGTGTGCCGTTTCAATGCACTTAAAAAGCACGTATTGTCTGATTCAACTACTTCAAGTAACAATTAGTTACATGTTCAGTTACAATGGCTCTACACTCAAAAAATCAAAGAGTGATTTTGGTAACGCTTTAATCAGCTGATAGAATGAAAAGTGTGCATTAACTCTATTAGTGCATCCACTCTATAAGATTGTTGGTTCACTCTACGAATAGCACAGTTCATTCTAAGGATGAAAATTCACTTTTCAATGTCTTCCAGAGATCGCTATTTTGAGATAGATTCGCAGTATTAAACACAGATTTTCTTGATTTGTTGTTGCCATTGTGTTGTTTCGTTTATATTCTTTGTTAGGGTTAGGGATTAGGTTAGGGATTACCAACGTTGTCAGCTAGTTAGGAAGTTTCTTGTCAAACACTGCCCAACACTATTTTATTGATCCAGCCCGCACTTCATCAAGATTAGAAATTCTCTCTTTTAGAGTTAATTTCTCCTTGGAGCGCATGCTTGCTCTTTTGGAGTAAGCTTTATCAACCTCCACTCTTCGTAAGAGAAAATTCACTTTATTTTTTTTTAAAATGTAAATAGTAACATTTTGACATAGTAAGGTATCTCAGAAAACAAATAAATGTGTAATTAATAACAAGGCTTGTATCACTCAGCAAATTAACAAAACGAAAAGTTGTAAATGGTTAAGAGTAGTACAGTTCTCTATTTGAGGCTATACTATGATATTGTGCGATCGACATGAATATTTTCAATCAGGATTGCGCGTTAAGTCGACGCACTATCGTGATTTTTTGTTTCTTTCTTTTTCCTTATACAGACCTTATTAATATGCTAAGATCTTTAAAAGGGATAGACGTCAAAGTGAAAAAGAAAAAAAGACGTTTTTGGACTCTCGAAATATGAATAACTTGACAAGTGGTTTTGAAACCTCGGTATATGAACCGTTTTTTATGTTTATATTAATGATTGAATGTTGTAATGAATGTTAACAGAATTGAGTCAATAAATTAGATTCTGGTTCAACTTTTTTCATATTTCCATAATTATTTACATATTTCCGCGTTTTAAATTTCCTAGCTACTTACCATTTGTATTGAAAAAAAAACCAAAAGGACGTTTTGTTGATTACAAGACACAGTAGTTATCAATTGGCTTATTATATAAATTTAAAAGCCAGATCTAATCATCAGAGTGATTTTAATGGGTCAGATATCTCTTCAAAGAAAATATTATTTTAATTTTCCTACAACAATTGTAGTTTCCAAATAACAAAAATGTTTCCTGCCTTCAAGGACAGTCATTCTTAATCAATGATTAAGAGCAAATTTGGAGGCAACTCAATGTCCTTTACACTATCTTTACTACTTACGAAAGGTAGCTGGCCAGTTGCATAATTTAGATCAAAAGCAGCCTCTCTGCTTTAAGGTTACTACTGGTAAAAGCTCCTCGCTTTCTCATGCCTGAGACCTCATATCACAAATCAAACGACTTTATAACAGAAATTATAGTCTATTTAGTTGCAAATAGATTCTCCCTACCTACTTACTAAAGCTCGTCCCAAAACTGTCTAATGTTCATCTTTATCTAGACACAATCCCAGTAAATTGCTTTCTGGGGAGTAAACAAGTTTGGGAGTATTACCCTACTTTCATGGTACAAGACCCCAATTTGTAATCAAAATGCCCTCAGTACAGCACATGTTGTGTAACATGAAATACAGTAATCATCGTGTTTTTAACTTGGTGTCAATCAGAGAGCTGTAAATATAAAGAACTTCTGCGTCGTTTGAGGTGAGAGGTGTAGCCCTTTAAAGGGGAAGTTTAAGCAAAAATTTAGTTTCCATATGTGAAAGAGGAACAAAATCTACACAGAGTGGTGAAAGTTCCATTCCAATCGGACTTGTATTTCTTGAGATATCAGTAAATGAAGTGAGTAGATTTGTGTTCGAAGGTGAGTTTGAGGGCAGCAGAGCTTACATCACTTTCTCACATTGACGAGGATTGCTTTGTTTCCCTTTGTTTTATCAGACTGTTGTGTTGACCTTGATGTTAATAGCAGTATGACCTCCCTGTGGGGGATGCAAAGTTTGTAAAATTCTCATGCCACTTGTGCAATAACATTTAAATAATATGGGATTATTGAAGAGAAAATCCAGTATAAAGAAAAACAAAAGACTGCCCATTAATGTGGGGACCTTAAACCCTTCTTTCGTTTCTTGTGGTGATGTTGATAGCACTTGTTACTAAAAATTTTTTTTAGAAAGCGTTTAAAATATGAACACATTAACACAAGCCGCTCTACTTTAATTTACATCCCTTAACAGATATTTCTCACAAAAACTGTTTTCCATTTTATTTGTATTGTGTCATGGTTACGTATTTCATATACAAAAGCAACTGTTGACTTGATTAACCGATGAAAACGTTGCAACCTTCCTACCATTCGCAAGGAAGTCAGTCACTTCCCGAAACAAAATTTTCATTTGTTTAACGGTGAAAGTAACATTCCTGATGTGTGTTTGCTCGCCTGTCGCTTTAAATATTTGCAAGAGAAATCTTTGGTAGTTACACAAGTGCTTCGAGACTACTCCTGCACTTGGTTTTACATCCATCGTTGGCTAAAGCAAATTTGCTTACACTTCACCTTAACATTCTGAATCACGTCAGCTGTATCGGAACTTATCCGTTGGTGAAAAAACAAACAAAATAAAATTGGGGCAATTTTGCAGGTTTTTAACAAGAGACATTTATAGCAGTGCTACATACACGCGAGTCTCTTTTAAGTTTTAAGTGATTTGAAGTAGTTTTAGCAGCTTCACACAGAATCGACCTGTTTGAGATGGCCTACATACTAACTATTGTTTTAAATAAGCGATAAAAGACACCGAATTTGATATGTCTTACTTGAGGACACCGTTGATTTAGGTTACGGATCCAAAGTTTTATTAGTTATGATTTCATTTGCATATAAATCAAAGTGAAATATCGATTAACTCATTTAATGCAATTGACACCTTATTGGGTGAATGTAACATTCTGTAATGCTTAGCAGTGGTTATTTTGAGGAGTAATATGAGCTTAGACGTTTTGATGGATGCGGTACCCAACAGGATTCCTTATAATAATTACATGTAAAAAACAGATTCTGATCTTTTTAAGGCGAGCTTCCAACCGTTTTTAATGACTAAAGCATTTTTTACATTCTCTCCTTGTATCAATCTACATTTTTCTATGCCGTCTTGCTTTTATATGTTCATCTAAATTATTAACGCCGTGCTTTAATTTAGTTTCTTAACCGTTACAAGTTACCCCATAGGCATAGGAATAC
Source organism: Holothuria scabra (assembly GCA_037179385.1). Classification (NCBI taxonomy): domain Eukaryota; kingdom Metazoa; phylum Echinodermata; class Holothuroidea; order Aspidochirotida; family Holothuriidae; genus Holothuria; species Holothuria scabra. The sequence goes on from CM074183.1 coordinate 47,300,179, forward strand.
AGCTGATTACCACATGATTAAATTATGACATACCTAAGTGTTAAAAGTAGACCAGGCAAAAGATGGATCCATACACCTGCTCTGCAAGCCCCAAGAACCGAAGCGCGAGACATAATAGGTCACATAAACTCCTCGAGACAGGTATGCCATGCATGCTATAAATTAAGTATGCGGGACAAGCAAATCTCTGGGCAATCGAAAAACTATCCTGTGGCGCTTTATTCGTAAGCGGGAGATTCCTATCGTGCCAACTGTAATTAGCTGTATATTTTCCGAAAGCGTTTAAATATAAATACGCTAGATTTTTTCACATCTAATCCAACCTCCCCATTATTCAATCACTGTTTTTGTGGAATCGACGTTGGTCAATATTTCTTAGGCATTATGCGTGGTAATAATTGTTCTGTTACATGGTATCAATAGTATTAAAATTGCTTTTGATTTTACTGTTTTGTTTCCCAAGTTGTAAAATACCGCTACCACTTCATTTTAGCAGGGAGCTGCATCTCCTTGGTATTTACGTGTTATTTTTTTAATTTCAGCTCCAGCAAGAAGCAAGAGTGAAAATAAAATTCATTTGATCGTTTTGAATTTTATCACAAGAAAATCTTGTGGTCCATCTGAAACTGTTTACCATATGATATAAGGCAGTGTACTACTTCTGGTGTGCAAGGTACAAGACGTACTCTTCTGTTTTCCTTGTCGTTTAGGCAGCGGTCGATACTGTAGGGAAAATTAAGCCTCATCCTGTAGGGAATGTTCGGCTAGACCCAGCAAATTGAAGAATCTCACACTCTCCATGTTTTTCTTAGCTTCTTCCAACAGACGCGAATGAAAATTGAATTAGTCATTTTATGGGGAAGCGAGGTACAGGAATCAAATCCTGCTTTTCAAAATGGCGTTTCAAGCAACGGGATGACTGTAAAAGCTTGGACACTTGATAGTTACTTAAGACTTCCTGACCTGAGGCTTCTGGCAATCGATCTAGAAGCTGAGAATACAGGGGCTACTAAAACGTTTCACATTGAAAGGGCCCTGGTTGACTTTGTGTACACAACAGACATGACTTACTAACGATATCAGCCTTGTTGTACCTAGTATTTTGCGCTTCTACCCTGTATTTTATGAGTCATCAATTTGTCCATATTAAGCTGGTCAGATGTTAAAAATATAGATGCTGTAAATTTTGGTCATGTATTTAAAAAAAATCATATGCAAATGGTCACACAACACTACAAAACAGTCTTTGTGAATTAAACAATTTTCTAATAACCATTTGTTCCCAATTTGGAAACACGTTTAGGAATTAAACACATATTGTTTAGAAGTGAAACACACAATGTTTAGGAGCAGTTGTGTTTAGCATTGCGGCATTTTTCCAAAGGTTAAGCGAAAAATGTGTTTTACTCATAAAAAAAAACCTTTTTCAGAGTGCATATATGGAAAACATTACAATGGTGGTACTACGTGTTCAAATATATCTCAAGTCTAAAATTTCAAAATTATGTATTAAACAGCATAAAAATGAATTCAAGCGGCACAACTCCCATCTTCATAGAATAGTCATGAAGTGTCCTATGAACTGAAGCTTATTCACTCAATTTAAAATGGTACATTGCGCAATATTTGGTAATGCCATTATTAAATTAAAAGAAGGGTTAAAGGTCACAGCAGGATTTAGTATGTAAGAGAGTTGCTTATTCTACGCATTTTGGTGAAATTTGAATTGAAATCCGATGTGTGGTTCTCAAGGTATGAACAGATAAAGTTTTCACATTTTCAAAAAAAAGTGAATTTGGGGCAAGCACATATGACATCACATCCCCACATTAATAGGCAGTCTTTTGTTTTTCTTTAAACTTTATTCTGGATTTTCTCCTCAACAATGACATATTTTTAAAATGTGGTTGCATAAGTGGCATGAAAATTTTACAAACTTTACATCTCCCACATGGAGGTCATACTCCTATTAACTTCAAGGTCAACACGACAGTCTGATAAAACAAAGGTAAACAAAGCATTCCTTGTCAATGTGAGGAGGTGATACAAGCTCTGATGCCCTCAAACTCACTTTTGAACACAAATCTACTGACTTCATTTACTGATATCTCAAGAAATACATGTCCGATTTGAATGGAACTTTCACCACACTGTGTAGATTTTGTTCGTCTTTCACAAAATTATCCAAATTTAATTTTTGCTTAAACCTCCCCTTTAAATTAGAGTCTTTTTCTATCATTGTTTTTTCTAAAGGTGTCTGAAGCTTATACCAATATGTGATGACGCTCTTTCTTCTACAGGGTGATGTAATAAGTGTAGCCCTCTCTGTACAACATGCATATGCAAGCAAACAGGAAATGTTCAAAGATATTAAAAACTTGAAGTTATGTTTTTAGTTAATTAATAAGACACAGTTTTACTGGCGAGATTCCAACCAATTGGTTTATGTCGAGTCCGGCACTGTCTTCTTAAACAAGACAGTAATAAATTGAAGCTAAATGGACTATTTTATTTTAGTGGAATAAATTTTAAGATTTCATCTTTCGACAATGGAACAAGCCATAAAAATCTGAGTTGAATGAATAAAATTCATTTTGAAACTTCTAAAATATATATATTCAAAGTGTTAGACTTGAGGTACGCTTTATGAAGACGCTGGTAAATGGTTTTTTGTTCATTTGAAAGGCGCATTCATAATATTACTTGCATTTATGGTTTAATTGTAGGGTACGGCGAAAATCATTCGTGATTCCTTTATGAACATGAAGTCTATCAACTTTTAAGAGAGAGAATAAAAAATTGAACTAGATCTACTGCAAAGATCAAAACCCAACATCACTAATATTTTAACTTGGCTGATATTGAAAAAGCGAACCGATCTATCAAGCACGCTTCTGAAACCTGACGACTTCTAATGAGGGAGTCAATCATCCGGTTTTGCGGTAAAATATGTACGAGTTTCTATACTGCTACACGTCTTTATAAGTTAACTTACTGTTGTCAGTTGTACAAGTGTATCTCAAGACGTAGCTCGACAGTGGAATCATGCCTTAGCGTATTTGCATTAATATAACTCTTCTCTGATCCGGCACCTCTCCAGGGGATAGTAGGAAATTAGATATTTTCCGGTTGTGATACTAGAGAATGTGAAAAACGAAATGAATTTTAATTAACATGACTCCACGTGGATAAATTACATCATTGAAGTAGTGGTCTCTTTATTTAAGATCACTGAACAGTCAGTTTTAAACGACATCTCACCAAAAGGAACACTTACGTAATCACCACCAAATGACGTAGTGTAGGATGTAGAGACTTTGTAATTATGTCACCAATACATCATGCGGGAGGACAATTACACCCAATACACATGGCTTTGTGCTTAACGCGCCATTATTATGCAGAATTAGACAAAAGACACACATTATAGATCGAAGTTCTGTTCAAACTTTTAAACATTTAATGGTACCAACGTTGATACCAGATATATCGTGCAACAAAGAAGATGGGAGACGGGGATGTGTTATGACATACGATCATAAATTACTTTCAGTTGAAAGTTTTTTTTTATCATAATTTGTCAAAAAACGGCATATTCCTGATTATACTGAGGTTTGTTAATAATTAATATTCTAAGTGAGGAACATTTTCCCATTCCTTTCGCTTCATCAAATTAATGCAATTATTGTTCGTTTAATCCAGTACAAACCACAAGCAAGTGTGTCACTCCGTTTTAACTTTTCAGAATCTGGGACGAAAACCTCTTGTGCATGTACTTTCGCAACCCTTTACCTCCAGTGGACAGGATTACCTTAAACTAACTTGGGCAGACGTTGCTATATTTAAAGATTGCACTCGGAACTACCCATCTGTATACATTAAATTACATCTATAAAATTTTATAGTTTCAGAACGGAAGTTGTAATAACTTGATTCGGTTATGAAGGCGTATAATATTTAAGAGAAATGCTCATGAACTCTTCATGTCAATCAACACATACCACTCATTATAACTCTATTCAAAGAAGTATTATGGTCCTTAAGTAACTGCACATAAGAGAGACGCGAGCATAAAGTGCAGTATAAACGTTTAATGAGCTTAATTCCATATTATTTTAACCAACATTTATACCCTTGTCATTTTTATGAACACCTTTATTATGGCTTTAAAACGTCACGTTAAACTTTTGAGCAGGTACAGAAGAGGTTTGGACAACTAGGTAGTGTGTAAAGTATAAATTCGCCCTGACTTCAGCTTTGTAAAGAAGTTGCTCCATGGATAGATACTTTCATACTGCTAGACGTTATTAAAGGTCATGCTGGTGAAAACTGATTAGGGGTGGCGTAAATTCAGTCATTTCACTTCCGATATAGTACTATTTTGCAGTCTTTTGACGTGTTATGTTGGTAAAGTTTATAATATATACCAAACATCATTGACTTTTATCAATACTATCACCGCAGGCAGGCTGATTTTGCTCCCGTCCAACTAATACATTGTGGATTTAAATTGGCCATTACGTTGCTTTTGTTATTGGTTTGAAGCTTTATAGGTGGAAAAGAATGGTAAGAAATATTCCCTATATACCACTATCGGACGCACCATAACCGTCTCAACGACTTCTGATGCGTAGTTTATAATACTATAAAGGTATATTTATTACATCTAGCTAGAACCTAAAATTGAAATTAATTGACCAACTGGGAATCTAAAAGGTTCAACAGGCAGTCATTTAATGTTTTGTTGTACCAACGTAACCAATCACTAACAGAAGGATATTTTGTTTTGATTTTTTTATGCTCTTAAAAGTCGCCGTCAAATTCTAACGACCACCACTTTTTTCTTTATTACCATGATCAGCACACGTATTTTACACTTGTTCATTGAACACAAATAGCGTTGAGGTATAGTGGCTCACTTTTCGTAATAATCTTAGTAAGACTAATTCTGCAACGGAATAGCCTACGTTAAATCAATTCAAGCTGATGCTTTTCAGAGTGGGAAGCCTTTTGTCATACTAAAGAAGGAAATACCTACGCCTCTTTTACAGTCCGTGAGATTATCCCATTTGGGCGGATGGGGTAAAGTTAATATAAGTTACATTGTATAGGCATTTCAGCGTGACAAAAACAAGACAAAGGCAAGAATTAAGCCATTCAAAAACTCAAAAATGGCGTGGTGACACGGCTTTTCTGTAGCTATGCCAATAAACCTTCCAACTGTACATTTATTCCATTATATTAGACCCACATATTTTGCAAGCTGTTTTAAAATCCATTCACCACTGACAATGTACACAAAGAACACTTGCGATTGTGTGTAAAATAGACAAAATGGTGACGCCCATGACCAAGCTTTCTCCCTAAATAATAAATTATAAATGAATGAATAAATGAATTAATGAATGAACGAACGAACGAACGAATGAAAGAACGAACGAACGAACGAACGAATGAATGAATAAATGGGAAGTATGAGTTGTAAAATAGAGAATGCATATTTTTTATCTTTTTGTATTCCATTTGAGCAACACAAATGAACAATTCTGACAGTCCACAGAAAATTTAAAGGAATATTTGAAAAACGTACGGTTTTCCCCAAGGTTTTCAAATCAGACAAATTCAACTATCCGCCTCGAGGCCTTTGTCCAAAAGATCGATATCTGACCAGAAAGACCAGCAATTCTGTGAAATTATGTATCCTCTAATTTCCATCCCTTTGTAAATTCTATATCAGAGTTTAAAACTAAACTTTCAACAATTAAATTTAGTGTCCAATTGAAAGTCTGCAGAAAAGTGTAGTCGGAAGACAACAAAGGTGGAGGAAATTGAATTGGATTTAAAGGTTTATGTTGGTGTATATTGTGCTTCTGGTCGATCACTTTAGATCTAATTTGTGAGTAAAATATGTATGTCAAGTCTCGACCTAATATTTCCGTAAGTCTACGGTACATATATGTTTAGTTATATGTTTAGTCTCCCGAAATTTTAGCACCTTCCAAAACTTAAGAGACTGTTGGTTTAACTTTTAACATGGTGAGCCTTCTACCCCTCCAAATATTTTGGATAACGAAATACGAACATTGATTGAAAAAAAATCCCCTTACTTGGTTTAAAAGGAAAATGGGTGGTTCCTTTTTGATAACGTTATGTAATTCTTCATCAAACCTTTTAAGAGATGGAACCTTAACTTGGTAAGGTAAAAATTCATCTGAGTCAGGTTCTTATTTACCTATCGGCATGTGTATTTTATGTGAATAAGCTCAAAGAAACAGGAGTTGAAGCCGACGTCTTCCGTTGAAGGCTGGGAGGTAGCCGAGGGCCAGGGGGAGCCTGTTACCTTTTCAGTGTCTATTGCATGTCTTTCCTGTTTGAAATTTTACAAAATGCTGTTAATGCAGACTGGTAAAATCCTACTGATATCGTGAGGTATCATTATGGTAAAATTGGCAAACCATTGAATCAGAGTCCATCTTTTCTCAGAACCCTAACCCATATATCAATAGCAATCGAGCTCTCCCCTTGCATATTCCTGGCCACGTCCTGGATTTTAAGGTGTTTGTGAGGTAATGAAGTAGTTATTCAAAGGTAGTAGTGTGACACGTTAGCAAGTGTCCTAACTTCACTTGGCAGTTACGGAGTGAACTGCTCTGAGGAAAACTCCGTTGGAATTATTTCAATATCTTTTACGGTTCTCCAGATTACCCTCTTCAAAGTTCGAATGTTTCTACAGAAACTTGATGCTTATGCAAAAATAATGAGATGGAGTATTGCATGGTGCTGACATGTCTTTTGTTTATCCTATAAAAATTATCTATTAATTACTCATCAGATAATTTTGTGGTTTGGTAATAGTTACTGATGACTTTCAAGGACACAAATTTAACTTCCAAAATAAACCCTCGGGGCAAACAAATGTTACAACTGTCCTGGAAAATGAAGATTGAAAAACAAAGGAAAACATTGGCCATATATGGTACATCCCTTCCATGATATCACACGATTTGCATATTGAGCTCATATTTATTAATAACTCAATGAAAATCAGAAATCTTCCTGTAAAATGATCAATTTTTGATGAATTGTGATGAAAATTGTGGCTATTTTCATGGGTTTTAATCCTTTTTACATCAAATACCCAATTTTGTAATTTTCATGTCACACTACCTTTAACAGCAATTCTATTTAACTAACACTGGTCTGAAAGTTATATCCTTAAGGGTAACTTCAAGGAAGACTTCGAGTAAAAATCTATTGAAATTACAACCAAGGGCGGTTCCAGGTGACGCTTAGAAAAAGTGATAGGGGTAGCTGAACTTTGGAGAAAGAAGTTCATGGGCAGTTCAGTGTGAGTCCCGGTGGGGTCCACGGGGCGACGCCAGGGATATCCTGGACTTTAAGGCTTTGGGGAGATATTGCGGTCGTAATTTAAAGGTAATTCTAGTCTTTACAATGACCTTAAAATTACTTTCAGGGCAACTTCAAGCTAGATTTTACTGGTAGCACATCTACATAGTGAAACTACTATCAAGAGCGGATGAGGCAGACATTCAAAGGGAGATGACCTAGAAAGAGACAGGGAAAGCAGTTGATGGACAGTTAAATGTGATTCTCATCAGGAAAGGTGTATAATCCTGCCTGAACGGTTACCTGCACCGTGCTCCACCTTCAGTTGCTTTCTGCTGAAGTGCGCAGATAATTTTGAACCCCTAAGAATTGACATTTCCCAAGTGTTTTTGCAATATCTTCATTTGAAGAGCATGAAGATTACTGAACTTCTTTGTCAAAACAAGAAGCAAATCTTATACAAATCTTAGTCACACTGTGATTTTCGGAAAATCCGAAAATTTCAGATGGGGCACACGGGGGCAGAAGGTTTCCCAGGGACTGGTGCCCTCACTGGTTCACACATCACAATCCGGCTATTCCGAATTGGACCGTTGCTAAAATTGCCCCCATATTTAATCATCTATTATGTGATATTGAAAGCTTATATTTGAAATTTGTAACCGCAATACAGGTTACCCAGTGTAGTCAATAATACTAGAGGTAGAATTTCAAATCATACACTCTTAAATCAAACGAGTAACCTTAGTCACACTATAATGGAGGGAAAAGTATGAACTTTACTTCATTAGAGTGCTATTTCCCTCCAAGAAAAGTGAATTTTATCATATGAAGAGTGAAAATTTTCCTTTTCACAACTGCCTTCAATGTTCACTCTCTTTTAAAAGTGGTAACTCTAGTGTCTCTATTCAAGATACTCAGTGAAACTTCACTCTATTGGAGGGAATTGCATTCTCCTTAGAGTGAATTTCACCCCTGGTGGAGTGGTAGACACTCTAATCGAGTCAATTCACACTTTCTAATCTATTAGAGGGTGACTTAGTTGGCTCTTTTGATTTTGAGTGTAACAAACATTTGCTCGAAACGTGAAGAAAAAATCTAAAACATGCAAAAGTAGTTTTATAGAATGAGAAACAGTGGTTTTCATGTCCTTTCTTCTCGCGTGTTTCTTTGTTCAATTAAAAGCAAAATTTTCTCCATGTTAAGAAGAGGGAACCAGCTTGCCTCAGCCACTCGAGCCCTAATTGAAAGGAACAGAATCGAGAGAAAGAATGCCTCGTAGTTATCCAAATCAATTTATGCATTATGCCAGCCCTCTCTTAAAATATGTGATTTACATTCTTACGTAGATTCCTTCTATCAGATTGTTCTCGAGAGTAAATTTTCTCATTTTAAGGTTTATTACTAAGGGATCTCTTGAAATTGATGTACATTTCAACTTTGCTTTCCAAATTTTTGCCTGAGAACGTTACTCCTGGTAAATGGTATTTAGCTTTTAAGTAATGAAAGAAAGTCAGAGATCCTCAAATATGACAAAAATACTTGACGCCTTTCAGAGAAGGAAAATTTACGTTACCCTTCAACAGGCGCCATAATTACTCATTGGGAGAGAGTTTGGTCCTTTAAGGCCGTTTGCTTCAAATTTTTAAGAAGATACTGTCATTAAGGTGCAATGTTTGATTTGGTTTTTGGAAAATCGATAGCAATATGCCATGGTGTTGTTTACGTAGTTTATGTAAACGCATTAGGCAGTTAGGTGTAAGTGCTACATTTTTCAGCTGGTAACAGATGTATAGGTTCTATATCCTTCAGAATGAATATGAAAGACAAATACGAAGGAGGGGTAGGAAGCAATGTAAATATACATTATGAATCGCATTTTCATTTGCCACTCACTTCTCTTAAGAAACCTGTAATGTGGTCGGTCAAGGGTGCCTAAACTTAAAGCAAAGTTTGCTCCATCTGGATTTAAAACTTCCGTATGGGCAAGTAATCGCTATAAAAAATAAAGATGATATGATAAAAAAAGGATTCTTTCCAGATTTTATTCAAATAAAGTAATATGATTCTTTATTTACTTTTATTTACGTTTCCTTGTAATATGATCTTTTCCTTCTTAATTTTGAAAGTTAAAAACAGTCATAACTTTTTGTGGAATGAATAATTTAGTTCACATTGTGCCCCAAATCATTGTATTCGCAAGAGATGTTGTCCTCTTGGGAACGTCATTATCACCAGTTTAACTTCATTAGGTTCTGGAAAACATCGTGTGCAAAGTTGTTTCTTTGGTGGTGTCAGACTGCCTAGCTGTTGAAATGAAGATAGTTTTCAAACGGTAAGACTTCTAAATACACAATGTAGCGCATACATGCCGGCTGCAAATCAAAGCGTATCAGCCCAAAATTCAATCAATTAAATTCTGCAACAGCTGTTTCTTCTGTTCACCTCACTACAAAGAAAAATAATAATTTTTGTCTGAATCGCTTTCATTGAACATCTGTCTACATTTTCACATTTGTTTCTGTTTTATTGCAAAATACATTGAAAAAGCAAGAAAGGCAAAATTACTTTAAAATGTGAAATTATAATGAGAGTTACAAGGCGCCATCATTATTCTCCGCAGCAAATTCTTTTAAACTAAAGCATGAATTACATCATTCATTTGATACATTATCTACGCCTTAGTGTAAAAACTCCTTGAAACGCACCCAGATTACGTTGCAAAAGAAAACTGTAGCCTGCAAAGTCGGTATTGAGTTATTCCTGCTAATTTTGGACCGTCAATCCTGGGAAGAAGGATAACTTTTCTCACGTTTTGGAAGTCAGCCCATTGACTTTAGATTTTTACCGAGTAAATTTTTGACGGAAGTGGTCATGCACCCTTTCCCAGTCCACCCAACTTACAGTAACGATTGACACAAATGCCGTTAATTAGAGACTTGTATATATATATAAACTTAAGACAAAATGTGTTGCCAAAATAGCCAAGCCTGCTGTGCAGGGTGACCAACAACTCTTATCATTGTTAGTATTCCGTGACGTCACATCCGCAGACAGCTTTTATCGGACACGCGTGGTCTGGTATGTAGGAAATGTTTCACAATTTTTGCGTATATCTCAAACCGGAAATGGAGAATGAGTATAAATTTTACCAGAATGCTTAGAAGATGTTTCTTTTTAACGTATCGAACATGTATTTAGTTCTGGACTTTTCTTTAAATTAATTACCAATCAGACTGTCACAAAGTTTACAATTTATTACGTGATCAATGAGATCTTTTCTAACAAAGACTACCTAACTTCCAAAATAACTCACTAATGGCAGCTCTACACTCTTAAAAAATTAATTAAAAAAAATACACCAACATTCGTCACGTATGTCAAATACCTGAAATTGGGTAAAGTTTTCCCCAATATGTGTTGTTTATTTGCTTACCCGACAGGCTGGTTACCCAATTAAATGGTAAAAAAAACCTCTTGGGTAACCCATTAATCAACAATTATTGGGTAAACTTTAACCAATTTCGGGTATTTGACATACGTGACCAGTGTTGGTAAGTTTTTTAACCAACTTTTTGAGAGTTTATATTAGTGTCAATGAAATAAACGTTCAAAAAGGGACAAATTTATCCATTTCTGGTAAGTCCATCTTCGGATGTCACAATGTTGCATATCGTAATCAGTTTAATTCATTACGTAGCATAAGTTTAAAAGATACTAAAGAACCCTGTTCAAAGTATTGATGCATTTCGATGTTCATTGCTGTTAATTTAAAATGCTATTTACTTCAAATATCCAACTATGACATATCCATAACACAAAAACTTTATTAAAAAGGGGTCAAGAGAACATATCGGTACAAAATGTCAAAAATTTCCTCTGGTGTCTAACATTACAAATGCAAGGTATTTGTCTCATATCTCTTTCAAATGGTCAGTAAACTTTTTACAAGAAATAGTATTTCTTTCCTACGAAGATTCGGTTTGTCCAGACCATCTATCTGTCATCCAAAAAAAAAAAAATGAACATTAATACCATAGCAAAGCCATAGATGAACAAGAAATTGACAATGTAGGGCTTCAATGAACAAAATTGACCTTGAAATATAGATGTACATATATATTCATATACTTTCCGTACAGCTATAGAATCTTCCCACACAAGCGTCTTTTATGTAAATGTATTGCTATTGAACTATATAGACTTTATTGAATAAAATTCTCCCAGCTGTTGATTGGATCGATATTTTAGCACTTCTTCTATGGTCATGTTTTGTGTATTAAATGTAGGTAGCTAGGATGGTTATGCTAAAAGCATGTTCATATACGCAGTATATCATATAATTGAGAAATGTACAGTGACTAAACTGGATTTCCTTTTCTAAAGAACATAAATAAGACAAAATCCACAGCCGAATTGTTTAAGAGCGTTTTCATGAGGGTACAAGCACCGCCCTTTTTTCATTGCGGCACAAAAGGTGTAGTATTTCTAAATGAAAATCATGCAGTTGACCACCCAGTTCGTCGCACGATAGCCTACATGCACGCTTTCCAGCTAAATACCGTCAAATATGATGTATGCCTCGAGGTATTGCTTTTTTGCCCGTGACATCATATGCGTAAGATCTATAGTCTATCGTCCACTGATCTACACGTAGGTCAGTGATATAGACGAATCCGAACAGCAAAGGATGGAATCTGATTTTAGTCGGCCATAACTTTCGATATCCTTGCTAACATGTGTCATGGATGACTGTATATTATATTGTAGGCCTATCTTGATTCCCTCAGTTTAACTGAATATGAGGGTTTGAAATTCACGTAGACAAAAAATAAAGAAGGTGTTAGGCTGAAGGACCCCAGTAATGGCAACTTACTTTTACTAAAAACAAGCGCTAATCGGATGCGTCAATAGTCAAAGCATCGAGGTGTTGTGCGTGTCACTACTTTGCCATGCAGACATCCACTTTACAGTTAAGGGTTAATCAACACTAGACCGTTCATTAACTGGAAGATAATCCACGGTCGCCAACTTTATGTGTAAATTATCTTTAGGTGCCTATATATCTGTGTAATATAGATCGACACATCACTTCCCCGTTGAAATAATTTTGGACGGGGACAATCCCTTCGGTCTGATCATATAGTTTTTCACCCACACGGTTCTGCCTCTGACCTGTCCACAAAGAGGTCACTGCGGTACGAATTACCTTGGGCAATTCAGAAATTAACCGCACGGAAATGGCAACTTGACTCTTAAGATACTTTATTACCAGTCGGGGAAAAAATAAAAATGCCTGGCATATATATTTACGATATGCTGGTCTAGTTCGATGAATAAACTAGCCAGATTGGGTTTGAGGAGTTTATAATAAATACTGTTGATTGAATAGTGTTCTCCATAAAACGCGAAAACGGAGGAAAGCAAATCAAGGAATGTCGAATCCGCCAGTGGTAAACAATTTTGATTGGCACGCCAAACCTGATATCAGACTCATTCGAAGTCGTTTGTTTCACTACCAGACATTACGAAAATCACCATTCCCGTTTAATAGCGGCAGATAAAAGTGACATCATGTTAAAATTAATCCTTCAACACAATACTTGAAGTTATTTTGGTCCGATAATCTGAGCTTTGCCAGTACGGCAGGTCAAGTTTATTATCTCATTCAAGTTTATGTAGCAAGGGAAATCTTGAGGAAAATAGCCTACTATGACATGACAACTTACATTTTGAACCACTGGAAAACTTTGTTTTCTGTTTTCTCTTTTTCTTGCATAAAAAAAAAAAGCAAGTGATACATTTTGGCTTTTAGCTATCAATTGTACCTCCATAGTAACTAGGTTCGCCAACATCGCCTTGGAACTGTTCATCAAGATTGTTAATGTGTGAAACATTTCACTCTCTGAAGTGATTAACTCCAACTTCCAGTTTGTTTAATTAGAAGTAACGTGATTCCCAAATCTGTTTAGTAGCCTAAAACCTTTTTAATAATATTGGCTCTCCCTGGCGTGTTTACGCGATTTCACAGATGATGGCATTTTGGTTTTGACCGGTTAAAGGAAATCATGTATCCCCTGGAAATCGTGTCTCACGCTTACCAGAGAAGCTAGTAAGGAAGCCAGTAAGGAAAATTGCTAGCAATCATTGTCTCCCCAGACCTATTTTCTAGTGCAGACGCTGGAAATGTTTCCAGTTTTCGGCCTGTTTTAGCTTGTACCAAAGGGTCATGGCTGCTTCATGAATTTGCTTGAAAATTGAACACAATTATTCATGGGGCGTGGGCCATTTTTAAACATTACAGAATTCGAAGTCCAATGTTCTGTGTGGAACGTTGGGCCCATTTCAGGAATTTTTGGAAAAAGATTTCTTCCTACGAATTAGTTTTTTTCTTCAAAATACTAGTCTAGACCAAGTCCTTACTGATATTTCGTATGAATTTTCACTAGTAGAGTGCCTTCAGTCTTCCCCTTTTCAGGAACTTATACAAAGACCTCTATAAATATCAGCTTGGCATTTTTTTTATTCAAGTCTCGCCTTGGGATTCTTCCCTCACCATTTGACAATTTTTATACTTATAACTCAAGTTTCCTTAGCTATAACACCAGGTCTAAACACTTTCTGAATCAACCATACGTCAGAACAAAACCTGCCCATTCTCAATAAAGGGGCACTGGTGTGCAATTTTGGAATTCTCTGCCCCATATATTACAACCACTCAAAGTATGCAAACATTTAAAAAGAAGTTGAAAAATTACCTATTAAAAAACATTTCAACCTAATATGCTTTTTTCCACCATTTTTCTCTCCTTTTTGTTGTGCCATTCTCTTTTCTTTCCTTTTTTCTCTATGTTTTGTATCATAAGAAAGGGACAATGCTCGAAAAATTTCCACTTATTTCTGGTTCCTCTACATTCATTTCTTTATTATCCCACTGTATTATGAATTTTCATATATTGTGTTTGCAATATTACCGATTGTTAATTGTGTTATAATGAAATGATTTGTAGAAAATAAACTTCAAACTTCAAATTATGCAATGTTGATGACATGTCATTAGGTTATTTAGTCAGAGGTACCTTCAGGCTTTCTGTTAACCTTGGACCTAAAGCCCTGCAAAGACTTACCCTGAGGCCTATTTTGTGAAATATTGCAAAATGTTAGCCCCTTTTCAGTTAGTTGTTATCTGTTTTGAGGATCCTTGTCGTTATACCGTTTCCCTCATTATCATTACATGGTTCTATACAGAAATCATACCCAAGGTCTGGGTGGGCCCCATGGTCCTTTATTGCAAATTCTGAAAAGTTACACTATTCAGACCCCCATTTACGTAAATATGGTTCCTCGAAGAGCAGTTGTCGTGGGTTTTCAAGGATTAGGGGGCCTAGGTCCAAGGTGGTTCATATAAAAGCCATTTTGTGAAATATTGCAAAGGGTTCAACTTTTCCTCTGATTAATTTAAGATGATAACGATGCCTGATGAATGATCTGTCAGTAGTATTCTTAAATTTGGGGCCTGATGATGTGGTCCCTACAGGTCATGTTTTAAAAATCTGCAAAGTGCTTTTCAATTTTTTTTGTTTTACCAGACTTTGTTTTGCTTTTCTTTTTTTTTTTTTTTTTTTTTTTTTTTTGCTTCGTGGTTTTCAGGAATGTTGGGCTCAAGGTTTAATTCGGCCACATGGTCCAGTTAATGTAAAACAGAGTTGCGTGCCTTTCTAAATGACCGTGTAATGTCAGTTACGATCTTTGATATATTTTTAACCGTTTGATCATGTGTGTGGTTCAAGTCCCATGTAAGCCCTATGGTCCTCTGTATGAAATTCTGTGGAACTTCCCTGACAAATTATGTTACGTATTGTCCAAACGATACCTTGTGAGTTCTTGGTAAGTTAGTGCAGGGAGCTGGAAGTGGTACTTTCACAGTGTTAAAAAAATTCATTTATTTTAACACTCAAAATGGATTCATGGAATAAGAGACGACAGTGTAGACCATTAAGTTTCAAACGACAGCCAGGCAATAATTGCATTAGGATAGGATAGGATGGGATGTAACTGCTAGCCAGACAAGGTTCTAGAAGAGCCAATATTTTTGCAGGTAACAAATGCGAAAATTGTATTAAATACAGTCGATTTTCACCCAGACTACTATTTTTGTAGTAGTCTACAGAAATGTTCAATTGGCACACTCTTTGATTGACAGTGTTTTGATTACACAGTGGGCTCTGCTTACCCAATCTGACGAGGAAGCAATAAACTGAGATTGTTTCTTAATAAGGATGACTCTAAGACATTTTTGAGGGGGTTTAACTTAGTAGGTTAGGCAAATTGGTACTGCCTGCGAAGATTTGGCCTTATAGTGAATTGCAAAATTTATACCCCCGGAATGAATGAGAAGGAAAACCTTTTTGGAGGGGGATTGCTCCTTCACCTTGGTTATTGGTATGGTTAGAATAATATTAAGGGTCATGCTGCTGAGCTGTAACAATCATCAATAAACAAGACACTGATCAAGATTCCTTTCAGGCGGGGGGGGGGGGGGCGTCGTATACAAAAATAGAATATGTAATCCCCCCTACCTTCCCCATCTCCCAAACATCCGTTTTAGCATAATGTCACTTTAATAACCGAGTCCAATAATTAATCCGTACTTGCCGACTGATTTA
Organism: Holothuria scabra; assembly: GCA_037179385.1. Taxonomy (NCBI): domain Eukaryota; kingdom Metazoa; phylum Echinodermata; class Holothuroidea; order Aspidochirotida; family Holothuriidae; genus Holothuria; species Holothuria scabra. Next base: position 47,316,192 of record CM074183.1, read on the forward strand.
GTGAATGCACCTGGTCTTTATTAAAATTTTAATTTGTCAGAAAGAACAATGACTTTCAAATTCAAAAGTGGAAATGCTGTAGAGAAGACGGCATTTCCAAAATGTGACAGCGCGCCCTTCTACACCGGCGTGAACTTAATAGTATGCATCTTCGTATGCATATTGGTAACATGTGACCATTTGGAATCGTAAGGGGAACGGAAAGTACTGCCACTGTTAATAAAACTAATGACAAATAAAGGTCACTTTCTGTAAAACCGTTCCTTGAGCTTCAAATTCGGGTAGATGCGCACTGTTTAACAAGGTGTTTCTTGATTGGTTATTGCCATTGTACTGTTGTATTGTATCGGTTGCATTCTTTGTTAGGGTTAGGGTTAGGGTTAGGGTTAGGGATTAGGTTAGGGATTAGGCCATCGTTAGCCAGTAAGGAAAATTCTTGTCAAACAGTGCGCATCGTCCCTTGAATTGTGTAAAGTTTTATGTATACCGGATTTAGAACTTTAGACACCGTAAGTGTTAAAAACAAAAATATATATAATATATGAAATATAAGATTGTCAACTTACTTATATCAATCTCTGTCAGCCCGGTATATATTAGCGGTCTGCGTTTGTAATGCTGTTGGGTGCTTGATTGTTGTTAAAGTAAAACAAAATGAAGGTTTGGGATATTGGCAAGTTGACATTGAATTATCTTCATATAATTCCGCTAAATTATTGTCAACTTAAAATTCATTTCTAAAAGTCCATTATTTTAAGAGACAGCTCAGATAAAATTCCTTAACATGTGGATTTTCCTTTATTGTTTAATTTATGAATGGGTATATCTTGGGTCTTTGAATGAGAGGTGAGAGTATACATTCGACGGATTTCCCTTTAAAATAGGGAGTCTTTTTTCAAAAGTAAAATTTTCCAACGCAATATTGTGTCAAGACTTAGACACTTCAAATACGCAAAACTATAAAACTTTGCACACACTATAAATGCCGTTATTTGCAAGTAAGAGTCGTCCCGATGCCCATTACCGAAGAAAATCTCAAAGAATGATTATTTTACAAAACAGAGAACATGTAAATTATCATTTTTTTGAAATTTAAGACTGAAGGTAATTTATATCAAAAACCAAATGGTCGCATCATTCTAAATCACTTATTGTCCGTATCTACTTTGATTGAACTTTGTTCTTCAATGCGTTTCATGTACAGTTAAGGTTATTTGCTAGTCTGTATAAGGAACGTCAAATCACTACATATATTGAATAAAAACCCATATTTCTTCTTTTGAATAAACTAAAGAGCGATCACATCAACATAACTCATAAGCCATATTGTCCCTCGTATGGGTCAGATTTTCCATTCGAAATACATTTTATGCTTTCATTCGTTATACTCCTTTCGGTTTGTTTACATAAGTTCCATCGGGATTTATTGATAAAGTGCACTTACGGTATTGAAAAAGTGACTTAAACAATGTTGTGAGAATTCAGCTTTTCAAAGTAATGCTTTCATTACAAAAACACCGTGCTAGCTATTTAAAAGTGATACGTTTATGTCTATCGGAGCACAGTATGGATATATATATATAGAGAGAGAGAGAGAGAGAGCGTTACACAGTATATCCAACTTCATCTTTATGATTTTCCGTGTTATAAGAGAATGAATTCGTTTCTTTGGGGAGAAAAATTATTTGTACTGAATATTTTTTTATTTTTTTTTATTAACAAGGTACACTGATTTGTTTTTACACAAGCTCGTGATAACGCATGGACACACAGAGCCGCACCGCTTTTTTAGTGAATCTGTCTACTAATATCTACGAAACAATTTCACATGTTTCGCAGTGTAGAGTTGACCCTAACCCCAATCCTGTTCTTCTGTGGGAACATATATTACGACTAAAAGACAAATTGGTACGATGGAAACTGTTTGGTGACACCTAATTGATGTAATGATCAATGTTGTTCGTTGCAGCAGTGCCTCGTTAATGGATGTTCTCGGCATTGTGCTTGCTTTTTTGTAGCCTTGAATGAAGGCGAAAGACCTGAAAAGGAACAATAAAATGGACGCAGATCAGGAATCTGTTTGAATAATTGACAAGATTCTGTTAAAAATCTAACCAGTTCTATCAAGTGTCTTAAACCAAGTTTGGTCATCATAACTTTCTAAAAACGTGTTAAACGATTACACACATATGTCATTAGCTTGCTCCACTTTGTACACACTTTTAAACTCTAAACATGTTTAGCTATTAAAAACTACATATGTAGCAGTTAAATATATTTTAAAAAGAAATGTTTGGGGATTAAATTTGTGTGTTTAGCATCCAAACGTGTTTGCAAAGTGGGCAGAAAGTGTTTAGAAAACAGTTAACTCCTAAACACTTTTGAAAAATGCAGAGTCGTCCCTGAGAGATTTTATTAAAACTTGGTTTGAGGTTTTAAAATAAATAATTCTTAAAAAGATAACCAAGAAGAAAGAGATTAGATCTAGAAAGTCATACTTGTCGTCTCCGATGTAGGATATTAAGGCTTTTTTAATCAACGCACTCTGCAACTTAGTAGTAACTGTGTTGTTTTCTAAGGAAGACATGAACTAATCGTTATTGAAATACTATTACACGCATACAAAATGAAAAACATATCTTACCGGCGATAGTCCTACAGCAGGCAACACTCCAAAGAAGGGTTTAACGTAACATCAAGTTCTGATATTTTTAAAGGGAACTTATGCATAAAGCATTACGGTGAATTTTCATTGAAACCTGATGTGTGGTTCTCAAGATATGAGCAGTCTTATTTTCAAAAAAACAAAAACGTGAACTTGAAGCAAGCACATCTGACCTCATATCCTCACATTAATGTACAGTCTTTTGTTCTTCTTTAAATTTCAACATCTTCCTTAACAATCCGATTTTTATCAGAATGTACCGTAAGTGCAGAAGTGGCATGGGAATTTTGCAAACTTTGCCATCCACACAGAGAAGTCCTACCCTTATTTACCTCAAGGTCAATACAACAGTCGTTTGAAAAAGAAAACATAGGGAACCAAAACATTGTTTGTCAATGTGAGGAAGTGATAATCTCTACTGCCCACTCACTTTGAAACACAAATGTAGTTACCCCATTGATATGTCGAGAAATACATGTCAAATTTGAATGGAAGTTTCACAAGGCTTTGTATATTTGGTTCCTCTTTCAAATTTTATTTTTGCTCATTTCTTTGCTGATACTTTCCTTTTAAATCCCTTCTACATGGAATCCATCTCGAAGAAAAACACGCAACAAAGTTTAACAATTGCTACAGGGTGCACAGGCCATTGGAGTTTGAACTGCATAAGATGTAGTCATGGGCGTCCGGAAGGGGGGGGGGGGCAAGGGGGACACTTGCCCCCCCCCCGGAAAATCAAACTTGTGAAAAAATTGATCAAAAATTGCAATAAAAAAATTAAAAATAAATCATCAAAATATCTTCACTCACAGCGTCATTTTCTACTCGTGAAATATGCGGACATTTGACCAGGAATAGCAAAAGAGAAGATGGTATGCTGAATAGTGAAATCGTAATTTGGGGACCATCATTCGTGACATCTATTGGAAATTTGTAATTGTAAAAACTATGCCAAAATTTTACTACAATCCCCGACAAAACAATTGAAACAAAATAGTTGTTACGGTAAGAAAATGCACTCACACTCTCAAACTTCCCTTGAATCCCCCCTTCCCCCTTTCAATGTTGTGTCCTAGCTGATAGTTGAAAGGTTGTAGCCAACATTGAAAGGGGGATCGGGAAAGGTTATTTGTTTCATTTACTTTTGTCGGGGATTGTAGCTGTCAGGTATGTAGAGTGCATATGGCATCCAACTATTGATGAATGCGTTGGTCTTGGTTTGGTCCCATGCTGATCTCAAGTGGCGACGCGCGGATGCAACTGGGATATACAAGGTGAATATGGGGGTGGGGGGGGGGGTATGATTCATAATTGGGTAACGGATATAGGCCTATATAGGCTGTTTGACAGCGAAAGTTTAATCGTGCATAGGCGTGCGAGGCCGTGACAGAGAGGCAGATTTTCCTTCAACAATTTTTTACATTGAAAACTCTAAAAATCTGAAAATTACAGACATGAAATTCCTGTGTCAGGGTTGGGTACATGCAGCTTATAATACTCGCCAAGTGTCGTTTCCGGCCATCTGGAGGGTTTGTAAGGCCCAAAATTTTCTTGTACGCTCCGCGCCAACTGATGGTGGCGCTCCGCTTAGATAGTGTACACAATTCAATCATCCATGAATGACCTTGCCCCCCCCCCCCTAAAAAAATTTCTGCGGACGCCCATGGATGTAGTGGGTGGCTTCGATGACCTTCTGTTTTAGAATTTTAAATAGTACTCAATTGTTAGCTTTAACTTAATCCTTGCCCTCACACTCTTTTTAAATTTTTATGCCATTCCCATCTCCGTCTCTTCATATCTCTCCAAAAAACTTCCACATTATAAACGCCATTCCACATCAATAAAAGTATTTTAGTTGCAGCCAGGGTCTGAAACCGTTGTATGAGCCAGTGATCAAAGTAAGATCGGTCAGGTTTCCAATGTTCGGGTACACAGCAATGCAGAGAGAAATATAAGCTCAGGACTGTACCACAATTTAAGTCACGTGGTGTATTGATTAAATCCGTACTGTGTGATGTCTGATATTGCTCCCCTGCATTACGATCCCGCAACAATTTTGTTGAACAGTACACATTGCTAAAGAGTACAGGAGAGGAAAAAGTGCAAGTTAATCCCATGAAAGTTACAAGCAGTAAAACACTATCAAGTAGTGATATATTATACTTTGTGCGATTTCTTTTTTGTCAGTGGCTGACGTTCTTGACTAAACACGGATCCAAATAACCAACTGATGGTCTGATTTTGTCAGGCATAACTGAGGTCAATCAGCTTTAATCTTTCACATTCTTTACTTCACTGCATCATGGATGATTGTATATTAATATACTCATTGATTTCCTAAATTTCACTCATGGGGCTTTACAATTGGGTAAAGACAATGAAATTAAGATGATATCAGGCTGAAGGAACCCGTTAATGACTTCACTGCATCATGGATGATTGTATATTAATATACTCATTGATTTCCTAAATTTCACTCATGGGGCTTTACAATTGGGTAAAGACAATGAAATTAAGATGATATAAGGCTGAAGGAACCCGTTAATGGCAGCCTTCACTTAAGGATGAAGGACCCCACTAATTGCAGCCTTCAGTAGCTTTTCGGACTCTTCTACACAAAAGCAGTCAAGTAAACATAGTTTTTCAGTAGATGAATCATTGTTGAGTGTACTTCTCTATGACGTGACAGAATGTCAGTGCGGAATAATTCCGCATATGCGTTCTAGGCTTTGACAGAACGTTATTCGTTTTTGTGCACACATACTTCATGGTTAACATATAACTTTATTACACGAGGCACAAACATTTGGGTTAACGAGCCCTGGACTCCTCCGGCAGTACGTTTAGTAACCTTGAGGAGAGACGCAAGCAGTCATTTTCTATTCCTGCCGCGCATATTCTAAATTTTGTCCATACTCAATATTCAGCCATTTAATCAAACGAATCAATTCATAACTTATCTTATTTCTCCCACCCGTCTCCCCTTTCCCCTCAGAGGTTTTATTTTTTTTTTCCTGAATACCTTAGAGTTACGGCACACAACAGATCGATAGACATAGAAGTAAAGAATAGGAAAGCCCGGCAAGAGAAGTAATTGAATTTGGTTTTCTTTTTACGAGAAGACTTTGTTACGCAGAGTGCTGGCAAAAATTTTGGCAATTGGAATGTACTGTCACTCATGTATTGACACGCGATTAGGGAACGAAAAAACGATGTAATGGTGTACTTTGCCAGGAATATTTCCATATAAACCTGAATAATATCGCAATTATTTGTTTTTATTTGTAACTTATTTGTTGTGACTAAAATTTCTCGAGGTGGTCAACTTAAAAATAATGTAAAACCATTCAGTGCAAACGAAAAATATTCAATTAACCAAAGGCTCTGTTGTAAATAGACTAGTGAGTATAAACATTCGTTACAGATGTTCGGATAATCTCCCATTAACAAACAAAAGTTCGGTGCTTGTGATGACGAGAGATACAATCGAGAAACGACCATAAGTTAATGCTGGAATATAATGGCATTTTCTCACCCCCGTTTCTAAGTTAATGTTTTGCGGCTCAGTTTCTTACCACTTTTTTAAGTAGGCAAGGACTGACCACGACCTTTTCCAGTTGTGGCTCACTGGCTTTTTTCCCCTACTCCATTCGTTAATACCTTGTGAATATCATCAAGTACGATAGCGGATAACTCTTGAAGGTCACCGCTTGTGAAAACTGGAAAACCGGTTTCTTTAAAGGAAGATATCCCTCAAAGTTGTCATCATAACCATTGTTGTGCAATGCATATGTAACAATGATGGTAATTTGTATGCCAGCAACAAACCAATGATGAATTTCTGTATTAAGAGATACATATTAGCAATAATACCGAACGAATTCACTGAATGTTTGAAAACCTTAAAGCGCGTTTTCTTTGACGGCACTAGCCCAGCCCTTTCTTGACTACCGGGCAAAACCTGCAGTGTGGGTGCGCATAGATGCCTGAGAAGCACATGACGACCAGCGTGATGACTGTAGATTTTCTTCCGGGTAGTGGGCCTTGCTACCCAATTATGACGTTATGTGAAACCACTTGTTAGATTAGATGAAGTAGTATACATATGAACAACATAAACCGGTTTGGTCATACGCATGTAGCAGTTATCATTTAATAACGCTACCTACAGGTGTGATTTGTAATCAAGTCATGGTTTTCTTTTCTTATTCTCTCCAGGAACATTCGCTTCTGAAGCTGCAGAAAAGTTGTTTTTTGATTTGACTAAGGGATACCATTCCCAAGTTCGTCCAGTAAGCAGTGACAACGAATCAGTGATGGTTGATTTTAGCTTGTCAATATCGCAGCTCATCGATGTGGTACGTCTTAATTTAAATTAAACATAGTTCGCAATATTCAGTAACGGTCAATTACATAATTAATGAAGCACTCATTTCTAGAGTCCCTTAGCAAGATAGAGAGAAGATGACCCAACCACTTTTCCTTAGAACTTTCCAATCTACATCGGGGGGTGAAGATAAAACCTTGCAAGCACAGGTACTTCGTTGGTTGGCGGTCCCGTGGAGCATCAGGTCTCTTAGACATGCCCATCCAGTGAACCTATTTGTTATGCAAGCTGTTCTTGAAATTGCTTTCGACGAAGAAGCTCTACTTACACCCTACGTACTAGGCAAATTCAAATTTTATTCTTACTAGAATTTTGTCTGCTAACGTTTCAGTTCATGTTTTTTAGCATGTCGTGCGATTCATTCTACTTCTGAGTGAAATGAAAGTAGTGTCCATTCGCCACGATGAATTTCCGAGGTTGATCAATTGAATGAAAGTAGTACAAATTCACCACGTTGCATATCCTAGTGTGATCAAACTGTTGATGAAATGTGCTAAGGTGGAAATCCAGGCCTCCGTTTCTTGGAAACGGTAAACGTTAAAAGATAGTTTTCGTTCAATCCGGTTTTCGGAAAACGGTTAAGATTAAAGGAACGTTTCAGTTCAGACCTGATCTTCTATCGGTATTACTATTTTTACGCTTTCCTTATTCTTTTCAATTGTCTTAGACTGTAGAAAATATGTTCATTTTTTGAATTGCCTTTTAAACACGTCGAATTACAAGCATTTATGCTGGCACTGTTTTTAAAGAGAGAATTATAGTTTGATGGTAAATGTTAATCCTTGGTTCCACACTCTGTTTTCCTGGTTAGGCTAATTATTCACCAGAATCAACGGGTATTGAAGAGGTCTTTTAAGTGAGAAATAACGTTTACTCTCTGGAAATTACTTTCGAATGGGAATTTTGCGATTTTGTTCTGGTTACCAAATTCCACACAGAAAGAAGACTCTAGGAATCCATACAGCGACCATTCACAGTTAACGTTAGACAGTGATGACAAATAATTGTTAGTTTTAACTCGATAAATGATTGTGATGCAGAACTTAAGCGAAAGAAAACTTGTGAATACAAACTCTAGTTGACTCATCATCAAGATATACTGTAAATTTTCCCGAAATACTAAAAGGTGACTAAGGTCTGGTATATTTAAAAAGAACTTTCTTTGTCAGGAAAAACCTTGGCCAAACTGAGAAATTTCCATGTTACTTTTAAAAGTTTTCCTGTGAATTAAATTTGACCCATTTCCTCCTCAGTCTCGTCCCCATATACTTCCATATACGTAACAAGCAAGTTCGATGATTCGATACGGGGCAATGCACATGGGCACATCCTGCAAATCGTCGGGATAAACAAAACGTTCCTGCACTTAGCCTTCAACTCGTGTTCCAAATTTTTGGCTTTCTTAAAATATTTCCAGAAACCTTTCTTCGTTCATCCACCCATGATATAAGAAAGGAAAAATTGCAAATGTGATTTTTGGCAGTGGACTGCATCAAAAATTTTTCTCTTTTATTGGTGTAAATGTGCATTTCCATGTGTTCTAAAGATGGCTAATCGCCTAAGTGTCGTTCCATTGACCAAGACACTGAATATATGGCTAGTGCAGTTGTATGTATCGGTACTTTACGAAAACAAGGAAGCAAAATTGCATATGAACTATACACTTTTTTGAACACTTTTGTCCCAACTTTGTCAACATGTAAGATGCTAAATACGCGTGTCTAATGCCAAATCATTTTGTTATAAAACACGCTCAGTTGCTAAACACTTAGTAACTGAAAAACATGCTTATACTTTAAACGTGTTCAGAGTGTAGTACACCGTGTGCTGAGCTCCGTGGATTTGTGTATCCAACGTTTGGCCCCACAATTCCATACGGCAACAAATCACAGAATTTGCTTATTGTTAGACACCCGAGGTTTTTTATTATTATCATTATTAAAATTATTTTAGTTTTTATTTTTACAGCTACCTGGGTTTCTGTTCTCTGATGTGTACTTTTATATTGCTCTATATCTTGAAGAATATGAATAAGGCCGAGGGAACCTCTGCCTGCTTTTTGTGTTCATGAATTAGTGCGTAAATTACTTGAATGCCACGTTTCAGAATTATCTCGTTTTATCTGTTTTCAGGATGAAAGAAGTCAAATCATGACAACCAGTGTATGGGTGAGGCATGTAAGTAATGTTGCTAAATGATAACGAGAATACGTGTAGACCAGCTACTCTCCTTGAATTGTGTTTACAGTTTACCATGTCAGAGTTTATGTTCCTAATAAACCGTCACTTTATTTATCTACCATAGTTAAAGCAATACACAAGAGAAATGCGTTGTGTTTCATAAAGAAACGTGAATTGGTATGATCAAACTTGAAAGATGTGCACTCGTTGGTTTCTGAAGACACTACGTTATGTTAGATAGAGTTTCACGCCTCCAATAATGACCTCCCGGCTTAATTCGAATTGTGGGGGCACTGGTTTGTTATCCCTATTTCATTGTGCTGGTGGACCATCACACAGCACATTTTAAAGTCTTTCGTATGTTCCAGCATGGGGATATAACCCCGGACCTTTCGCTGCATTACTCGTTTGGACTCACTTGATATAGCCAATTTCCTCTTGGTAAACAAATTTCAGTTATTTATGATTTCAAAGAGTGGTACTCTCAAAAGCGAGGTTACTCTTTCTCTGTGATAATTACATAAAACTTGACGGTCAACCACATTTTTAGGTGACCTTACTTTAAATAAGTTTTAATAGGTTTTCAAGTTGTCAAAAAGTGCAGGGACGTAACCGGTGGGGTGGCCAGGAAGAGCTTGCCTCTCCCCACCCAAAAAAGGTGAAGGGGCACATAATCACATTGCACGTTAGCTCAACTGCTACAAAATCGGAAACTCTGTCGAGTCTTGCCCCCCGGACGTACAGGACTGGTTAAGTCATTGAATAAGTGTATGAAGTTTCTCGTGTTTTTGTTTACTGCTGCTAGTAAAGTTTCCCCCAACCTAGGGTCTTGAGCAGGAGATTCCTGCTCATATCCTCCAAAACTGTCTACAAACAGATTCACAGAGAAAAATAGACATTAATTCTATCAGTATGATGACAACCTCTATTAGTGACTGGTGTATGTAAGACAATAGACCTTGTGCACATGCCAAGAGAACGCCTTTATTTGGAAGAAAATCAAGCCAACGCCAACAAATACTGATAGCTACACTGTTAAAAAATTTCTCTGTAAATTTACATAATTTTTATGGCAAATTTTTTTCCAACCAAATAATGTTTTTTTTTTTACAACCAGACTGTAATCATGAAAAAACATTAAGGGTTTGTTTTTTCTTTACAGTTTTTGCATGTGAATTAGTTTACAAAAGTCTACTGTAAAATCGAGTGACAGAATTGTTCTGTTTTGTTTACCTTAATTTTATGTGAATTTACAGCCTACTGTTTTCATTCCCGACCTTTTAATATTTATTATAGTATCGCTTTTTTATCTTTCATATGTTATTACGTAACATAGACTTCACCATTACGTAGATCAGGTATTTGCTTATCAACGTAATGTCGTTACGAAGTTGTTTTCAATCAAAACACATTGAGGATGCTTTGTTGTCATATCGTTGTCAAGTAGACTGCTATCTCTAGGAACTTTGTAATTGGAAAGTCACATTTTTGTACAATATAATAATTGTTTTTAAAATAAATATGACAAAGAATGCAAATACATTGGTTGCAAACATTTCCAGAAAAGGTAAACAATAAGTTTATCACTTCCTGATTAAAAAACGCCAAAGAAGATATTATTAAAAGCAACAGCAATCCTTTTGTTAGGAAAATGCCTGCAAAATAAGCTCCACCCATTTATGCAAAATGAGATTTACGTCAGAAAGTGGTAAATTTACAGACTCTTTCAAGTAAATTTGTGAAACGTTTTTAATTTGCTCTGATCAAGTGCATGAGCGCCTGTGGCGATGAGTTGACATCAGTATACCAATTGTCAGTGCTCTGAAATTAGGGCTTTACAATTTCTTTTTACTTTAAAATGTGTGACAAAACACCAATTGTATGATATTTATATCTAAGAACGTAATAACTAAGTATGCTTTTATAATAAATGTAAGTTAATTTTCAAATACGGCCATAAATTTGCCAAAAATGTTTTTTTTTAAACTGAAACTTCGCAGAACGATGCATGTTATATAATAATTTTTTCTGGCTGTTTCTTATTTGTTTGTTTGGGCTTATTTTTGTTTCTTTTTCAGCTTGAAAACAAAATGAATGTTTGTTAAATGACAGTGTATTAATGTGAAATCAGAAAAATACAAAAAAATGTTAAAATATCTGTAAATTTACAGAAAAAGTTTTACAACGCAGTAAAATTTGGTTAAAAAGGCAGACAGAAATGGTTTTTCAAATAAACAGAAAAAACATGTTAAACAACCTTCTTTTATTGTAGCAATACAAAGTGTCTGTAAAGATACAGAAAATCTCTATTAAAAGTAAAATACAAAAAGTCTAAGTTAAAAAAAGTCTGTAAATTTACAGAAATTTTTAACAGTGTAATTGGTCAACCAATAGGATGCGCCCGTAACTTTGGGCACATGTGAGGTGAATTCAACTGCGTGCTGCTTACCGATATATGTCATTTACAAAGATCAGTGATTCAGCCACGTGCACTTTGTTAAGTTCCTCCCAAGTATGGACAGTGCTGACGTCAATGCATAAAGTGTTTACAATAAGACTGATTGACGTTAACGTTTAGCGTGAGCCACAACTGGAAAAATGAGATGTGGCCGACCCGACTTACGCCAGTCTCTTAGAAACTGAGCTGTAAAACTCCAATTAACTAACTTCACGCGTAGATATCAGCGATATACGGTCTCATAATGGTTTGTGGTATCAGTGATAAAATATTGGGTAACTGGAAGATAATTTGTAGAAGATGCCTGTACACAAGGAGAGTATTGTCCTAATATATCCCTTTATTCCGTTATCTTTTGAAACACAGAAATGGAAAGATGTTTATCTTCAATGGGATCCCGAAGACTATGACGGGATAAAAATTATACACATCCCCGCGGCCAGAATATGGAGACCAGATATTTTACTTTATAACAAGTAAGATTTTTCTCACTTTACTTGGGCAGTGTCCACATTCAAACAAAAAATATGAGCACTGGGCTAAATGGCGTTAAGAGTGAGTAATGATCTCGTGGTGGCTTTGTAGTGCAACTATATAGAATCCACAATTTATTTTTCTTTTATTCGTAAGTAATAGTGGCATTGGCGCACCCCAAAGGAGTGCTTAACCCAGCCAACATGCCCACATGGGCCCCAACTGGGTTTCAGCTTGGCTACTTGCTGGGCCCCAGCTGGGGCCCATTCGTGTTTGTCAGGTGATACCACGTGGGGCCCAACTGGGCTAGCCTTTTCCAGTTGAAGCCCAGAAAAGCCCAGCTGTGCCCCGCTTCAAAAACTGAAGCCTGGATGGGCTTCAGCTGGGCTTCAGCTGGGAAAGGCTAGCCCAGTTGGGCCCCACGTGGGAACACCTGACAAACACGAATGGGCCCCAGCTGGCCCAGCAAGTAGCCCAGCTGAAACCCAGTTGGGGCCCAGCTGAGCATGTTGGCTGGGAAGGGGCTTAAACCACTCCCTTATGACTGTCAGTGTTGTTTTGTATTAAAGGAAAATAAATGTTTATATGCTTTAAATTTTTCAACGGTGCCGTAGTTAGGTGGAAAGGACGAATTGTAATTATTTTGAAACGTAACCAAATAACAGCTAAAAATATGCACGTTTCATGAGACTTTTGAGCAGCAAAGATCTTAATTCTAAGATAAGTCTTCACAGGCAATAGTATTTAGGAAAAGGGCCCTGTTAAAAAAATACTGACAATACCGTTTGAAAGAAATTACTTGCCGACCATGGGAAGAGTGATTTACTTCGATTGGGGACATTTACTAAAAAGATGGTTCGTCTCAAGTTTCAGTCCCTCCCAGTCCAAAATCCTGGGTGCGCCACTGGATAATGACATGCTGTTACTATTAATCGGTACTTTTAGTGACTTAAATGTGTATGTGCTTTCTGTCACAACAAACTGCATTCTTGTTTCAACATGTTCTAACCAGAGTGCACGCACATATCTCAAACCGAATCTCTTTGTGTTCGTATGTCCAACGGTATTAAGGAGAATGGCAAGTTGATATATTTGATGAAGAAAGTGCAACCACGTGAATGTTTTTGTTAAATCCTACCTTACAGCAAGTAAGTATCGTCATCTTCCACAAACGCAGTTAACACTTTCCCAATCCAGAAATATTGCAGGACACAACCTTGAATATTCAATTTTCTTCTACAGTGCTGATGGAAATTTTGATGTTCAGTACCTTACTAACGCCATTATTGATAACGATGGAAACGTCACGTGGTTCCCACCGGCCATCTACAAAAGTGCCTGTAAAATCAACATTGCTCATTTTCCCTTCGACGAGCAAAATTGTACAATGAAATTTGGACCTTGGAGTCACGATTCAGCTAAGGTAAGACTTCTAATAACGTGTTAACGGTATAGCCAATAATGAATTACATGTCGCGATGCGTCATGTATGAATTTGTTAAGCATATACCAGAGGTACTTTCACATACAACCTTAATTTGAAGACCACATAACCAAGCCTCTCTCACAGCTGTGAAACTATTTTGGATTACGATCTACCGATGATAGTCTCTTTATTGTTAACTACACTAATGGCACAAGCCCAAGCAAGATTGTAACATGTTTAATCTCAAAAGTAACAAAATGAAATCATTTATGTTCCTCTTCTTTTGTAGATTGACATGGAATCCGGTCATGATTTCGTTGATCAAGAAGATTATTGGCCCAATGGAGAATGGGAAATAATGGAATCTCCCGCCGAGCCTCATCATGTAGCTTACCCGTGTTGTCCTAATGAATTTTACGCAGACGTGACGTACACATTTATTCTCCACCGCAAACCACTCTTCTATGTGGTAACCTTAGTTGTGCCCTGCCTTTTAATTTCCTTCTTAACCATCCTGGTTTTTTATCTTCCATCGGATGCACAGGAGAAGATCACACTCTCAGTTTCCATTTTGCTCGCCCTTATCGTGTTTCTTTTGTTAATTCCAAACTTGATTCCTCCAACATCAACGACTCTACCGTTGATTGGAAAATACATGCTTTTTACAATGGTGCTCGTGACGATATCGATAACCATTACTGTTATCGTGATCAATATTCACTTCCGGAGCGCATCTACTCATCAGATGTGGGGTTGGAGTCGCGTTGTCTTCCTTCACTATCTTCCGAAACTCTTGTTTTTAAAGCGTCCTGGACAGGCAAAGGGCAAAAAGAAATACAGAGCCTTAAAACAAATCAATCAGCCATTCTCTAGTCTGTTCACGTCTATAAGTTCAGTTTTTAAGAGACAAAAGCAAGACCAGAAACCTAGCACGTACGTCCTCGAATCTATAACTCCTTCACTTTTGGAAGAAATAGAGAGTAGAGATCGGGAATTTGACGAATCGGCGGGTGGAAAACCACTTCAAAAGGAGTGTTTGGAAATTATTGATAACATTGAGGTGATTGCGAGGCACATGCAAGCAGAAGATGAAGATGAAGAGGTGAGTTCACTTTTAATAATGATTTAAGCAGGTAGAGTAGACAATCGTCCTTATACAAATTTCGGTCTACACTTAGAGCAAACCAACATCCGTTCTACCTTTGAGCTTCAACCATCAATCCATCATTTCGAGTCAATTACTCACCTTACTATTTGCGTACCTCATTTAAAAACAACGTCTGTACTTAACAAAGTCCCTTACTTTGTGAATGAGCTTGTGGTGAAAGACGAATGTAGAGGTAATTTTACTGAGCGACTTGAAAGTACAATCGAAAAGAACACTTATCTGGTTATTAATGCAGTTTGAACGCTTTTACACTTTGCCTCGTGTTTACTTGTAAATCTGTTGCACTTTTTAGGATCTAATGGGGGTTTAGCACGTTGTGACCGACTTGGAACCATGATCTTAATTTTGAATTACCGAGCACATGAGTAATATCTGGCAATTTCTTAAAATGGAGACTCTAAACTTAAACCGTAATTTGTATTGCCCTAAATCAGAAAATGCCACTAAAACTTTAAACTTTGCTCATCGATAGGGGTGCATGGTATAGGCCTAACAGGAATGTTCTGAGTGGACAATACAATACAAAAAATCTTACGAACCCGAGAACAAGTTTTCATCTTTCATCGAATCTGAAGCCAAAACAAAATTAATTAAACCTTTAACAAGTAAGCCCGCTGTTTTATTCGAAAAAGGCTCATTTTTTCCAAAATTACTGTGACTGAATTCTAAACTTCATAAGAAAAGATAAAATTGTATGATACAGCATTAATTACTCTTTAAAATATTCTTCCTGCACGGAAAGCTGGAATATTCGCGGTTGAAAGATACTATGAATATTTTAATATAGTCCTTTTCAGATTAACCGAGACCTTAAAGGCAAAAATTTACAACAGACAACTTTGGAAATGTGCTGGCAAGGCAACGCATGTCCTAATTATTCAAAAGTTAAAGTGTAGTGTACCTCAAGTCAAAAAATTAAAAACTATAAATTTAAGAGCATTGTAAATGAATTCTAACAGTCCAACTCCCATCTTCATAGCACATTCCTGAGTTGAGATATAAATGTTGAAGTTCATACACTTGATACAAATTTGTACATTGCGGAATAATTTGTGACTTTCTTGCTGTACAACCTGCTTTGTTTCTCTTTAAAAATTAAAAATGTTGTTATGACCTTGAACACTTCCTGTTTGCTTGCACAGCATGTTGCACAGAGCGAGCTTAATTAACTACATCACCTCATAAGAGTAAAAGTGATATCACACCTGGGTGCAAAGGTCATTAACAACCAGAAAAACAAAGAAATACAAAGATTGTAATTTGAGTAGTACAACAAAGACATCACAAGTTATTGCGCAATGTATCATTTTCAATTGAGTGAATAAACTTCAACATTTTATATCTCAGCCAGGGAATATCCTATGAAGATGGGAGATGGACTGTTGACATTCATTTTTATGCACTCCAATACATATTTTTGAATGTTTGGACTTGAGGTTAATTGTACCTCAACCTCCCGGCAGATGTCCGCTCATGCACCATCTCGGAGTTGCAAACTTTTGTTATTACAATTACCAATGCAGCCAATGTAACCGCAGGAATAATGAATATCATCGAGCGGACTATAACGCGCATGCGCAAACAAGCAAAGTGGTTGCCAATGTGCAGTTGACCTTGTGGTAAAGATAGAATTGTCAAATTTCCAAACTTGTCTTTTTCCTTCAAAAACAAAATCTTCAATTGATCATGGTTTTATCTTCATTACAGGTAAACGACGACTTTAAGTTCATGGCGATAGTCATCGACCGTCTTTTCTTATGGATTTTTACAATAACGTGTCTATCTGGAACATTCGGAATCATCCTTAAAGCTCCCATGTTGTGGGAGGCTCCAGGAACACATCCGGAGCAAAATTATACTAGACCTGCCATGATTGAAAACGAAACGTATGAACAATTAAAGCAGCGTGGATTAATTGATTACATAGTAAGTTAAGTGGGGTTGATGACGTGCTTTATTTCTGACCGACTATTGTGATCATCTGAGTTCCTGTACGACCAGAAAGTGTTCTGTTTGCACAAGCATACTCAGTGCGGGTTAGCCGGAAATGTAAACCTCTACTAAGAGGACAATAGAAATGTGTTGAAAGTATATCCGAAACAATAACTTATGATATGAACATAATTTATCTTATTACTCTTTGTATTTTGAGAACAAAGACAGGAAAGTTGCATTTCACAAAAATCGACAACACGGAAATGTTTTCCATAATATGTCTCGTACAGTGTGATCATATTATTCTACAAGGCTTTGCTAATATTACATTTTCTCTTTACGTTTCTGCGACTCTTTCACTCTGAAATTTAGTAAGTTGAAAAGGGGAAAAAAGAGGAATACTACACTTGTAGCTCACATTCTACATGTTGTTACATTGATAACGAAATTGCTTTTGAACAACTCAACTTCGGTTGTTTCCGAATTTCGAAAGAGGTTTTTGTGCATTGTCCCATTCTGCGTGGAAACAAATGAACAGTGGGGGTTAGAGATGCAATTTAAAGGCCTCATCCTCTCACCGTAAACAGAATTTCCAATTATCCACAGCCTAGTACAGCCACTAACAACTGTCTATAACACATCTTCTTTCAGACACAGTCTCAGTTTTTTTTTCGGGGTGAGTACCCAGGACCTTAAGGTGCAACCAAAACGCTCTCAGTTGAGGACATGGTGTGTAATATGTGCTTCAGTAATCTGCATTTTTTGAACTTGAGGTCAATCAAAGAGCTGTGATAATTGTGGATTTCTGTAGACTAAAGTCTAAATTATAAAAGTCTACTTTCAGGTGAGAGTTGACTGCCTTTAAGTTTCTTTAAAACCTTTTAAAGGGGGTTGAGTTTGGACTTTGAATGAAATCGAGTTCCAAGTGAAACTGAAAATGAGTAACAAAACCTATAATACAAAAGACGATAAACTATGGATTTAACGAAAAATCCGGCGATTAATTATGTAAACAAGGCATCTGCCATCATTTTCCATACCTAAAAGCCACATACAAGGGTAAATTAAGCCAGAAAGACTTTGAAGTGTAAAGCCATAACAAATCAAACCAAGGCAGTACTGACGCCACGCTTTGGGATGGAGAAATATAACACATACCCTTTCCAAGCGTTACTCCCTGGAAGGATGCTTAACATATTTTACCGCTTTAGGACCAATATTATGAACGTTTGGTTTTGTCCTCTCTTTAAAAGTACCGTCAACCTGTTCATTCTTCAAAAGGTAGCCAGTGATGGTACAAGCCTCTCTTTTACAGGGTAAAAGCTAGTATTTAGTCAATACAGGCAGCTGAGATGCAGTTGTGACTACCGGGGTAGATATGCACTGTTTATAACAAGGTGTCTCTTGATTGACTGCTGCCATTGTATTGTATTGATTGTATCCTTTGTTAGGGTTAGGGATTAGGTTAGGGATTAGGGCTATCGTTAGCCAGTTAGCTAATTTCTTGTTAAACAGTGCGCATCGCCCCGACTACCGACGTGATGACCATTGGTTTTTGTTCCCCAGTGGCTTGGATTCCAAATTATTGAGCTACTTGAAAGATCTCTGTACATGCTCTCATATCTCCAAAAATAAATAGCAAATCATAACAATTGAATCATTTGGCTACAAAGAATCAGAAACCATATTAGATCGTTAACACAAAACGTCCATGGCGCGTTTTTAAAACGTAGTTTACGTATTTAAAAGTTTTCGGGTTGTTCCAGGATTTTTTTAAGTTTCTTAAACGTCTTTTGAACGAACTGTGTCTTTAGGGGTATAAGTTCAAATATATAAATGTGTGCGAAAAAGTAACCAATTCCCGTAACAGGAACATTTTTTTTACTACGCATTCAAAGTGGATGGAGATTTGAAGCTCTTAATGGAGGAAGGAATGTATACGATTAATTCCAAATAAACTAATAACGAAACGAAAGACATATAAAGAGAAACGTACCTTTAACGTTTTGCTTATTAAGTGTATTCCGTGATATCATACCAAGGAGTTTTCATTGAAAAAAGACTCATGGTATTTTCTTTCTAAATTAATAAATAGATGAGAGATATTTCTTTTCATTTCTAACGCTGCATGCATACGCTCATATAGCATGCCAGAATGTTGTGTTGTGATTGCATATGCAAATTTTTGTATTTCATTGATTGTACGTAAAATGAATGAATGAATGAATTTTGGTGGCTGCGCCATCTTCAAATGAAAAACTTCTTCCTATATGACCGGTTCATATATAATCAGTTTGAAGAACCACGTGACATTGTTTTAAATACTTGTTGATAAACTAAGCCTTCAAAGAATTGTTTAATACTCTTTCAGTGTACATAGTGTTGATGAAACGATATGCGTATATTTATTATGAACACAAAATATTCTTTTATTTAACTGAGCCAAGATGTAAAGGATAAAAACTCCCTACCGTGGCTTTAGATTGCGAAAAAAGATAACTTGGAAACTTCCTTTGAAAGAAGCAAATATTAATGCCTCTTGTAGTATATTTTGAAGGACCATTGAATTGTTGGCTAAACTCCTTCATTTATAAGTTTATTCTACCAAATAATTTTGTATGCTCCAATTACTGTCTGTGGTAGAGATTTTTCCTCAAAATTAAGAAATCTGTTATTCATGGAAAAATTACCCAGTAAGTTTTGGAACATATTTATATTTTCTAGGGGTGTACAGGAATATGTGCCACTTAAAATTTGCACCCCTGACAACTTAGACGGATCAAACCAAGATGCAGCTAAGGCAGATCAACTCATTTGAAGACTAAAACATATCCAGAGTAGTTAAACATGATTTAATTTTGGTAGATGGTGAATAACTGATATATATTACAGCAACAGATCCTGAGTACTGTTAGTTTGAGGGATTATAATAGTAAGTTTAGTGGCAAGAAAAAGACTGTAGTATGAGATGAACTTCAGAGATATTTATGGAATGAAGGTGTAACTACAGTATATAGTTGGCTTCTGTTATTAGTACTTGATGCGACATCTTATTTGCAACATGTCCTCAGGATCTTGAAAATGTGAACATGTTTTAACTTAAAGCCTCTAAAGAATCTATGATTATCCAGATATGGCCAGGCCAGCTTATACGGTGTGATACAGTGATTGGTCGAACAATTACGAAACATTGTTGTGTCCATGTTACATATATGTAAAAGAATGAAGGTGTCTGTAGCTCCTACACTCTTAAAAAAATTGGGCAAATTTTGCCCAACTTTTTGACCAACACTGGGCATCTATTCAACAACCTAAACAGTTGGGCAAAACTTTAACCAACCAAATTTGGTAAAGTTTGAACCCAACTGTTGGGCAGGAGATTACCCAACTGTTTGGTAAATCAGCATTTTAAAACATACCCACTTGTTGGGCACTTCTTTTATTAAGCTGTTGGGAAAATGCATTAACCAAATGTTGGTTATATGTTAATCATCTTTTCCTTAAACGCTGGTGCTTTCTTTACATGTTAGGTTGTAGGTTATAGCAGGGAGCTGCCACTGCAGCTCCCTGGTTATGGCAACCCATCGGTCCCGATTAAAAAACCCTGGCTTAATAACCTATTTGGTTTGTCACTGAGTTTCGTATAGGTACGTCCAAAACTATCATTTTTAAAAGGCACTATATTTTTAAAAGGCACTGTAAAATGATGTGTGTTAATGATGTGAAGTCTTGTAGTTTCATCAATGCATAAATGTGAACACAAGGGCAGCATGAGAATTAGCTGGTCCGTAGCTCTCATACACTGTTATCATGGTTATGAGACAGGCTTCTTGGTATGCCGAAATGTTTCAAATAATAATATATAAATTCTCATTCGGACGTGAAAGAGAATATCCCAGATCCTGACCTCTCATTGGATAGCAGTTTTGCGCCAAATACGAATAATGGAATCTCATACAAATGTGTTCTAGTTCGTAGTATTGTTTAAAGAATTTTATGGAAATAGAGATCGATTTCATGGTCTAAAGTAATGTACGAGTTTAGCTGTTTGGCCAATATAAAAGGTGCCAAAGAGAATTTTCAGATTATGGTACCATGGTCTGATTATGAGAAGAATTGTGAAACAAATCGGGTCAAGTGCACTGTTGTTTGGTGACAACACTGCAACCAACAATATACCCAACAAATTGGCAAAAAGTTACCCAACATGTGGGTAAAGGGAAAATATGCTCAACTGTAGAATAAAATCTTATCGTCATTTTGACCAGTCAGTTGGGTATAACAGTATACGCGTGCATGGAAGGGGAAATTTAACCATTATGTGAGCAAAGATTGACCAACACTTAAGCAATTACTTTTACTCAACAAAAACTTTGCCCAGCGTTTAAACATTGCACCAATTAGCCCCAAAGTTGGGAAAAGTTTAACCAACACATTTCATAAACTTTTTTAACCAACGGATATTTTACCCAACGTTTTAAGAGTGTATGATCAAAGATATTTTAAAAGCAGATTCCTAACTCCTATACCTACAGTGATTGACGGACTGACTCCCAACAGAGGCTCCAACGCGGGAGGGGCAAAAGTGTCGATATGGCATGTGTACAGTTCTATTCGGTGATTTGCGCACTTTTCTATGGATGCGTAACGGAGAATTCCATTGTGGCGAGATGTCAGCGTGCAAACACTTTCAAAACGACTTATTTACGCGCACAACACATTTCTTCGTGTGTAGACCAATCCGGACAGCAAGTGATGGTTTCATTTTAGTCGACCACAACTGGGGTCTATCACCTTTTAATCTTCCAATTTCTTTGCTTACCGGTACCATGGATGATTGTACACTCTAATGCCTCCTGATTAATTCAATTTAACTGTAACTGGGGGTTTGAAATTACAATTAGACAATGAATGAAGACAATTTAAGGCTAATGGACCCCTCTAATGGTTGCTTACAGTCACTTAACATAGTGTTTGGGAAACGAAAGCACTAGTTGACTTGTCTTAGTAAGCAGATAAAAGAAAAAACGGATGTAAAGATATTCAATAGACCTTGTGCATTGACGGCATACTGACGTCATACTTTGAGCAGAGCAAGTGAACACGTGGCCGTACGCATAAGAATTCTCCCTGCACGTTTAGCGGACTATACGCGCGTATTCGACTAGTTGACAAATCAACTGTCTGCATTTGTCTGTGTTGGTTTGTTTTGTCCCCAAAGTTGGGCTTACTTTCCGCTCTGTGACATCATATGCACAAAGTCGGTTCAAAAGATGCCATAAAAAGTGATTAATCCTGGCAATAAGTCCATGGACTTCAGAGCAGTCGTAGTACGTTTATTTTCAAGACGTGTCCTTAATTGGAAAGCCTCGAAGAAGTTCCATGTAATTTAAATGTATCGGAAAACGGTGTTTGTAAAATTTGTTTCTTTTTGAAAGGGCATGTATTTTTACTACCGGAACGTTTTCATTTACCTTTTGACCCCAACACGACTTAATGGTGATCAGCACTTCCGCCTAGTCCGTTTCGGACTCCACGAGGAGTCACCTCATCATTTTAAATTTGGTCTCTTTGCTTGTAATATCTTTGCCGATAATAAAGGCTATTGTTCTACAGTGCTGTGTGGTTTAATATATACGTAAATACTGTTAAAATCTTCCAGATAAACTTTTAAGCTATCCCACATTTACGGGAAAACTAACTTTTAGTTTTTGCGTTTCCGAACAATGCTTAATTATTAACCAGAAATGCCCCCTCCCCCCTCTCTCTCTCTTTCTCTGCTTGTTTTTATTGAATGATCAACTTGAGGATAATTAAAGTTTATCTCTAGGGATTTTTGTAAAGTAAATTTTTAATCCTACAAAGTACCAGTGTTAATTAATTTTGTCGTACAAACCAATTGGCAATAAAAGTTCGGCATTGCTCTTCAAAGAAACAACGTATAAAGTGTATCTTTTATTCTATTGGTGTCATAGAAGGTCCGGATTTACATCATTTGACATTCTTCTATCATTTCTTTTTGCGTCCAGCCAGGGAGCTGGGAGACAACTGGTCCAGCCTTGTACTTTCAAGAAATAGGGTTGAGAGGCGAGGTTGAAAGGAAGCAACAGCCCCTCTTCCCACCATGAGCAACTCCTATCAAGTTTAAATTAAAACTGGCATGCTGTAATAACTGCGAAGACTTGTCTAACAGGCATTAAAATTCTGCGTATTTGTAAGCAAAGGTAGTTCTAGTTGTTACTTGTTATATCACTACAGTAGTTTTCTCAGCTCTAAATTGTTTCCTGCCGTGGAAACCTGTATTCGTAAAATAGAGCGGAGGATCGGAGCCTTAAGGAATGAGCAAAGCACTCTTCATATGCCTGGGTCACTACAGTGATATCCGATCGGATTACTATCCGATTTTTGTGAGTTTCAGTTAAAACCTCCGCCATCCATTGTCGTAAAAAACCAAAAATTTGCCATTCTGTGTAAATATATGATCGGTATGAGAGCACCACGATAATGAAATATAAACTTCTTATTTTGTGGCGTCACATTGACAAATAGCTTTTATCGGATTGCGCGTATGTGATGTGCCGAAATAGTTGGTATAACTTAGAATTCCGTAGTCCTGTGATACAATATCATATATCTACACAGGTTGGAATTTTTTTTTTTCTCGACCAAAGATGGAGGAGATTTTAATGAAAACTCAGAAAAATCGGAGCGAAATCTGATCCGATACCGCTGTAGCGTGACCTGGCCTTAATTTTTGAGGTTCTAGTCTAAGCTCACGTTCATCCTCGCATTGGTGTTTAAAATAAAGCCTGTTTAAAACTTTTTAGAATTTACGATTTCACTTGATGCATTACCCGGATGTCGCAAGATAGAAGACAACAGTTTTGACGCAAAGGTTTCAAAATATTTGTCTTACTTACAATTGTTTTCCCCAAGAATATCTGCATAACTAATTTACAGTAGACCGTCAATTTCCTCAAGTAAACAGACCTGACGCACTGACGTCAATACGAAGGAAAACGAACGCACTATGCGTACAACGAAGATTTCGCACAAACACACACGTCGAATACAACACTCGATAAACTGACTGGTGCAAGATTCGGTCGTTTTTCAGGTGGAAGTTGAAATGAAAAGAGCTTTTCTCCATTTGATGGAGGTGTTCTGTACTGTGACGTCATATGTAGAAAGGTCTAATTAGGTTTACCCAAAGTATTATTTTCAAACCCAAACCAGAGGCTACTCCAGTAATAAAAATTTTGTAAGAGAAGCTGTGGTTTACTAGCAACATATGACGATGGACCTTTATCAGTTATGTCGCTAAATTTTCCACATAGTGCAAGATACTGATTGCTTCAAGTCCTATAAAAAGCTTGTTGCTCCATCCAATTATTTAAATCGGAATAAACATTTTTCTAGTAAACTTTCAATATTCAAAGATAATAAGATGCCCTGAAGTATAAAGCACCGTCGACTCTTAGTCTGAGCAAGGGCGATTGCCGTTGTCTGGCATAAAAATGAAATTCTGAATGTAAAAGTCTTTTTCTGTTAGGATGGATCAATTTAAAATAGCAAGCAAAACCCAAGAGATGAAATCCAACCTACTAGAAGTAATTTTGATTCTAAATAATTTGGACACTTCATTTCCTAATGAAATAATTCGTTGAAATGATATACACCAAGTGTTTACATTGAAAGAAACCAAATTCAAAAGAACTTCAATAATCCCGAAATAATTTTAAACAAATATGGAACATTTTTAATCTAGCTAATTTGTCACAGTAGTTGATATTTAAATCCAGCATAGACAAGTATTGTCTGGGGAAGATTGCCGAGTGACAAAGACATTGAACTTGAGAAAGATTAATTGGACGATTCGCGTCACGGTTCGATTCTGGTTTGAAAGATATTTTCAGAATATTAGAATGCGTACCTTTCTTCGCATCTTCAGTTATTACATTCTTTCTCTTCTGTTATTTTACAACTGTGTATCGAATGGACGATACGTGTTCTGGTACATTCTTTAAATTTCAATTTTTCAGGACAACAATACTGCTGCTTTGCTGTGTGAATTTAGTTCACCACTTAGACGTTTATGAGGGACGGAAACGCACAATTATCACTTTGCTTCACGCTTAAGAGCGGAGTATAGGGGCCACGTATCCTCCGATATTTTATTTGTGGACGCTGTATCAAATGTCTCTCCAACGTAAAAACTGAGAAAATGAGGAATGTAAAAATAGTTATAATATAGTACAAGTTACAAAGACTCATTCTACCCTGATCAATGTATAATATCAACAATGGCACAATTAGAAATGACGATCAAATTATTAATGATGGAAGTTAAAAGTTTTAACAGGTAACATAAACGATGATTTTAAAATAATATGAATGACTTTCAAGACGAACAACAAAGTTTAAATGACCCCCCCCCCCCCCCCCAAGCAGTGATAAGTGTTTTTCCTAAAGGACGTCTCACGGACTAGTAGGCTCAGTGTTTTTTGTTTTTTTTTATTTAATTTTTTTAGGCGGACCTCGGACTCTTTTTCAGTTGCTCAGCTGCAGCTAACTGGCTCGTTTTAGGCTTATGCTGAGCACCAAGCCCAATGACAGTGGGTTCTATTTTTAAATCTTTATTATGATCAAGTCAGGAGTCGAACTCCAGATCTTGGGACTGCAAGTCAAATAATCTATCTAATTCACCATGTAAAGATGTAGCCGTTCCTAACTCCTACATGAAATTGACTCACAATTCATGATCCGACCCCGGTAAAACATCACGTAACAACTTAAGTTCAAAGCACCGAATGATATTTTTTCATATTGGGTGCTTCATCAAATGTATGACGCACATATAATATTGCCAGATTTTCCAACGAAATTGATTTAAGTCTTTGACTAAGACAGATCTAATTACATTAAGTTTCCGGAATTCATTTCCACATTGCAGTATTATTTGATTGTTCGTACTAATTTCTCTAAGTGGATCTAGCCTAACGTTTGTTTGAACGCACTTCCATTCGACCTTTGCGTGAGCGAAGCTAATAATAGTTTTGAACCTTTTCAATACGTACCGGTGTTGAAAAAACTCACAAGACGTCAGTTCCAGTAAGTTCGTTTATACCCCTGAGTATCTGTACGTCTGTGAAACACAAAAACTGTCTTAAACTAATTCCAAATATATCTTGAAATAGGCGGTACACTTTTTGAAGATTAAAGCATGAAAGTAAATTGTCATCTCTACGCGATGCCGAGTAATCAGATCTGGTAGCAAATACTGTGTTTTAATCATGATTTGTCATGGAACTGAACATTTGATAGCCAAGAGGGTCGGATGAGTGGAAGTGAAGTAAAGCATATTGAAAGATTTGGAATTGCTGGGGTAGATGGGTTTAGATGACAGGACGCATGGTGCCTGGCGGTTATTCTCCCATATCTTAATTTACTTACTTTTTTCCTAAAGTTACAAAAAATTAGCTCAAGAGACTGGTCAGCTGGTCATGGTTGTAGTTCAAATCTGGAGAGAAAGGCTGCTACGTTTTAGTAAAGTATATTACGATACTGTTTATGGTAACCTTGTCGCGAATTCCCCAGGCCAAAGTGGATCAGGAGTACAATTTGCCTTCACATGTAGAGATCCAAATTCTAATGAGACATGGCGGGAGAGTTCATATAGACGAATCCGGACAGAAAGTGGTGGCCTGATTCTAGTCGGCCATAACTGGGGTCCATCACCTTTTAATCTCTCGATTTTCTTGCTTAGGCTTTGTGACGGATGGTTGTACACTACATTGTATCTTCATTCCTCCAATTTCACCGAATATGAGGATTTGAAACTCATGTAGACGATATATAAAGGCGATTCAAGGCTGATGGACCCCACTAATGGCTGTGCACAGTCCTTAAAAACAAGCGCTAATCGGATTCGTCTATAAATAATTGTCACATGTACATCCAGCGAACCAGCTGCAGGATAAAGGAAAAGGAAAAAGTAACATAAGAAAGAAGGAAAAAATTGTCCTTTTAGTCCTTTAAGGTTTTTGTTTTTCGATGAATGATATTTTCATTGTTGGGTATGACTGGCTACGCTGTAATTCAATGTGCGTCTTCATCAGTTTGGCAATGATGACTGGACATTTCAGATTGTATTTTATGTAAAGGGGGGGGGGGTTGACTATAAACCCTTTACCGTTGTGCTCTAATAGGGGCATATTTGCCCGCCTCGGGAGTGTGAGTAGGCGGAAAGCGGACGTAGCACGCCCGAATCAGCTTCCGTAGGATATTGACCCCGTGATCTTACATTATTGTCTCTCTCGTTGTTGTGCCCGAATTTTCGAGTAGCTACTCGCAGTTTCGAGCTCCACGTGAAACAGAAAAGATGGGTAACAGCCGCGCTCTCCGTCTGGGTAAAGGGTTAAAAAGACACCATAAGACAGCTCAAAATATCATATGTCACTCTTATTTAAATGCAATTCAGCGAAATGCCAAAGTTTGAATGGATTTTTTTTAGTTTCCTTTACAAAATTAGAAGAAATAGTATCAAAAGTGGTAATTGAATTCGTCCAATATGACAATTATAAATTCATGTCTTCCTGTTATCTTAGTTTCTATTTCTGTTTGTTTCTTTTTTGCTTGTTTTTTTTTTTTTTTTTGCTTATTTTTTGTTTCATTGTTATGTTGTTCTTTTTTGTTTAATTTTTATTTTTTTTACTTCTTCTTTTGTTTTGTTTTTTTTTCATTTGCTTTTTGTATGAAACAGAAGTTCTCCAAATTGCGGAACGTTATTTACTAAATAAGGTAATTTACAGCAATGGATACCGTGATACCATGTACAACGCTTGTTTCATAAGGCTTTGTCCAGCTCTGAGTGATTGATTTATAATGAGAGATCTATAACGACGTGAGGTTTATTTCAAATTAAAGTCACGCGTCCTTATTCATTAACAGCTCCTAAGTGGCAATAAGGCCTTGTTTGAGGTTGTAAAGATGACATCTGTTTCAAGGCCGAATTAGCTAAGAGAAGAATATTGCAAGGAATGATCGTGAATGTGATTTGTTTGTCCCGGATGAATTCACTGTAATGTGCTCCATGATGGACATCTTTGGACATCCATTCAAGATGTTTTAAACACTGCAAATAAGCATGCTCTAAATTCATCTTAAGGTATAACACAGAAAGACCACGTTTAACCAAAAATAAAATGTCCTAGTTAATAAAAACGTATCTAAAGCAGCATGCATCGACAGACTTGATTGTCATTATACATCAGTTTATTCTAAAATTCTTTTGCAATCTTAATCACGTTTGCAAGAACTATGCCCTTTTTGTATCCCCCTTCTAGCTCTCTCTTCCGCGATCTCTTCACTTGTGCAATATTTTATGGCATTCATTGAACGGTGGCAATCTGGAATGAATTAGAAAAGCGGAGCTTTGTTAAATGTCCTTTATAGTCTAAATCAAAACATCTCATAACTAAACCAGCCACCGACGGAGGTGGAATACAATTATGTTAAAATGTGCTCGATCTAAAAATTATCGAGATATAAATCATTTCTATATATTCATCATATGTATCCAGTGCAATTTACTCCAAATAATTTTGCAATGATATACGCCCTAACTGAAGTTATCGGTTTACCTTGTCTACATATATACAGTACGTATGGAGAGTTCAACAACAAGACTCTCGTGTACTATCAACGTCCCATGACTGACAAAAACCGGAATCTCAACATAAGCAGTCAGTTCGCGAAGTTACCCAGCCAGGGCGGGAAAGGTGAAATAAATATGGTCGAACCAGTGTCTCGAATCACTGCATTTATTTCTGTGTGGAAAATTATCATACAAGTTCACTTATCTTTTCCCTTTTGAAAATTAGTGTCTTGGCTCATGAATCGCTTCTACTATGTGGCAAACCACATATTGAATGTATTCTGGGAGACCGTACTCGAGCTAGCCTACGCAGAGAAAAAATGGACATCCGTTGAAAATGACGATAATCTTAGTCATAGCCTTACGTAATTGATTACTTTGGCACCTTAAGATAAATAGAAAGGGGAATGTTCAAAATAAACCTATTTACTAAAATGCGCATTGCTCGTCTTAGAGGTGAGAATATGATGAAATGTCATTTACGAGAGAGAAAGGAAATGTAGAAAATACATTGATACTTTTCTTGTTGTCATTCTATCTCCACTAAAATGATATAGACGAATCAGAACAGATTGTGATGGTCTAATTTTAGTCGGCCATTACTGGGGTCCATCATCTTTAATCTTTAAATTTCCTTCCTTAGGTGTTCCGTGGATGGTTGTACACTGAAGGGTATCTTTATTTTCTCTGAACTTCACTGAATATGAGGATATGAAATTCACGTGTACAATAAATGAAGACGGTTAAAGGCCGATTGACCCCACTAATGGTTGTCTACAGTCACTAAAAACAAGCGCTAATCGAATTCGTCTATACAATGGACCTCGTGTTTGTACTGCTTATCTGTGCATTGCACTTTACAAACTTTGGTAGCACTAAATACGTACGAATGCGTACACCCCATTGCCTTGTGTTGGATCTTGTGTCGACGAGAAAGAAGTGCTGCACAACTGCCTGACTAGAGGTGTACTGTAGTGGTAGTGTAGACAGATTCGTAACATAAACAAAGTGATATTGACCCTCTTCAGGAACAACTTAAAAACGAACTCTTGTGGAACAATCTACTTTTAGACTAAATTTTGGCACTTGATGCTTGTTATGCAACTTTGGGGATGGTTTAGGGACAAAATTGTGACCATTCGTCAAACGTTCAGGAAGGGTGACCTAAAAAATATCAATAATTTTGGGACATTTTGGTGGGCAATTTCTCCTAAAATTGTTTTATATGATAATTTTCGAAATAACTCAGGTAGGTTTCATTGTTTCCTGTAAGTATACGGAAGAAAAGAGACATCCTCTTTTCCACGTGTGCATTTCCATAAGCGACTAAAATTGTGTGACGTCATCAGAGCTTAGATATATGACCCCAAGGTCCGTTTCCAATCTGTATCGAAGAAAGAAAACCATGGTTGATAGTAGACGTGTTGACCATTTATTTTTTCTTTATTTTCAGTGGAAATCCGGTTTCTTAAAATTTGCAAAATGCCAACTGTTTAAACATTAGGAAAAGGCTACGCACCTGGAATAAGGAAAATGTACCTAGCAAACCAAATCGACGAATCAACGATGGTAGCAAATTGAGATACCTCAACTGCCCCTCTAAGCATATATTGTAGGTAGGAAAAACGTCAACGATCAACTGCCGATTGGGTAAATTACCGCAATGTTACAAAATAGCGTCCACGTTTCCCAGACGTTTTCTGACACCAAAAGTTAAGAATTCGATTGAATCGATTTACACCTTATGCAGAAGTGTAGCTGTTTCGAGGACGTTCTCAACATACAGAACCTTTGCATAGTCCTTATAATAAACAACGTTGTAAAATCGTCAAGTACCGGTGTGGGGAGCACGCAGAGACAAAAATGGAGATTTTACAGAAGTCGACGGAAACGGGGAAGAGTAAGTAGAACATGGTTAGGTAATGAGTTCCACTTTCACAACCACTCTACCAA
Source organism: Holothuria scabra (assembly GCA_037179385.1). Taxonomy (NCBI): domain Eukaryota; kingdom Metazoa; phylum Echinodermata; class Holothuroidea; order Aspidochirotida; family Holothuriidae; genus Holothuria; species Holothuria scabra. The sequence goes on from CM074183.1 coordinate 47,346,494, forward strand.
GGAGAAATGAATGCAAAAGCACGAAATATCGTCCTTCATTGCGCCACTTTGGTTCCTGAGTAAATATGTCTTCTACCTTCCCTTATCTAGAAGTAAATCTATTTCTGATTTGAGACACCGATGAGGGGCATGATATTTTTCTGGTTGTGTAGCGTACCTCTGAATGCAGGTGACACTTTTGGGGTAGCGCATGGGAAAACGGAAACAAATAAGTGCGCAGTTTTGATTCATTGAAGAGTTTTGACTTAAATTACGTCATGGACTGTTGAACTGCTGTACGGCTGGATCAATCGGCCTACATCCGGGATATACCTACAATAATAAAGGCGTTATTTAAAGCGATATCATCTACCGATGACAAAAATCGTTTAATATGTCGATGTGATTGCAAATGGCATGGAATTTTAGAGACTTTGCATCCCTCTTTTGGGGATGCAAAATGTCTAAAATTTTCAATGTCGATGTGATTGCATAAGAAGTATGGAAAATTTCTAATCTTGCAATTAACCCTTTTAACTGCAAGGTCAACACAAAGGTCTGAAGAAAGGGAAACAAAGCATTCTTTTTCAATGTGAGGAAGTGGAATGACCTCTATTGCCGTCAAACGTTCTCTGGAAGACAGATCCAGTGACTTCATTTACCCTAAATTCACTCAAAAATGGTCTTGAGGAGGACTTAGTGTAGTAAGTGAATTTCACCCGGGAAGGAGTAGAAATGCACTCCAAATAGAGATAACCTCCACATTAAATGGATTGAAATATCATTAGTATTGTACTGGATTCACGTACTCCCTATACATAAACAGAGCATACTGTATGGTAGATTGTCGCTACCGCAGTGTGAGAAAAAGCGCTTCAAAATGGTCGTTTGCTACGTTTTGTGTGAAAGTTTAGACTTGCTCAAGTATATCACCATGCTTTTGAATTTTTGAAATATGGCAAGGTAAGGTCAAAATCACTACACGTATTGCAGGAATATGATATTTTTTTCTCATTCAAGTTAAACTTTCGCTTAAAATATTAGAACGTTGTCGTCAAATCACACAGATTATAGCTTCACGAAGACCATTTAATTGTTGGCGCCTTTTTCGTCCCAGTCGGGGGCGACCATCTACGGATAGGACGTACACCTTACATGCTCTGTCCATGTATATAAGTCCGTGACTGGATTTTAACTTTACCCCAAGTGAAATTCAATCTTACTAGAAGTGGTACCTAAGCTCAGTCTTTTTGAAGTGAATTTCCATCGTAGGTTTGCTTGGTTTAACAATGTTCTAAGAGATCGATCCAAAATATTGCAAATCTGGTAGAATACTTTGCAAGGGTCCTAGTCCACGAGTAGCAAATGTTCAAAATTTCGATCGGCAAAAAGTAAATAATAAATTCTGAAACTGTTGAATCATATCTCCTGGCATGTGACATTAAATAAAAATAAATAAATAAACTTTAATTTGAAATACTAAACTTTGGATTGGTTTCCGAAAAAGAAGCAAAATACTCGGGTGCCAGTTTATCCACCTCATCTCTGAAAAATATAGCAATATTACCTAAATGAAGTATTTTCTGAGAAGACATTGCACTATCTGTATTTTGGACTAACGAGCGGAATGTCTTTAAATGCATAGAACACACATAGTCATTCTGATAAAAAGAATTTTAAATAAAAAAGTTAATTAGACGGCTTCTACATTTGTTTACTTTAGCAAGGTGCCAGACTTCGACTTCGGAGACGAAGTTATAGTCCCGGAAGTTTTCAACATTCTCATTTAATTATGATGGGATCAAGGATAACCTGAAAAAGTTTGAATGGTGTTTAAATCCAACAATCGAAACTCCTATTTCACTTAAAATATGTTTCTATACTACTGTCAAATATTACGAATGTTCTTGAGAACTTTTAATATCCGATGGGATTGAATTAATGTTCCTTTTTTTCAAAATCACCTAAAATGGTTATTCAAAGTATTCATAATTTCAAACACGTTTGAATAAAATGAGTGATAACTTTAAGTATGCACAAGAATGTTTAATACCCATAAATTCTCCTTGACAAAAACTAAAATTAGCACGTGAATTGAAATGAGAAACAGTCTTTGTTTTTGATGCCTGGAAGACGTTACTTGAAATTGGAAGCCATGGCTATACAGTTTTTGCTCTGGAAACAAAGTTCCGAAAACAGCAATCACAGCATCATTTTACTTATCCAAGTGTAACGTTTCGAAGATGGTGACCACCAAATTGGCGAAAAAATGAAGAGATCTTCATCTTCTTGAAACCTTACCCGATTGGAAAGAAGATCCTTTTGAATATGAAAGTCATTTTGCACATTATTTGGTTTACTGTTTATTATTAAGGAGAAACTTTACCCGTCGTTGCTTCCCTAGGGATGTCATAATTTTGTGTTAGGCTATATGTCTTCGCAAATACGTGATTGTTTTTATGTCTGTTGCCTCTGAGAAACTCGCCGTCCCTCTCACAAGAACTTTTCTCATTTCATTTTTACCTAACGATAAAAAGAGTTGTCCAGGAATTAAACGTTTCTTAACATTTTGCCCCAATTTGTGAGAACGTTTAGATGTTAAACACACGTTTATATTTTTCAAATAGTTCTTTTTATAAAAACGTTTAAATGCTGAACATTGTGTGTTTAATAGCTCACATGTTTCGAATTTGAGCCTGTTAATAACGAAGGGCCAAAATAAATGCTTAAAGGTAAGGAGCAGTCCCCCAAGCTTAGTTTGAAAAAAAAAATAACACAATTTTCGTCTTTTTTCTCTTCCAAGTATCTTTCATTACTTTTTATGACTTTACTTTTGCATATTCTTGGTAAATCAAGCAGTTATATCTAGTAAATTTCACCTTTAAAGAGGAAAAACATTGTCACATGACTCCCAACAGCCAGTCATGAAATTGAACAGTCTGCTACACTACTTCACTGCTCTACTACACTGCTCTTGCCCTTTAAAGTGCCAACAAGTTACTTACAGTGTATGAAGTTAATCAACTTAATGTCAGCCAGCCAGCCAGTCAGTCAGTCAGTCAGTCAGTCAGTCAGTCAGTCAGTCAGTCAGTCAATCAGCCAGTCAGTCAGTCAGTCAGTCAGTCAGTCAGTCAGTCAGTCAGTCAGTCAGTCAGTCAGTCAGTCAGTCAGCCAGTCAGTCAGTTAGTAAACAAGATGAGGTTTGACGGCTTAGTTTCTAACCAGTTGACCCATGACGACTTTTTTCAAGTTATGGCTCAGAAGCTTGTTTTCCCTACTCAATTGTTCTTTCTGATGTGCTCTAGTTAGCAGAAGGAGACAAAAGAAATAGCTATTGGTTACCGGAAGTCAAAAAAAGTTCCAAGTGCTGTTAAAATAAATGGAATCACAGGTTCAAGGTTGGATAGATATAAGTATCTCGGGTGACCATAAACGACTCAACTGCATTCAACTGTCAATTGGCCAACACGTCGAAGGTTTATTGTAAACTTTAAACCTAGAATGCATTTTATGAACAAATTTAAGTTTAATAAAAATATGCTTAAAATGTTTTATAATTCAGTCATTTGTGGGGTTTGAAAGTATACTTTTCTATATTGGGAATACGAGCAATGAAAACAAATATGCCATAGAGCTTTCATGAAACATGCGAGCCAGTCGGTTAACCCTTTACCGTTGTTTGGGTCCTTATGGACCCATACGGAGAGTCGGCTGTCACCCATCTTTACTGTTCCACGTGGAGCTCGAAACTGCGAGTAGGTACCCGAAAATTGGCCACAACAACGTGAGAGACAATAGTTTAAGGTCACTGGGTCAATGGCCTGCGAAAGCTGATGCGGGGCGTGCTACGTCCGCTTTTCCGCCAACTCCCGAGGCGCGCAAATATGCCCCGATTGGAGCACAACGGTAAATTGTCAATCTAAAGTATCTGCAAAACTCGGCTGTGCACACACGCAGAGACAGTGGCATCAGCTTTGCAGTGAACACGCTCCACGGGCTTATTTTAACCCTTTACCGTTGTTAGAGTCCTTTTGGACCCATACGGAGAGCTTGACTGTCACCCATCTTTACTGTTCCACGTGGAGCTCGGAACTGCGAGTAGCTACCCGAAAATTCGGCCACAACAACGTGAGGGACAATAGTTTAAGGTCACGGGGTCAATGGCCTGCGGAAGCTGATGCAGGGCATGCTACGTCCGCTTTTCCGCCCACTCCAGAGGCGCGCAAATATGCCCCGATCGGAGCACAACGGTAAAGGGTTAATAGGGGAAGTTCAGCCTTCACCGTCCAAGTCCTACAAGTTACAAAATGCCCCTATACATTGAAAAGGAAGACTGAGATTTCCCGGCTCCATCGCTAACCCTCCTCTTTTATACCACGATGTATTCCATAATGTCACCTTCAAACGGTAACACTTGTCTTGTTGGTTCCTATTGTTTAATACTTTTACTTTCTCTTAATTCCTGTTTTAGTGTTGCTTCCATGAAAGTGTTTTGAAATTTTATAGTGTATTTTCTTGCTTGTACAGTAACCCGTAATGGGGCTTCATAAAATTGTTCTTATCTTATTTCGAACACCAAGCACAAAGGCAACAGGTTCCATTTTAAAGTCGTCTGTATGACCCGGCCGGGAGTCAAAATATAGACCACTAGACCCTTTGCTTTAACCACTCGCACATAAAGTAGCCATGTCGTTAAACGCGTTTCTTATATATTTCGTAATGTAGTCACATCAATTTTCATGAATAATACAAACGTCCAATTTTTTACAAAATTTGTAACTTAAAGTAAAATTCTCTTTTTAACGCCTGTGTTGTTTTTACAAATCTGTTGTTCAGATAACGTTAGGTCGAAAACGCTAGACAAATGCTTAAAGTGGTCCCTATAAGCAATACATCATCGGTGAAACGTCGCTCTTTTGAAGTGCAATATTACCAAGACTAGGTATTAATGTAAAAGGGAGAATCATGGGACATCAGTACCTTAAATTCTTTACATTACTGTACAATATCTTTATGGGTTTCGATTATTATCCTGGCGTACACATCTTTTTGAACATTGGATCTTGAAAACCGAACTGTTGACATCGTCAGAGAATAAACCATTTTCAAATTTATTGGTGATACTATATGTTACGGGGGAACATTGTAAGCATTTTGGTGATTTTTTATTCATTTCTCATGTTTGGATCTCGATTTATTTGCAATTGAATGTGGCAAATGTTCCACATAGAATGAACATGAAGGAAGGAGATGTAACATCGCTGGATTCACATTGATGCCCAATGGTTTTTTCTTTATAATTTATCACCAATTAAGTTTATACAGCTTATCTCTGATAGTAATACCATAGGTGCATCCTGAGCAATGTAACTTTGCAAAGTCTATATGCCTTTGGTGCAAGAGAGTATCCCTAGTCAAGGTCTAATCGAGGTCTAATCAAGATCAAACTACTAGAATGAAAAATAAAGGAAAATGCACTGGACTATTGTTTTCAACCGAATTTTAAACTTCGTTTTCAATACAAAGGCATCATTACACTCTAAAACAAAAAGAGAAATTCCACCCGTTAAATGAGCGAACTTTTTAAAGGTCATTTCAAAAGAGCAAAAATCCACCCCAAGAACAGTGAAATTCGCTCCAATAGGGCAATATTTCCCTCTTGATTCATTGCCTACAGGTAAAACGTTTTGAAAAGAGCGAGTCCTGCAGGCACGCGTTAATCTGTGAATTTTCAAATTTCTGGGAGTGAATTTCACTCTTCTTGTGGTGAGTTTCATTTTTGTTCAATTAACTCTAATGTAGTAACCTTTTTCAATAGATTAAAGTGACTAAGTTCACTCGTATATTTTTGGAAGGTAAATAAAGTGATTCAAGACCAAAGTTTAAGTAACCCGTCTTTCAAATAAACCAATATATCAAGGAGATTTCATTTCGATTTATTTTATTATAGTTTCATAAAGATATTGGAATCTAATTGATCTGAAATGAGCAAAAAGTATGTAATCATTAATACTGAATACTTCTGTCATAATCATGTTTTACCACGCTTTTGATTTCATTCGACTTGGAAGAATTAACATTTCCTGGAACGTCTAAAATCTATTCATCTACTCTACATATGTATAACATGCGTGTTTGTCCTACGATGAATTGTCACCAACGTTCATGACAGGCTCTGCGCTAGCTTAAAAGCAAATTTATCTATCTTTTTCATTCTTTTTACGATCAAACCACTGTAAAAGATGACGTCTGATGAAATATTTTACAGCTATATATTCTCTATCGAACGTATTTTCCCCTATTTATTCAAAATTCCAGACAGCTGTACAGTTTTTCCACCGAACAGTATGTTTTCGTTAGGCAAGTGAACCACAGCCGTATTAATAAAGTGTGTTCCCTGTATTAGAAAATTGCTGTAAGTGGAAACCCAGAATTGCACTTGGTCACTTAAAAGAGGGAGTGACGCTTACTATTGGCGTTCGTCGACTTCCTCGTGTTTATTCGAAAGCCTTGTAAAAAGGAACATATGCAAAAATAGAAATGAACACTACAAAAATTGTTTTCCGGTTAGAGCATCCGAACTTACAGCCGGGACGTCTGGAGTTTGACCCCTGGCCGGGTCATATCGAGGAATTTAAAAATGGAATCCACTCCTTTTCTGTTTGGTACCCAGCCTAAGCTATGAAAATTAGTCGGTGAGCAACAACATGTTGCGGCCGATCCGACTTAAACCAATCGAATAGAAACTGGGCCGTAAAACCACATCTAAAAAATCCTAAGATCTGCGCCATGACAAACTTAACAACTACTCGCCACAGAAATAAAAGGCTGCCAAACATTCATTATAATGCAAAAAAGAATTTAGTTAACCACTGTTGAATGTTTCAACTCCTATTGCTTATTGAATATTTTCTCCATTTACATTTTGTCTTACGTTCTATTATAAGTATGACAGTTTCCTTTCTCAATTCAATGGTCCTTGAAAATTATGTGACTGTGACATAAAAAATCCTCACTCAATGTTACAATCTTCAAGGTACAATTCAGTAAGAAAATGTCAAGTTTTCCGACCACTCTTTGACCCTAGAAGCACTCCCATGCTTGGAAAACCAATTACCGTAAAACTCAACATCAAGGGGATCGGATATGCCGCTTAAATCAAACAAGCAAGTCCTTGCCTTCCAACAGCCTAACATAGTTTTCCCCTGCAAATATTTCTCCCTAGAGCAAAACATTCTCACCTTATTTTTATCTGGTTTTGGGGGTTAAGGGTCCTGTAAAATATAAAGAATACATCAATTTAAATGATTCCAGTATAAAATATGCAGTCTAGCTGTACGAAAAACGATTCGGCGAATTTCACGGTTTAAAACACGTATTTTTCTAACTCCATCAATTATATACGTAACAAGTTGAAAACATGCGATTACATATTAATATGTTTCTTTTGTAATGAATTCATATTCGGTGGCTAAGGAACACATTTTTTGTGAATTGTGCAGGTACCGGTAAGCTGTTAATCAGTTCATTTTGATTTTTTTCCTTTGCAGATAGATTTGAGAAGGAAGAATGATCACCCCTCGCAAAAACTGAATTCGAGTCATCACAATAGTTTTTATTTTTTCGACAGAAAGATTAGGGATGCGATACTTGACCAATAATTTTTAAAACTCAAAAGCAACAGTACAGTGACTGTAAAGTATCGCTTTGTTGAAATGTAAGTTTATGACATGTATATCTATTTCCAAACCGTGACATCCTCCTTTTTCACAACATCGGTATAATAAAAAATGTTTGGAAAATCCCTTTGATAACGAATTTTACCGATCAATACATGGTTAAAACTATTAGAGATTCCTGGTCATTTTAACTAGGAATGTACCTGTGATAATTCTAGTGGCAGAGCTAGGAATTTTGGTTAGAGGAGGCGAAAATGGGCTGCAGGGGTTCGTTAACGCAGGTTAAAACGCCTTTAAGGTACACCAGCAGACATTATTGGAAAAAAAAAAATTGACGATATTTAGGAAGCGGGACATACTGGTGTCCCCAATCCTAGTTACATTTGAAAATGATGTTTCGAGCGTGTTTTTCTTCTGTGTTACAAATTCTGTATAATGTATCTGCACCTTATAGGTCCAACTTCAGTAGTAGCACATTTAGAAAAATGGATGACAGAGCTACTCTCTTAAATCGTAAGATTTAAAATATTGGAGTGTAAATTTCAAAGAGTTGAATTATTGATCAATCGGACATTCGATTGGCCACTAAATCAATTCTTCTACATCTCTTTTAGACTTACTGTATTTTTAAATCTATTGATTTAAGAAAGTAGGTAAAAATTGAAGTGGACGTTTTGTGCAAAAGACTTTCCCTAATGTATCGGGAGTTGCATACTGTTAAACAACTAATTTCTAAACTGGCTAACGATTGAACTAATCCCTAACCTAATCCTTAACTGTAACAAAGAATACAATTGATGCGATACAATATCAACAGCTAAACAACTTAATTTCTTGTTAAACAGTGGGCATCAGCTGTGCTTTATACGTAGTATGGCCTTCAGTATAGTATTGAGTACATATAAAAGAAAAGGTAGCTAGGGGTAAAAATTGAAAACTGGACTTTTTGTGCAAAACGTTTTCCCTCTACCCTGCAAACAAACAAATATGACAATTAGACTGCAAATCGCAGGTTAACGATTCAAAGATCTTTCGTTTCTAGAATTCTAGCCTCCTTTGCGTCAGCATACCCCGTCTCATTTTCGTTAATGCAAGGCCCCGTCATCATTAAACTGAAAAATTGCCACTGTCAGAGGAAACTTCAATCAAAAATCATTTTCGCGATCAGGTTTACAAGGTAAACTTTGTTGTTTTCACTTTCGAAATTTTTTTACCCTGATCAATATCTAAATATTCGTCCACTAGAATGTTTTTTATTTTCGTTCCACATACTCGAATAATACGATATGTCACTTTGACTTCATAAAATCGTTGGGAATAAACCTGATTGTATCTAGTCCCAACCGTCTCCATGAGTTCGAATTGATTGGAGTTGAAACGGCGTACCATTAGTCCCGCAGCTATTGCTTCTGTAAATGCGGATTTAAGCTTTAATTTGGAAACGTATCCTTCGGGGATATTTCCCCTTTTCCCTAAATCAAAGAATAAAACCTATAGATATCCTTTGAAATAGTAGACAAGAAAGCCTATCGCATAGGGCTAATAAATCTACTTAATTGCAGAGAGATTTAGGATTGCATGGGAGCTCTTCACGCTCCTCCTCATAAAAGTAACAGGCAATAACCATTCGCAGAGACTCCAACGAAAAGGTTCAAGGCAAGATTGCGTTTGACTTCACTAGGAGACTGTTTGAATTGTAGTGTTAAAAGTATTAAAGCGACTCCTCGAGTTGGTTCATGAAATTCAACAATTTTCCCAAAAATATTTCGGAACTACGAGATTGTTATAAGAAATACATAAACATCCAAATTCGTGATAGCACGAGGGCCAGATAGCTGAAGCAGGAAACTGTTTAACAGGTTCTAACATACTTAGGAGGACAGTCTTGGCTTCTTTTGGGGGTAATCTTTGTCCGAAGTGCAGTTGTTGAATTCGGTTTGCCAAATGAAATTCGAGTTCTTTCCTGTAATGAGCCTATCAGTCAGAAGCATGAACCAATGAAAGTATGTTGTTAATGATTATTCATAGATAAACAACTAATGGTAACAGTGCGTAGCTGCGTACATGCCCAACTGAAAGTAAAATGAGTACACATACGTAAACAGTGCATAGCATTCGTTCGTATATTCGATGGATGGCCTATACGCAAAGAACCTGAACTATACTCAGGTTTGTGCGACGTTAGGAATAGGCCTATGCCTATATTTGAAGTAAGAAACGTTGCCCGCGCCATCGAAATTGTTGCCCAATAACATATCTCACCTAAAATCCTAACTGGAACATGGGAGAATGTTGCCTGACACGGCGATGCAGCATAGACAACAGGTACGATTATGTACAGTGAGGCCCTATAGCTATAAATTTTCGTACAGCGAGCACATCCTAGCCTAACATTCGTCGTTGGTTAGTGTAACGAAAATATGGTACGCAATTGCGTACCTACATAAAGTATCAGTATACACTGGCTGCATCTTGACGATGTGATCGATGCGATCTCGAAAGAAGCTTATACATGAATATTCACAAAGTGCCAATGACTGCCTACACAGAAATTGCATACCCTACAGTCGTTTGTGTAACTGTATAGTAACTGTTTTTAATTGTTCCTGCTTTATATACCCTATTAATAGTTCTTTTCCGCCAGAAAGCTTACTCCTCGTAATATTTATGTGTAAAGAACATGAAGCAAAGCTTAATACCACATTTAAAAATAGCAAAAAGTTCATTGTCAGTTTGGAATTAAGTAACTTCCCTCATATAGTAGAAACCAAAGAGATATCATGCGGTTTCCAAATGAACTTTAATCGTCTAGAAAGCCTTTGAGATCATTCCCAAAATCGTACCACTTTAATACAGGTATCACTGAAATCAAGTCGTCTTTAGACATGCACAGTGTTGTAAATAGGGCATAACAAAGTGTGAAGCAAAAAAAAAAAAATGTTTTCAAATTTTTCGTCTGGACCCCAATAAACATTGCTGGGGTCCAAATAGTTGTTGTGACCAAACCAATCAAAGAACTTCCTCTTGTGACCTTTTCCAACAAGAAACAAGAAATAAATATTCTTACAAAGGCAATGTTAAGACGCGTCCTAGAAATTTCCCAAAGTTTTAAGGTGCCTTAAATTTTAATGTCTTTTTCAGTTTAATTTAACATTGATTTAAACCTTGATTGGGTTTTATACGATATCTGAACCAAATTTTAATTTTTAACCTAAATGAGGAATTACAGCACGGATCGCGTTAATTTCTTTTGTGCTGTTCATATTTCCTTGTTTTTTGTCCTTTTTTTTTTTTTTTTTTGCTTTTATGTCTGTCTCCCAAACATCCGTGTTTTCGTTTTCTGTAGACAGACGTCTTAATCAAAACTTACAGGAATCTCGAAGGGCCCATTCCCTTCGTGTAGTTGATGATGCGAAAAGAGGCACTTGCATCCCTTCATCATTGTCATATTAACTATTGATGTGACGCCCACACTTCACATAACTATGAAAATGTGATGTTGATGTATGAAAAATCGAACATTTTGAAATAGTCGCCTTAAGCAACAAATAAATGATCATCGTCCTTGAACTGAAGATTCCATGAAGTAAAGGAATTTCTAAAAAAATATTCTCGAGAGGTCCTGTAAATAAACGTCACTCGGTCTGAAAATTACTTGTCAAATAAGGTTTAATAGGTAAAACGATCATACCTGTTTCGCCTCTCATCTGATCAAGGTACAAGCTGTATCTACATTTAAAGGGTAAATGCAGTCATTCTAACTTGAATAAGTGTTGTGCATTATCCTGTTTTAAAAATGGTTGTGGAGAATCATGTGACCACATCTTTTCTCCTCTAATGTGAAATACCTAAGGAGTTACTACAAGGTTTTACTTGAATATGCAACGCTTAAAGGGCCAATCCTCTCTCCCCAATCTACACTTCTTGTACGAGAGGTACAGCCCAGCTTTTTGATTGACTGTTAATTTAAACAATGCAGATTACCAAAGCTTATATCACACAACATGAACTGTACTGAGAGTGTTTTGATTGTGACAAAGAGCTTTTCTATACTCACCTGAAGCAATAAACTGAAATTGTGAGTGGATAAGGATGAATTCCAGACAATTGTGGGAGGGGCTTAAGTAAGAGGATTAGGAGAATCGGTACTGTTTGTGGTGAGACTTTAAGCCCTGAACTATCATGATAGATAATTAGGAGAAAATTGTGAAAGTGAACTGTTGTTTGAAAGCTTTTGCCCTTTAACCACCCATTCATCAGTTGAGAATATGAATTACTTAGGTGTGAATGACGTAGGATGGCCACCTGGTCGGAACACGTTCAGTTTATTTCGATTTTGCGAATAGTGGTACCTTTGCGTAAAAATAATGTTGCTTGTGAAATGACACATTATTTTATTTGAAGGACGATTCTTATAAAGCCTTCATCAATTTTTAAGCAGATTTGAAATGAATAAGCCTGAGGATGAGGGAGATTGGAACTGTGAAGTTCAGATACCAGGTGTGAATGTGATCAATCTTAATAAATGTTACCGTGATGTGAGCAATTGTTGTCGAAATGTTGTTTTTACGAGACAACTTAATAAAACGCACTATAGTAGCACCTTGAATTTACCATTTGTACTACAAGCACGAAAAAATCCATTACTTTCCCCAAATGCTGACAAGTATAAAGCTAAACACGTTATGCACCCGACCTCATGCTAAGGGGCGCAAGTACCGGTTGTCGCATTAATACTCTACAAATAAGAAAAAAATTAGTCGGTTATTCGGTTGACCAGCTGGTTAGTTAAAGTTTTAAGACGAATTTCCCAACCAATTGAATCAAGTCGATCTGTTGACGACTTATAGTTTTGGCTCACTGACTTGTTTTTTCCTACGCAATTGTCTATGCTGAGCACCAAGCACGATGGGTATTAAAGTCTTCATTCATTTTAAGTCTTCATTATGAAAAAACCAGGACTCGAACTCCCAACCTGCGCGACTGCAAGTCTGACGCTCTGAACTACTTGACCATGCACTCGGTAGAAGAAGGACAAATAACAAGAGTGGAAGTTCACTCCAAAAGAGCGAAGTTTCAGACTTGATGGAGTGTCCTCAAGGTTCACTTTTAAAAAAGATTGATCCATTCAGGCAGTCGTTGAAAAAGTGAATTTCATTCTTTTTGGGAGTGAGTTTTATTCTTTTGGAGTGAAAGTAACATTTTACCCTGAAAGAAAATTACTTTATTGGTCTTTTGTATTTCGAGTGAAGACACAAAGCATGATATATATTATATTGACGATGGTAAAATAGCTTGCTAAAATTTCTTCCTATTGGAGCGACGGATATGTATATCCTAATTCTTCAGCGCAAGTGACCAGGGGCATTAAAACCGTCCCACTTAAGCCAATCCCTACTAAAATTCATTATATCTAATAACTTGCCAGCAAATATTTACGAGTATGCTTTTGCTGAGACCGTGTAACGTCACCGGAACCGGCTGTTACACTTCAACTCAGAAGCTTTGAAGCCCGTTATCTGCTTGACACAGTACTGTTTCTAAGACAAACTTTCAACTTGAAAATTATCAGAAATTTCTACGGAAAGTGCTACGCAAATGTCAATTTAACGGACACACACTACAGTATTCACACCACATATTCCATCTTATGTTAATTTTTTGGGGAAATAAAAATACAAAAGTAACTACAACCTACACAAATGACATAAACACACCTTAAAGGGCAAGAGCAGTCATCCCAAATTGAAGTAGTGTAAGAGACTGTCCGGTTACATGATTGGCTATTGGGAGTCATGTGACTAAATTTCTTCTCTTCAAATTTGAAATTTACTAGAAATAACAGCTTGGTTTACCTTGAATGTGCAATAGTAGTGGAAAGTAAAAAGTAATGAAAGGTACTTTGGAGAGAAATAAGACGAAAATTGTGTTATTTAGTTTTTCTTCAAAGTAAATTTTGGGGGACTGCTCTTTACCTTTAACAACTACCACAACGTTCCATTTTTACATTTTGTCATCTGAAATGGCAAAGCTTACATTTGAATTAGAAACAGGCTTAGTACTAGAAATGGTTCTTTCAAATTTCTAGCATATCACAGCATAGTTGTTCGTTCAGTAGCGGATCCAGAGGGGGACCCCCCCCCCCCCCCCCCCCCCCACCTCCTCAAATTTCCCAATGTTACATTTTACAAATTTGGTTTTGTTTATTTCTTATTACAAAAAAATCTGAAGTTAATCTCAAGTTATCTGTTGTGGCTAAAACGACAACCTGAGGCAGCATATCACGTCATTTGATTTTTTTTTGACATGCCGATAATTGCATTAAGGCGCTTTCACACCGCGATAAAAGCTGAGCGAATTAAATACCTAATGGAAGACAATATTCAAACGCGCGTAGCTTTCACACAGCATGCCAACAAAGCAAAGCGTCTCGAGCGGTTTGCTAGCGTCCCGCTCGGTATAACAGGGGCTTTAAGATTTCAAGACATTAGCAGGGACGTAGCCAGGTTTTCTGTGAGGGGGTAAAATTGACCTATCGTCCCTATTCTTGACCGCCGTCCTGGGTTGTCCCCCTCCCCTTTTGGAAAATATTTTTGCTGCTTCCAAGGCATTAGATGCGAAATGGTGCTATATTTTGCTTCTTTGTTATACTAGATCAAAATGTGCTGAAAATGTCCTGGTTCCATGCAATCATATTTTGGAGATTGTACAAATGGTTGCATTAAAGTACCAAAAGAACGAAAGACCTAGGCCATACAGTCACCTCCTGAAACTAACTTTTCAATGGCATGCGCAGTCCATTGTACACCATAAATAACATTGAAATAAAAACAAATATGGATTAGAATGTGAATCAAACAGTATCGATAGCAAACATTTCTAATGAATAACAGCAAGGGACATGAAAGTGTGCAAGATGATTTATCAGAACTGAAAAAAAATCCTGTCCTCCATACTGCTTTTTGAATACAGGGGTTTTACTGACCTCATCGAAAATACTGATTCATGTATATTTTAATTTCAATTAAAGACAAAAGAATAATTTTCGCTTTGAGAACGGACCGAATGGTATCGACGTGGAATACAAATAAGTGAGGGAAGCCAATTTTTACAATTAGGTTGCAGCAGGTCAATAAGCTTTTTTCAAAGCCACCTCAGAAGATATGTTGTGAAGATTTCGCAAGTTTTCACAAGAAGTCACCAATGAATCTAAAATTAAAACAGGCTCTTGAGGTATCTCCTGAATGTGTTACTGTACAATGATCCAAATTTATACTATCGCATACACCATGAATACAGGTAAATTGAATAGAACTATGAATAGCATAGATTAGCACAAGGGTGTCTGAGAAAAGTGAGCCCAGATGCAAAATGGTGCTAAATGTTTCAATATTTTGGGTTACTAGAAAAATCCAAAGTAATTACACTCTAAAATCAAAAGAGTGAACTTAGTCACTCTTTGATCGAGTGAAATGTATTAATTCACTCCATAAGAGTGATAATTCACTCCAAGAGAAGTGAAGTTCCCTCCAAAAAGAGTGAAGTTCCCTCCAAAAAGAGTGAAAGAGGGAAAATTCACTCTTCCACGAGTGCCTGCAATGATCGCTCTTTTTTTAAGAGCGATCACTGTGGGCACTCCATCAAGAGTGAAACTTCGCTCGTTTTAAGGGAGTTTCACTCTTTTGGGAGTGAACTTCACTCTTTTTGGAGGGAACTTCGCTCCTCTTGGAGTGAAATATCACTCTAATGGAGTGAATTTACACTTTTCACTTGATCAAAGAGTGACTTAGTTCACTCTTTGGATTTTAGAGTGTACTTCAACGGACTATTCGGTCAATTCAAATACGATGTGTATTCTAGAAGTAATTAGAATCACAACGAAAATTGTCATAGTTTGCCAAAGACTTGATCAAAATTGCACTTCAATGTACTACGGAAAATCACAGATAGAGGGGTGGGGTAATGGTGCCCACTTCTACAGTGCCACTGAAACACCGTTGCATAGGCCTACTGGTGTAAGATGTTTGATACAAAAACATTAAAGGCCCAGTTCTCTCGCCCCAAACAGTACCAATTCTCCTAACCTTCTTACTTAAGACCCTCCCACAATTGTCTGAAATTCATCCTCATCCAGAAACAATCTCAGTTCATTTCTTCAAGGTGAGTATAGAAAAACTCAATTTATATAATCAAAACATTCTCAGTACCATTCATGTTGTATAATAAAAGCTTTGGTACTCTGCATCGTTTGAATAAGCTGTCAGTCAAAGAGCTGAGCCAATTGAGAATTTCGGTACCCCCGTACCAAAACTGTAGTTTCGGGTGAGAGGTTTGGCCTTTTAAAATATGATTTTTCGAACGACGCCTCATCATGCATTATCTGCAGAAACAGGATGGAGGTGTACCTGTAATTCCTGATTAAGGTCTTTTTTCTAGCAAACGTTAGTGTGATTTTACTTCGCTGATAATGTTCTAAATATGAAACGGTCGAATCGCTATACAAAAGAATGATGTGAGCGTGTCGAAATTTTGCTTTAGAAATCTTACATTTTTCTAAAAACGTCGACTGTGCAGGCTGTGCACCTAGACATTTTCAGTTTCCCTAAAGTGTGTTTGCCAATTTCAGCCTGCCAGGCTGGTCAATCACTAAAGACCGCAGATTTCTTTAAAACGTAGTAGGGAACGATTCATCATTTTCCTATTACTAAGTATTGTGCTCCTTTATAACCACACCTGCTGCCCTATGCACACGAACAATCGACATAATCATGAGACCGATAAATAATGTATGTGTGATATGCAAGTTAAAAAAGAGCATCAATGAAACTGCAAGCGCGAGGAGCGCGCGAAACATTTGGGGATTTGGAAAGTAAACATGTGGAATTATTGATACAGAAAGCGAGTCGATCGTAATTGGGAGAGGACACCTTTCATAAGCTACATGTATAGTCTTTTTGGTAGAACCTAATTTGTAAGTTTCACGTCACAGAAAGTGGGTGGGGGGCTTTTACGTTAGTGTCCCCTCCATACAAAAAATTAGGGGGCACCCCCCCCCCAAAAAAAAATCGACGCCCCTGGATTAGCACATGAAATGAAGAACTGGGAAGTTAAACAAAACAGTATTGATAATGAGTATTTCTAAAGAATATCAGTATGGGAGAGTAAGTGTGCAAACGATGAGGGTCTATCACAAAATAGAAACTGATTTTCGTTCCTGCCATATGGCTTTTTAAATACAAGCATATAATTCACAAACATCATCAAAATATCGTTTCTTAAATATTTTAAACCTCGCATGTCCCAATCAGCATATGGCTGGAGAGGAGCAGAGGCGCAGTGTTTTGAGTTGTATCGGACTTGGAAAATTTTGTGATGAAAACCAAATAGTGCAATTAGGTTGCATCAGCACACTTATTATTGTTTTGCAAAGCCACCACACAATTGAATTGAACAAAAAGCATGCAGTAGATTAGAACATGAGAAAATTTCAAGTAAAACATAGCAACATCAACATGGAGCGTATTAGTTTTCAGTATCATAAAAGGATCACACTTGTGAAGCCATGTTTCCCTGTTACAATCCCCCTTCCCCGTCTCCCTAACTCCGTCAACTTATCATACCTCCCTCCTCTCGTCGTTTTTTTTTTTTTTTTTTGCTCTACTCTACTTTTTCAACACCATCAATCACGTCCCCAGAATTTCTGTGGGAGGTATTCTCTGCCCCCCCCCCCCCGCTGGCTACGCCACTGGACATTAGACAAAGAAGATGGAACGCGCAGCAAAAAAAAAAAAAAAAAAATGGATTGCGCATGAGCAGAAGCGAGCATCACTACGTCATGTTGATTTTCAGACCTTCGTCGACCGATTCAACATTCGATCTAGAAACAGAACGGTACAGGGGTCGTCGTGGCAATTTCCCTCGTTCGTTTCTGTGTTTCTGTGATGCTAAGTTGCTGCTTTCAAACATGCGTCATTTTGTGTAGTGGCATGCATGCATGCTGCTGACACATTTAACGTGACAAACAACAGTGCATAATCTGGTCAGCCATTTTAATGAATGATTCCGTGCTAAGCTAAAGGAAGAAGCTATATTGAGGTGAAAACTTTCACAAGTTTGTAGATCTGCTTATTTTACATGACACCTTCCTGATTTTGACAATTTGACTTCACATTAGCGATGAGTGTAGGTGCAGCGCTGACAAAGCATTGCAGCTTTGCGCGCTTCATTATTGTTTTGATGTCATTCTACCGTCGCACCGTCATTTACAAAACAGAAACGCCGAAACCGAAACAATAGGACCACAGCCGACGCGACGTCTTGTCGCTTGGTTTCGTTAGTTGTCGTGGCAGTATGTACAGGGCTTAAATTGTACACACTTCTTTGGTTGCTGTGGCCCTGTGACCCAGAAATAAAACGCACCGATTGAATCCAACTGCGATTGAACATATTCAATTGGACCGAAAGCTTATGACACGATGGAACTCTAGGGGTGAAACTGGCCACACCGCGAGGACTACAGCCAACGAGACGTCTTGTCGCTTGATGCCGTTAGTTGTTGTGGCAGTGTGTACCGGACTTTACACACTATTTATGCGACTCACTTCGACGTAAATCTTTGCGACAATATTATTCAGACACGTTACAAAGAGAATAATGGTTAGCTTAAAAACCCCTCGATTCCTGTAACAACTTGCCCCGGTAACAACTAGCAACGCTCCCCGCGTCCCAAAGACTGGGGCTCACGGGAAGAACTTCGGTGGTGCTGAATATATTCTTTATCGGTCCAATGCACATTCAGCTCAGAAGATTCTAACGTTTCCGGCTATCTGGAGAGTTTTAAAACCAAAACTTTTCTTGTATACGCTCCACGCCAACCAATGATGGAGTTCTGCTTTGATAGTCCTGCTGGTACTCGCCCTCCCCTTTAATATTCTTTACCCTTTTATCGTTCGACCGCGCCTAGGTAAATTGCGTAATCGTTGACGTTTGTGGAAACAAAAATTTTAAATGAATGTGCCCTTTTTTGTTCGAATCTTCCTCAAAAAAAGATTCTAGATCCGCCCCTGTCGTTACCCCCAATACTATAAACGTGACGTTTCAGAAGTGCGAGTAACAGATGAGATTCAGCTGGTGCGTTTTTATTGTGTCTGTCAGGTCCGGTTTGGGGTTTTTCTGTTTTGACAGTGTCCGTTTCCAAGCACTTCAAAAGCAGCACAATGTTAATTCCTTCCATCAGCTGTAATTGTTTACAGCTGTACTGATCACAAGAAAACCACCCTTAAAATTGACAGTCAACCGAGTCAATAAATTCCATTTATTGAAATCAGTTAAGATATTTATATTTGGAATCGTTTTTGTTATTCATCGCAGTCTTATAAAAACGACCGTGGTTGCCATGAATATTCATGACCATACCGTCACATTTAAGTTTAGATTCGGCATGGCTATAAACTAAACTGATTGCAAATAATTTGTTATTTTCTTTCACCGTCACAGGTATATGCACTCTAAACTGCTGAAGCTCTGAAAACCAAAGAATGAACTTCAGTGGTATAGCCCGACTATTTTCCAGGGGGCAAGCACCAAAATTTTCCGATGATTTTAAACTTTGAAAACAACTGCATTATGGACGTAATTTATCTCTCGATAAATTACCCCAAAACTGAAGATTCTTAAACAAATATTTGTAAATAGAAACTTGTATCGCAAAAAATTTAGATTCTGGATATCCTGTAAGGAATTTTGAAAATTTGTAGGATTATTGAAGAATATGTGCTTCTTTTAAGCATATACCTGGATTGAATGGTGACTGAAGATCATTGTTGGTATGTATCTATGGCCTGCAGATTAAGAATTTTCGATCACATTTAAAAAAGTTTCCAAAATTTTTTATTATATAATATTATATAATACATTGCAATAAGACTACACCGTAAACACTGTTTGTACATTTTCATAAAATCAAACACAGAAAAACAAAATAATGTATTAAAAGTGCTTTTAACTCAATGACAGCATTTTTATGGATGTTTTTTATTTGTTTACTTTTCTTCCCGAATTTTACGAACATTTTGTAAAATTACAGACATTTTTACAGTGAAGACCTGACAATAGACACATGTGTTTATATTTGTGAAAATTCCACAAAAGAAAAAAGGTGGAAAATCCACTCTTTCCTTCATTTTCATCAGAAATATCTTAATATCAATTAGATTTGGCGTTTATGACGTTGTTCCTAAATAAATCTAGAAATTACCATGAAAAATAGGCCATCGTAACCGATGGGTTGCTTTAGTCAGATTATCAGGAGAAAATAGACCGTCAAAAAATGGACTAGCAATCCTCCAACCTTTCCTATCCACTGCTTCCTGAAACATCTACCGACATTAGAAATGTGAACGTGTGTTGCCTGCGAGTACGGTAACCTACAATTTATATCAGTCGCGTGATCGTCTCATCTTGAGAGATTATGAGAAGGGACTTTGTTCTCGTCGAACGGATACAACAGTAATACGCGTTGACAGCCCAGCAGTGGGCGTCCTGCAGCGCCTAGGCGATACGTGATCTGTTTCTTGTGGGAGAAAATTTGAAAGTACACTGGACGTACAACTGGTATTATTGATGATGAAAAACCGGTGTAAGCTGCAAGCAAAGAAAGTAGGATGAGACGGATTAGGTGACACGGCGAAAAATATGTGGAAATGATACTTTGAGACTGGTACGAAATATGAGGAAGAGGGAGGAATCTACTAAATGGAATAACATTTGACTCATCTTCAGTGGATAAACAAAGGGGATTAGTTCGGGAATCCAATCGAAATTACTTTGAGAATCGTTGAAAGCAAATTTAAAGGCGTGAGAAGGCTTGATGGATCGCGTTTGATTAGTATTTGAATCTCGAGAATTTACGTGTTTCGCATTTTGCTAAAGTTTGACTCTATTAATTAAGCGCAATTAAAATCGCCCCTTGCAGATAATTATGCAATTCCCCAAATGCATTGAGTTTCAATATAAGATACATCATTTCAACAAATGAACAAGGATGTGGCGGTGAGAGGGTTTTGTGTACTTGAATACAAGGGTGTGTGAGGGCAGAAACGTGACTGTATGGACAAAAGCAATATGTAATGCAGGTATGTTGGCGCATAGCTATGAAAGCTTACACATGCTTTTCGAAAGACTTTAACATCAGAGATTAACTTTCAAACTTGGTACAAACTTGGTACAACATGGTTTTTCTCTTTAGTTATATGCATTTTTTACTTATATAAAAGTTACGATAAGTACTGAGGCCCCATGTTATGTCAAGACTGATGGGTTGTTTAGACTGAAACGAGTCCTCATCCTAACACTAATCTTCATGTGCAAATTCAGAGCCCACAGAAGATACAGATGTAACCGTTCTCAATGTGTGATGTAGCAGCATTTCCCAAATAATTTATCTTGAGACTTTACTTTACTATCCAATTAAACGAAAATACCAACGTCCAAGCATGGCAATTTTTTCTTCGTCATTAAACTTAGCAAGTAAATTGGAATGAAAGTTGTGTCGTAAATAGTATCTGCACTTCCAACCAGTTGTCATGCTTTCTATTTGTGTTTACAATTTCATTGTATACAAAACCATGACAGACGACATCTTTATTTAAGATATAAACACGTTGCCTACGATGATATCAGTTTTACTACTATAAATCTGTCTTAAAATCGAAGAATGTTTCAAAAATTATGGTAGATGATGATACATTGTTAGTAAAATTATTGTTTAACCAACCGACCCTTTGTTTACCCAGAACGTAAATACAAAGAACATACTTAATAACAAAAAGAAGAGGAATTCAATGTAAGTTATATAGTGCCTTCGCGACTTTACAGCTTAGGTTTTAGTATATCAGTAATTAATTGCTACCTTGAGGGTTATTATCTTTCGTTTTTTACGTCTCTTTAAATTTCACTAGAGGCTTTGCAGTTTGAAATATTTTCTTCTTTCTTTTGCCTTCTTTCCGTGCTTGCCAAATGTTATTTGTGCTCATGTCATTTATATCGTAAAAGCCGAACATACAATTAATTTAGTGCCACCCTGGGTGTGTTAAATCCGTGGATTTTATGTCTCCGGAGCTTTCGTTCGAAGTGTCGTGAGATGAAGCCGACGTATTTATGTTTTTGTTCTGTATATGTTCTGCCGAACTCTCATTGTACGGATAAAAACAACTGACATCTTACATCGGTTAAAATGTATGAAGGTTTATCGATGAGACTTGGCCAGTAGAATGGAATGGGAAGGTTTCGCAACGTGGTTAAATTGCAGCTAAAATTTTTTTGCATTGGTTACATAGTTTACAGCACTGATAAATGTTCCTTTTAATCAATCAATGGTGTTACTTGAGTCATGTATCGGCCACCTTATAAACACCCTAAAGATAGATATCAGAAACAGAATACAGTCTCTACTCCTAACTGTCCTAAGGCAAAATATTTCAATAAAGATTTAAACAGATGTGGTTTTCTCCTTTTGAAAAAGGTTCTGAACTCAATGGTTAACGTCGCTGCATAATCTATTCGAAATTTGCCAATAGATTACTATTCCAAAATGTTTTTTTTCTCATAATTGAGGTAACTCCTGCAGTGTCTAATCCCTGTGAGCTGCTCGCTGCTACTACAAGATAGCGGTTTAGCTTAGAAGAAAAACCCATGGTAAATGTGTCACTAGTTCGATATGTGAATCAAATAGAAGAGGGAACGTCCAAAGCTTCGTTCTCATTCAAAAGTGTTTTGTACTCCTGAGTACGGAACCGTCGGGCCGAGGCGTCGGAAAAGTCATATCAGTGCACCTCATGTCCCTTGAAAGTAAGGCTAAAATTCAGATTTGCCTTTCAAATCCCATTTATTGTGATTTTGAATGGTTGAAAATTTATGTTTAAATAGTTATCTTTAAACCTTATCGTCAGTCCTATCAAATCTAATTACTATTTAATGGTTGTTTCTTCGTCTAAATTAAGTACTTAGTGTCATGTTCAAGGTTATGCAGCGCGACTATAATTGTAACCAATGTTGGTCACCCGCATGATCGGTATTGTAATATCCACAGTAAAATTCAAGATCAATAATGTCAAAATTGCTGACATAGCCTATAAGTTGTTATTGCCATTGTAAACTATAGTACATACGCTATGTATACGACGTCACAGAGCATAACGAGCACCATCTAGACAAATACGTTTACACAGGTAATA